>JAZKJV010000231.1:1200000-1614263 GCA_037367405.1 Ottelia alismoides
GGTTTCGAGCATGTCTGGCATGTCGTGGTGTGGCAGTCATGATGGAGCAATTTTTTTAGGAGCATATGTCTAGTGCACGGTGTCGTCCATGAGGACTGTGTGCGACCCTTTGCGACTTTATAGGCAATTTGGTGTGTGTGTGTGTGTGTTGGGAGAAAAGGATTTGTTGTTATTCCAAAGAACCCTAGGCTCTCTTATATAGAGAAGGCATATGGGTAAATTACATAAGGTGGAAATAAGAAAATAAAAATAACTGAAAAGGTGCATAGAATATAGAAATATCTCTACACTCCCCCTCAAGATGGAGCATAGATATCAATCATGCTCAGCTTGGAAGAACACTTCTGGAATGGCCCTCTGAGCAGTGGCTTGGTGAAGATGTCGGCAGTCCGCTCTCCTAAACTGACATGAGAAGTAAAAATCAAGCCCTTCTGGATCATAAATCAAGCTCTTCTGGATCATATCTCGAGTATAGTGGCAGTCTACCTCAATATGCTTTGTTCTTTCATGAAAGGCGGGATTATTAACAATGAATAGCGCGGCTTGATTATCACATTGTAGCTGCATGGATAGAGGTACATCTATATGCAAATCTTCTAACACAGCTCAAACTCACATCATCTCAGTACTTGCTTATGCCATGGCCCTATATTCGGATTCAGCACTAGATCTAGCCACCACTATTTGTTTCTTGCTTTTCCAAGAAACCAAAGAGCTACCTACAAAACACTACAAAACCTGAAGTAGACTTCCGATCCTTAGGGCATCCTACATAGTCCGCATCAGCACATGCAGAAATAGAAACGTTTGTTTCTTTTCTGAACAATAATCCTGTGCCTGGGGATGACTTTAGATATCTCAGTATCATGTATACGGCATCCATATGTACTTATCTAGGTTGTTCCATGAACTGACTTACCCGACTTACTGCAAAAGCAATATCAGGTCTAGTAATAGTAACATAGAGAAGCTTACCCACCATTTCTCTATATCTTCTTCTGTCAACCTCATTAGTATCATGCCAGGATCCATAGGAGTAGTTGAGGGTCGACACCCAATCATGCCCGTCTCAACAAGCATATCTGTAATGTACTTCCTTTGGGTCATCACAAGACCATGCGCATTCTGGCAAATTCCAACCCCAGAAAATATCGTAGAGTGCCAAGATCCTTATTAACAAACTAATGGCCCAGAAATGCTTTTGCCATCTTTATCCCCTGTGTATCATCTCCTGTAACGAGTATATCATCAACATACACCATAATAACAACTGTACCTGTGGAGGTCTTCTGGACAAACAAAGAATGATATGCATTTGATCTTTTGAACCCTTGCTTTTCAATTAGATCAGAAAGCTTCTGAAATCACGCCCGTAGGCTTTGTTTAAGACCATATATCGCCTTGTGAAGTCTACATACCATGTGACTCTCCCCCTCAACAGCAAACCCTGGAGGTTGCTACATGTAGACTTCTTCCTGCAGATCTCCATACAAGAAGGCATTCTTAACATCAAGCTGAAACAAGGGTCAATTACGTACCACAACAACTGACAGGAGGACACGTAGAGTCGAATGATGCGTAACTGGAGAGAATGTATCCATATAATCCATGTCGTATGTTTGAGTGAACCCTCGTGCCACTAGCCTTACCTTGTAATGGTCAAGGCTACCATATGCATGATATTTGACAGTGAACACCCATTTACAACTGACAAAATATGCTCCTGGGGGAGCGGAAACCAAGCTCCATGTACCCCGCGACTGTAGAGCAGCCATTTCCTCCTCCATGGAAGAACGTCAGTAGCTAATCTTCAAGGCATCCTGATGATTCCGTGGTATCTCCACAAAGCCACAGCATACCTCTGAAAGTCCCCTGTGAGATGATGGAAGGAAACTTGGGAAGCAAGTGGATATGATGCACAGGTATGTTTATGCTTCCGTATGGCAATAGGTACATCCAGATCATCAGAAACAATACTTGTCGGTATGCTATTCTCCTGCAAAGATGATCCATGCACTTGCACATTATCAGACCCATCGTTAGTTATAATATATGGACAAACATGAGGCATGTTGGATGATTGACGAGCACCATGAGCAGGAACAGACCGACGAGTATAGAATTTTGGTAAGGGTGAAACAGGTGGTTGTGGTGGTGGTGGTGGTGATGGTGGTGGTGGAACAACGAGAATTGGAGCAGGAAAGGACGGACACAGAGGAGGAGGCGGTACATAGATCTCATCATCAGATGTACATCTATGATGCTTTCCCAATTGACATGCTTCACACTGAAAGGAAGAACTCAGTGAAATCTGAGGCAAGATATGATGCATCTTCTGAAGAGGGAGGTGGCCAAAGCGTAGATGCCATGTAAACGGAGAGATTGGTCCACTAGACTGAGAGGAGACGCCAACATATGGGGTTCGGACCAGACGATAAAGACCATCATGCTCAAATCCACAACCAATCACCCTGCCCGTAAGAATGTCCTGAAAAACAAGAGACGATGGGTCAAATATAGTGCGACAGTACAAATCCTTTGTAATCTGATTGATAGAAAGTAAATTCATCGAAAAATCAGGAGCATGTAACACATTCTGTAGATGCATGGAAGGCAATAAACTGATCTCCCCATGTCCAATAATAAGGGAATGAGTCCCATCGGCTATCACAACAGATCTCCCCGGTGGAATTTCCCTATAGGATGTAAGTTTATCTTTGTCTCGGCAAAGATGATGTGTCGCGTCGGAGTCCGTAATCCATTCTGAAACATCAGATCCATGACATGAGGTAAAAGCATAAGCACTACCCGAGGTGCTAGCAGTGGCTGAGGTACTGGCAGAGGCTGAAGCAGCAATATCTGAGGTGCCTCCTAGAGATTTTGTAGAGGCAGGAGGCATAATATCACTCTGGCAATGAGCTCCTCAAACCTCTGGTCTGAAGCAGATGCTGATGGAGATGCAACATGCTCGGCTACACGCGTCGAGGCCGGAAAACCATGCTTAGAATAGCATGTATCCTCCGCGTGACCTAGATGATGGCAAAAAGTACAAGGCTGACGAAAGGCCGCCTCTACCAAGAGGACCACGGCCACGGAATGAAGAAGAGGCTCCTCTGCTTCGGGAGGCCACCATCGTCGAAGGAGGCTGAGTAGGAGCAGTGGACGGGACGGTAATACGGCTAAGCCACAGTAAAATTCCTCCATTGGAGGAATAGTAGCATCTGCAAGAATCTGCGAGCGGGCAGCATCATATTCAGGGTCAAGTGATGCAAGTAAGACCCCCACCATGGTAGTATTCCGAAAGATCTTCTGCTGCTCGGGAGTCATCGTAAGAGGAATGATGTTATAGAGCTTCTCAAACATCCCTTGCAGGGATGTATATAAGGAGTTAAGAGGTCGTTCGTTCTACTTGATTGTAAATATGTCATGCTGAAGTTAAATGATCTTGGTCTCATTTCGTACATGTGAGTATGTTGTTGCAAGTATGTACCACGTCGCCTTAGTAGTGGGTTGATGGAGAACATCATTGGCAATCTCCATCATCAATGTACATAAAAGCCAGACTTTGGCGTACGAATCATCAGCCTCCCAGGAGGCATAAACCCAGTCTTCTCTGTCGGCTCATCTTCGGTAAGAATGTGCTTCTTACCATTCGACTTCATGAGACTCATGAACTGCATTGCCCAGAGCTCATAGTCCGTCCCATCTATCTTGACAATGGGCGTTGGACCTTTGAAAGCGCCTATGGAGGGCATATCGACCTTGTTTTCTGATATTTTGCTGGAGATATGGAACTAGGGTTTGTAGACCAAAGAACAATTGTCTACAGAAACATCAGAGGATTTGAGTGCATATGTAGACCTATGCACTCAAACCCATACGAGGCGTGAGGGGGGCCGACGGCGAGAGGGAAGAGGGTCGGCGGCGGGAGGTGGCATGCGACAGGGGCGACAGCGGGGAGAGCCTGCGACGACAACGGGGAGGGGCCAGCGACAGCGGGGAGGGGCCTAAGGCGGGGAGGGCCTGCGGCTGGGGGGCAGCGGTGGGGAGGGGGGCGACGGTGAGAGATGTGGTGGGCTAGGGTTCTGGCTCCGATACAATGTTGAGAGAAAAGGATTCGTTGTCAAAGAACCCTAGGCTCTCTTATATAGAGAAGACCTATGGGTAAATTACATAATGCGGAAACAAGAAAATAAAAATAACTGAAAAGGTACATAGAATATAGAAATATCTCTACAGTGTGCAAGGAAGAAAGTTAGTTTGGGGGGGAGGGGGGCAATCTTGTTATACTAGAAATATAATAGAGCATAGCAAAGCTTTATGTCAATTGTGGAGTCTGTAAGTCTTTGTACTCTTATACCTATAATGATGTATATAGTATACTTAGCGGTGAGTCCCAATTTCTGGGACTTTGTGAACCCCTCAGGATCCGGGTACCCGTTTACGACAAAATTCGCAATAATTCATTCACATTGATCGCAGAGTTGTAAAAAAAACAGGGAAAATTTTTCGCGAGCTAATTATCCACATGACATTCACATCCACAACATAACCACAAAGTAAAAGAGACAATGTCACCAAAATTTTCTTTTCATTAATATTCATATCAGTTTTCAACATGTACAATGATCTTCCATTTACAACATATATCCCAAAGTGTGATACAAAAAGAGATAACATTTACATCATTATCTGAACAAAAACTGAATGTAAGCATCAAAACCAGCTTTTATAATTAAAACTGTGAACCCCTCAGGATCTGGGTACCCGTTTACGCGCATTTCGCAATAATTCATTCACGTTTAATCGCACAAGTCGCATAATTACAGGGATTTTTTTTTCGGGCGACTATAACATTCATTCTCAACACATGACCATAAGTAAAAGAGACAGTGGCACCAAAATTTTCTTTTCATTAATATTCATATCAAGTTACAATATGTACAAGGATCTTCCATTACAACAAATATCCCAAAGTGTGATACAAAAGAGATAGCATTTACATCATCATCTGAACAAAAACTGAGACAAGTGATTCATACCGTCTAGTATAAACTCTGTCTCCAGGAAGCATGTATATACTGAGCGGCTACTGAACTGCAGGCTGTTTGCCTGCCACACACAATAGGAAAGAAGAGGCGTCAGCCATTGCTGGTACCTCCCTAAAATTTATAAAAATAACTTGACATTTAATATGTGCAAAAGCAAGCAAGTAGAAAGGTGGTATAAGTAAAATCTACATCTACTTGCGTAAGTAAAAAGGAGTTTCAAATTGCTTGTAATGCATTTCTAATGACTTCCCCCAGAACCCGGCATTTCCCCCATATTACCTATTTATTTGTAGTTGAATAATCATGAGGGTATGAGTGTGAATGCATATATCAATTTCTTCAGAGATCATGTTGGTGAGTGAAAAATGGAAAAGTTGAGATTGTAGAGATCTATTAATTTATTTAAATTCTTGGGTAGAGAGAATGGTCTTTTGATCATAACTTCTTCAATTCTTAACTTCAATGTTTCAGATATAGCTCCAGATGTTATAGATGTAGATATGGATGATCTAGATATAGAATCGCCAAGTCTGTTTGGCGAAGTAACTCAAGCGGTGAAGAAGTCTACAAATGGCTCTTCCGTTTCGCCCTCTAATTGGAAGCGCGGTCCAATAGAGGGATAGGTCTACTCCCCAACTACGCCACTGAGACGGGTGAGAGAGACTCCCTAGAAAAGCCACTCTAGAAAACTGCCCGACTAGTACGGGCGGACGAGCTCGTACGTAAAACTGAAAACCAAGGATCCCCCGCCTGGGTATCCTAAAAGACAGGGTCAGCGGAACTGGTCTAAAGTCAGGATCCCAACGAGGCGTAAAAACACTGCGAGCTCGCGTAAAACCGTGTAAAAGACTGGGATCCTAGACCCGCGCACTTGGCGGCCGCTGCCTTAACTGGGCTTCCTATCTCCTGCCCAGGTGAGAGTCACCGCGCTCTCGCACGATCATGTGTAGAAGTCATCATGATCGGCACTATATTAATTATCAGTCATTACTGACTTTATCATTAACAACAGATTCATCATTTCCTTCTTGCCTTGATCACTTAACCCTTTTATGTCTCTCCTATAAATGACCTACAGACCTAGGCATGAGTCATAATTATTTTTAATGATGTATACAAGAAAATGGTATTCAAGAATCGATCGATTAAAGCTTCTATTTATGATGTCAGTAAACGTATTTCAAGTATATCGATTGTTCTGACTATGAACTGCATACATATACTTATCATCTCACATCTCCCTTGATTTGCATTATACTTTATGTGTAACTTTCCTATCCTCCTCATGGGGCTGACCATAGTGTCCCTGATGATGATTTTTTTTTGTACAAACTGCGGTTAAATGCCATCTATAATTATTTTAATGGAGGAAACGGATGACAATTATATATTATGACAATAGTACCATTTAGGAGCCTCTACAGATCAATTGCATTAATGTCAATAGATGGATGAAGAATGTCTAATAGGATTTACTTAATGAGTACCTATACCTACTCAATTTGAAGAAGGCAAACCTTCCTTGTATTTTTGGCACGTGCTTAGATTCAAAACTCGTCTACCAACATAGGTATAGATCCAAATTTGGGATTTCCTAGAAGTTCTGAACATATTCGAACATCCGTACATATAATCAGTTTGTCCAATTTAAATTTCAGAGTTATTGTCATTTCAGAGTTATTGTCAGCTATTGTCCAATTTAAATCAATTAGAGAAAACAACTCACTAATATTTATAATAAGCCTTGTATATTGTATATTTCAGAGATATAACATACTGCAAGTTGACCTCACATGTGATCCCTTGTGTTTTAAACATTTCACCACCGACCTAACCAATTTACAGAAACAGAATATATATGTGTGTATATATATATATATATCCCAAAGATATTTTACATATTCTTTTTAGATTTAGCTCGCAGTTCAGAATATGTTAGTTGCAATTGTTCTTTTTTTTTAGATTTATTAATTGATAATCATGATAGATGTCAGAGCTCATTGTGATCTATTTACAACGACATATGTATTGCTCTGAATGTTTATATTGCAAAAATATGATTGGAGTGGAAACTCCAAAATATAATAACTACATAGCATCTGTCTGTTTACCAAATATCCATTAGAAATGATTGGACTTTTAGTGACTTTTTCCAACCTTACTAGGTTATGGTACAAAACCTAAATTAAGGTATAATAGTTTGACACCTGATCTTGTAAAGGGAATCGTATGTGATTGAAAAAAAAAGATAGCCATCAACAAAGAGACTCAATGTGAAAGGCTATAGTCAACTCCAAATTTCATTTCAGTAAATCTCAACCCACATGCAGTAGCACAATTTGAGTACATCAAGAGGAGGGAGTGGATTTTTTTACATGCCTGGCAGCAAGAGATGTAAAAAGAAGGTACCTTTTAAAAGATTTCCAAATTGGGAAACACAAGTATAAAAGGCTGAAATCTGGAGCAAGATGTAGCAGTACAGAGCCGCAAATTTCTTCTTGAAGCAACTGGAGTTGCTGTGGACCTTCCGCCGTGAATTGTAGGGGAGGAATGGAAACAATTAGAGAAAAGAAGGGTTTTAGGGAAAGCTCTTTCGTTAGGGAAATAGAAAGGGGAAGGTGAGAGGAATTTATTGGAAAAAAAAGGCTGGATTCTTACTTCAAATTTGGAGCTTTTCGGCTGGGCTTCAGATCTTCCTGGATTTAATCTCTAGCCGTGGCAAGAGCAGAAAGTAGGGAACACTTCAACGTTGGATAGAAATGGGAAGACCAAAGAAAAGGTAAGGTTGATATATATAAGAGGAGGAAGAGTTATGTATTTTGCCAGGTGGAGGATAATAACGAGCCAAGTGGGAAGAGATTGGGTAGCCACTTGGTGTGGCTGTAGCAGTATGCTACAGTAGACATTTTTTTAAAAAAAAATCAAACTCTCTATTTATTTGACATGCTTAAAGCTGACCGTATTAGCGCTTTGAGCGTCGGATTTCGACACGTGATATCTCGTTTTGACCGTCTCTAAATGACGATCAATATGAGTATAATATTGATATACTTTCGGTTGGGTTTTGAACCCCCGAAATTTTCGGATACGGATTTTGTTTAAGGTTAAATTTTACGATTTAAAAATATCAAACAACCTCCGATTGACGAACGGTCGATTCCATTGGTCTTGTTTCGTCGAATCGGATCTAATGACGATCTCGGTTCGTTTCGCGGTTTCCGAATTTGCATCGCGGCTTTTCGTGGCGCGCGTTACGAAGTGACCGATTTTTGGTCGATTTCGCCCGAACGACTTTTGATTCGTGATCAATTGGTCGTTTTAGGTTGTTTAGTATCGACCGACAACGTTTTTGGGTTCATTAGACCCAAAATCGGACGAGTTCGGGTTTACGCGAATTCCCGAATGTTACAGACTTCACCCTTTTCACTTTGTGGAAATGTGTGAAATGAAAAGTTATATTTCACCATAGCCCTAGAGCTCTCTTATATAGGAGAAAAGCTCTAAGGGGAAATTGCATAAAGGGACCAAAGAAAATAGCAAATTGTAAAATAACAATATAAAGAAATATATTTATTTCAACATTCCCCCTCAAGCTGGAGCATATATGTCTATCATGCTCAGTTTGGAACAGCAACGATGAAAATGTCCCTTTTGCAAGTGCTTTGGTGAACATGTCGACAATCTGATCGCCTAAAACAACGTGAGAAGTGAATATGAACCCCTTTTGAATCAAATCACGGGTATAGTGGCAGTCAACCTCAATATGCTTTGTTCGTTCATGGAAAGCTGGATTATTTGCTATGAATAGAGCCGCTTGATTATCACATTTAAGGTGCATAGGAAGGGGCACCTCAACAGTTAGGTCAGTCAGAACAGACTTAACCTACATCATCTCTGTACTTCCTTGGGCCATGGCCCTATATTCTGATTCAGCGCTGGATGTGGCCACAACCGTCTGTTTCTTGCTTTTCCATGAAACCAATGAGATGCCCACAAACACAGTGAAGCGTGAAGTAGAGTTCCTATCCTTGGGACACCCCGCATAGTCTGCATCCGCACATCCTGAAACAACGAGGGAAGTGTCTCTACTGAATAGAAGCCATGCACCTAGAGAAGACTTGAGATACCTCAAGATCATGTTGACTGCATTCATGTGTGCATGTCTAGGTTGCTCCATAAATTGGCTAATCCTGCTGACAGCAAACGATATATCATGTCTGTTAATAGTGACTTATAATAGCTTCCCAACCAGCTCTCTGTACTGTCTCTTATCCACCTCTTTAGTGTCACCATGATATAACCTGGCATTGGGATCCATGGGAGTAGTAGCAGGTCTACATCCTGTCATACCTGTCTCAGATAGGAGATCAATGACATATTTCCTTTGCTTCATTACCATTCCTTGCTTATTTCTCGCAAATTCTAAACCAAGGAAATACCGCTGCATGCCGAGATCCTTGGTCACAAATTGTTCGTTAAGAAAGACCTTAGCTGCCTGAATACCACTGTTATCACTCCCTGTAACGATAATATCGTCCACATAAACCAAAATAGCAACCATACCTTTCTGAGTCATCTTAACAAACAAATAATGATCGGCAGTAGATCTAACAAAATCTTGTTGTTCAATCAACTCCGAGAACTCCGAGAGCTAATGGACTCTACTTAAGGCCATATATGGCCTTGTGGAGTTTACACACCATATCGGACTCCCCCTCAGCAGTAAACCCTGGTGGTTGATGCATATAGACATCCTCCTGCAAATCGCCATACAAGAAGGCATTCTTGACATCTAATTGGAAAAGTGGTCAATCTCGTACCACAGCAACAGCAATAAGAATAAGCAAAGTACAGTGACGCGCAACCGGAGAAAAAGTGTCTTGATAATCCACCCCATAGGTTTGGGTAAACCCACGAGCAACCAGCCGGGCCTTATACCTATTCACGGAACCATCCGCACGGTGTTTTAACCGTAAACACCTATTTACTGCCCACAATAGAAGCACCTGGGGGAGCGGAGACTACAACTCCACGTATCACGAGACTGTAAAGCGGCCACCTCTTCTTCCATAGCAAGTCGCCATGTACCACTCTGCATAGCTTCTTGATATGACCGTGGTATCTGCACAGTTGATAAAGCACCAACAAACCTCTGAAAGTCCTCCGACAATCTTGCCAAGGAAAGATGAGAAGAAAGAGGATGCATAGTGCATGCACGCCTCTACCTACGTAGAGCAATAGGCACATCCAAATCCACAGTATCCTCAGATGGAGTATCATCTATGACGTCATGCACCTCAATATGCACACTCATATCACCATTGCCATTAGTGGAACTCAAATGCTCGAAACATACCTTGGGCGTGCTGGATGATGGAGGAGGCACATGAGCACGAGTCTGGCGCCAGTAAACTTACGGAAAGAAAGTAGGTGTGGCAGGAGGTGGTGGCGGAGGTGGAGGCGGTGGTGGTGGAGGAGGAGGCGGTGGTGTCATATGGTTACCTGGAGTAGGTGAGACCGGAGATAAAGGCATATAAACCTCCTCTCCATATTCTGAAGGAACAAGCTTATCACATGTAGGAGAGAAATACATAATGGATTCAAAAAAGGTGACATCTGCACTAACATAGTACCTTCGTCGAGCAGGATCAAAGCAGTGATACCCCTTTTGGGTCTTGGAATACCCAACAAACAAACACTTAACAGCTCAGGAGAGAGCTTGTCAAGACCTGGAGACATCTGATGAACAAAGGCCACAGACCCAAAAACACGAGGCGTAAGGGAGAAAAGATCCGTCTCGAGAAATGCAATTGAGAACGGGATATTCTCTCCCAGAACCGACAAAGGCATACGGTTCACCAAATAACACGCAATGAGAACCGCATCCCCCAGTAGGAATGGGGAGCATGATTCTGAATCAAGAGAGTCCTAGTGACATCCAAAAGGTGGCGATGTTTCCTCTCAGCCACTACATTTTGTTGAGAAGTATAAGCACAAGATGTCTGATGTACAATGCCATAGGATCTAAGGAATTGAGAAAGCTGTGTACTGCAGAATTCAAGCGCATTATCAGAATGTATATACTTGATATTTGCCAAAAACACATTTCTTATTTCATTAATAAAATTCTTGTTGGTATCAGAGCGAGTTCGATTCTCGAGGATTTTACATTTGTTCATTATTTTTTCGAGATTCAATTCTTGTTGGGGTGGATTATGAAGATAATATCGTTCAAGTATTCTCGATATTCTGGTCACAATTCTGTTCTAGGTTTTCTTTGATGTGAAACCCTAAATCCATAGCCTACAGCAAGGGTTCCACAACCAGTCATAGCCGTCAGGCTTCATTATGGTTATCCCCTCACGGAAAACCCTTAATCTCGAAGGAGAAGTTCTCCCCTCACGATTCGTCAACCATGACGGTGGCCTGCAGCCTCCAGATTCTTGGTGGCCAACAAGAAATCAGAGCCTACAAAGCTGCGCGGCTCCATCGCCATGCTAAGCCCTCCCTTCGGCGCTCCAGTTCCAGATTATGACCCACGACGAAGCCCACCCTCGCGGTGGCCACCAGCCTTGCGCGCCGGCACGCGGAGCCCTATTCTCAGAAGTGCGTGCCCAGGCGACGCACAAGATGCTCGTCGTGCTACTCGCGCAGGCGGTGCTCCACGCGGCTCCTCTCTTCTGGCGGTTTCACGTTCCTGCGTGCAGCCCCTCGCACAACCCCATCCCAACGCGAGCGCACATCGGCGCATCTCCAGCCACCCAAAGCTTCCCTTGTCGTGTGATCCATCGACGTGTGCACCCTTCTCATCCAGGCGCGTGCAACCCCAGCGATCCCAACAGGCGGCGCTATCCTCAGCGTGTGGTATACCCAGCGGCGACAGCCTGTAAATGGCGGCACGGATCGATGCAGCACCCCCTCCCCACCCCGCGCATCTCGCTCTCGCGATCCGCCTCCGTGGGCGCCAGCGGTGCATCCAGATCTGGAAGGTGCCCCCTCGGGGCGGCGTTTATTTCTTCTGTTGTAATGGGTTCCTGTAACCCTAAAGGGGAGGGGAGGCATCTTTTATTTACGAAAAAAAAGAGGGGCAGAAGAGCCCAAGTGGGCTTCGGTTGATGTACAAGCCCGATGATGGGTCGTATAAAAAATGTTTATTTAAAGGCCCAGCAGTGGGCTAGAGAGGGCAAATATATATAAAAAAAGGGGCTGTGTATTTGAAAAAAAATAGGGGGGTCTCATTAAAAAAATGAAAAAAAAAGAGAGGAAAAGAAAAGAGAGGAGAAAGAGAAGGGCCAAGGGGCCAGTTTTTAAAAAAAAAGAGTCGCAATATTTCAAAAAAAAAGGGGCGGCATTTGTTTGGACCCTATTTGTAACATCCGAAATCCGCCAAACCCGAACCCGACCTGATTAGCGTCCGATTAACCCAATAAAGTTATCTGACAATATTAGATAACATAAAACGATCAATTGATCGTGAATCAAAAGTCGTTCGGGCGAAACGACCAAAAATCGGTCGTTTCGTAATGCGTGCCGTGAAAAGCCGCGACGCAAATTCGGAAACCGCAAAACGAACCGAGACCATCATTAGAGCTGATTCGACGATACAAGACCAACGGAATCGACCGTTTGTCAATCAGAGGTCGTTTGATATTTTTAAATCGTAAAATTTAACCTTAAACAAAATCTGTATCCGAAAATTTCGGGGGTTCAAAACTCAACCGAAAGTATATCAATATTATACTCATATTGATCGTCGTTCCGAGACGGTCAAAACAAGATATTGTGCACCAAATTCTGAAATCCGAGATGCGCGTACGGTTTGTTTTAAGTTTTGTCAAATAAAAAAAATAAAACAAAATTTAAAAAAAAAATAAAGCAGCCGGCTATTGATGTCTGTTTTAAAATAAATTATCATTGTTTTTCTATATAATAAGCCTCCACTTGCCCTTGGTTTTTCCCTCCACTTGGATTTCCAAGTCCACCACTTGTCCAATAACAAAGCAAAGCCCCATGCTATATAAACCTCAGCCTTCTCCCTCTTGCATCCCAATCTCAACGGCATCTCTCCCACAAGTTCTTTCCCAATTGCTGCTCTAATTCAAGCCAAAAAAAACTGCAGCTGAAACTGCCACATATCATCAAATTAAAGCCCCTTTTCAATTCTAAAAATCCAGGTACAATCCTTATCCTCTTTTGCTGCCATACATGGGTATTTCCCTTAATTATATGAACTTTCCCATCCCTATCTCTTGCTGCCAATCCATGAAGTTCTCTGTTCTTCCTCTTAGGAATGCTCAAGTTATGTTCATCTAATAATTGGACATGCTTAATTGTTGTAAAAGTTTATGCCTACTTTTTTTGAAACATTTCCAGGTAGACGGAGACGGAATTGTTATTCGAATCAAAATCTAGTGTCGAACAAGTGGGTGTAACTGTTGAGTTCTATGGTGGCGAACTCAATGGAGTCAGTTATAGTGATCCTGCTACTTCCTCTCGAACCATACTAATATCTGATTATTCGCGATTGGTTTCTCATTTATTTCTCTTGAAATCTGTGCCATTCTTCTTTTGATACACGCCTTTTTTTAGGGGGTCGCGGAGGGACAAAGCAAGGTAGGGAAAGAATGACATGACTAGTTCTGATCCGAGAATCCGCCAACTCGTGAATGAATGAGACCGTCTGAGATCTCGTCGAGAGAAGCCTCCAACCTTTTCAAAAGGTCACTGAGCCTTTCTCTTTCGATAGGCAATGGGACCGAAAGAGCTTCTCGACTCGTCGATCTATGTTCTTGCACTGGCGTGTATGGGCGCTTGATCAATTAGAAGCCATGTTTGCTAAAAAGCTTCACCTTTATTTTGGAAATAAGAGAGATTTTGACCCTGTTAAACCTTCAACGATATTGGACCTTTGATACACTTTGAATATGAATACAAAGATCATATTATACTCTGAATCTGATCATAAAGATCATACATATACTTTGAATATGAACATAAAGATTTTATCTATTCTTTTTCTCCTATTGCAGTTCACTGGAAAAAATTATGCTTTTAGATCTTATTCAACATGAGAAATTGTCTTATCTTAACAAATGCTCTCAGCTTATGAAAATATGGTATGTGTATCCCAGATTTGAAGTACAGGTTCTGAAAAAAAAATCTTGTAAAGTCTCACCAACCCTTCTCCCATAAAACTGTTTGACCATTCATGTCTCTTTTCTTCAAATATATATATATATATATGATAGGAAGGTTGACCTTAGAGTTGTACATAGGCATATGAACTTGACATCATATCTATTTTCATACGAAGAGGGTGTTCCTATTATATTATCCCCCTCTACATATCCACACAAGTCTTATATTCCCTGTTAGATAACGGTTATTGGAATTATCGATCATCTTTATTCAAGTAACAAGAGCATCTCTTGTTCATTGCCACTACAGTTCTACGGCAGAAAGTTAGGATTTATAATTGGCAAATTTCAGAACCTTTTCCTCCATAAGGAGTATAAATTATTGTAATAAGCGTGAGGAAAAATTACATAGAATAGATCTTAAATATAGATTTAATGAGAAACTTTAAATCTCGTTATAAAAAAATGATGATGAAGATAGGTGTCTGGATAAGAATTTAACTCAAATTTTAGATCATCAATTAGTTCTAGAACCCATGATTTACAAAGATGAATTATCAAGGAGTTAGCATCTAATAGGTTTAAAATTAAATTAATGTTTAGTCTAAGTATATTAACCTTGTAGAAGAGATTTGAAATACAAATATTAGAATATTAATACCCTTCTATTATAAAGCCAAGAAATGATTTTCTACTATTATTTTGACTAATAATTCTCAATAAATTGATTCTTGAGTATAATCTACTACTGATATACTACCATTCATAAGTTGTGACAAAACATGGATATGTAAGGTTAATTACACAAGTCATTATGAAAAAAAAGAGTGAAATCAAGTGTGATGATGAATTAATGATAATAATGATAATAATATAACGTATTTAGCAGGTCTTCTAGCATACGATACCAAAACGGCATTTTTCTTTTATATTTCAGGAGCTTTTTATTATAGACTCCAATATCAGGACATACATAATCTAGGAATCCATTATGACCTTACATAGAATCACCATTTCTTTTAATTAGGTTATTTTTATACAATTGACTTATAAAAAAAATTTAATCAATCAATAGACCAAATCATTAGAAACCCAGAATCTTGGTATTTTATCAGATCAAGAAACTTAAGTGATATCGCATTATGGGGAAATCTAAGAAGTACTTGGGAGTGATGAACTAATAATAACTAATGATTAATAGGCCGGTCATGATGACTTTTACATCTGATCGTGCGAGGGCGCGGTGACCCTCAACTGGGCGGAGGAAAGGAAGCCCAGTTTGGGCAGCGGCCGCTAAGTGCGTGGATCTAGGATCCCAGTCCCTTCACGGTTTTTACGCGAGCTCGCAGTGTTTTTACGCCTCGTTGGGATCCTGACTTTAGACCAGTTCCGCTGACCCTGTCTTTTAGGATACCCAGGCGGGGGATCCTTGGTTTTCAGTTTTTCGTATGAGCTCGTTCGCCTGTACTAGTCAGGCAGGTTTCTAGAGTGACTTTTCTAGGGAGTCCCTCTCGCCCGTCTCAGTGGCGTAGTTGGGGAGTAGACATATCCCTCTATTGGACCGCGCTTCCAATTAGAGGGCGAGACGGAAGAGCCATTTGTAGGCTTCTTCACCGCTTGAGTTTACTTCGCCAACAGACTTGGCGATTCTATATCTAGATCATCCATATCTACATCTGCATCATCTGGAATTATATCTAAAACACTGGAGTTAAGAATTGGAGAAGTTACGATCAAAAGTTGGATTAGTAGGAAATGACTATTCTCTCTATCTAAGAATTTAATTAAATTAAGAGATCTTTCCAATCTTAACTTTTCCATTATCACTCACCAACGTGATCTCTAAAGAAAATGATATATGTGCTTACACTCATACACTCATGAATACTCAACTACTATATAAATGCGTCACATGTGGGAAATGTTGGGTTATGGGACAAACATTTGAGATGCTTACAAATAGCCTGAAAAACCTTTTTACTTACGCAAGTAGATGTAAACTTTACTTTCCACCTTTCTACTTGCTGCTTTTGCACATATTAAATGTCTAGTTATTTTTATAAGTTTTTGGGAGGTACCAGCGATTGCTGACGCCTCTTCTTTCCTAACGTGTTTGGCAGGCAAACAGCCTGCAGTTTAGTAGCAGCTCAGTAGCTATACATGCTTCCTGGAGACAGAGTATACACTAAACGGTATGAATTACTATGTCTTAGTTTTTGTTCAGATAATGATGTAAATGCTATCTCTTTTGTATCACACTTTGGGATATATGTTGTAAAATGGAAGATCCTTCTACATGTTGTAAACTGATATGAATATTAATGAAAAGAATTTTGGTGCCATTTGTCTCTTTTACTTTGTGGTTATGTGATGGAAATGAATGTCATAATTGCGCGAAAAATTTTCTATGCTTTTCTACAACTTCATGCGATCTCATGTGAATAATAATGCGAGTGTGTGATTAACGGGTACCCGGATCCTGAGGGGTTCACACTATTTGGGTCAAGTTGGAAAAAAAATTTGAAGAGGCACGTACAAAAAAAGCCGTACGCGAATTAAAAAAAATTGCACAGCCGTAAAAAAAAGAGTTGAACGGCTTATTGAAAAAAATGTGACGGCTTAAAAAAATGAATGAAAAGCCGCGAGAAATTTTTTGGGATGTTTTCTCCCCGTCATTGTTGTCTTCTCCCAACTTGGTCGACGTCCACGTTTCCCGACAAGTATGGGAGAAAGGGGGAGTATATGTAGAGTCGCAGGTCTATTTTAGATTCTCCAGATTCAGATTATCCAGTCTCCAGACCAGTTCAGAATTTTCAGACTCTACAGATGATCAGATTTTGTCAGACTCGACGATTCATCCCGAGTCCTCAATTTTCAGACACGCATATGTTTGCGGTCATTTTTCAGATGAGCATAAGTTGCCATCATCAGTTCGAGGTCCCCATCATTTTTGTTGTTGTTCGGCCAGAGTTTTCATGTGAGCCATAGGGACTCCAGAGCAGAGGACCATTCCCTTGAGAGCAAGGGTTTTCATGTGGTATCATAGGTACACCAGAGCAGTGCACCATTCTCTAGACCGGATGGGAGAAACCCAGTTCTCCGACGAGGAGACTTCAGGCGCAAGTTCAGACTCGATGGTCAGATTCCGAGTCTTCAGTTGACTCACACTCCAGCCCGTTCGTCCTCCTCACTTGCACGGCATGAGATGCAACGTCCTCGACTGCAGCAATGTGCGCATTGGGTTGATATTGTCCGTAGTGTCTTGCAGCGTTGAGTTAAGTCTCTTTATGTTTGTCCAAGCTGAGCATTGCATGCTCCAGCTTGAGGGGGAGTGCTGGAGCATAAGCTGTATGCGCCCATTGTGTTGTAGCAGGGTAAATGGATCCTGGAGGAGATCCATTTACCCCATCCAGTGTTTAGTCCCACATCATCCAGTGGTGGGACTTGGAGGCTCTGGAGAGGCTATATAAGGAGCCCCAGACCTCCTGTATCCATTGAGAAAGTCAATAGACAAACACGCACCGTTGAGGGCTTCTCCCGTGGTTTCATCCCGCTCCTCACGGAGTAGGGTTCCACGTAAAATCCCGCATGTTCTTTCTTCTTGTTATTTATCTTTATCCATGTTCTGCTTCCGCTTCCGATTTTCTAACAATTTTAAATAACAGAACCAGCATCAAACTTGTTCTTAAGAAGAAACACCCACGACAATCTAGAGAACTCATCAACAGCTACAAGATAAAACTTGTGTCCCTGAGGATCAGGGACACGACTGGGACTCCAGATATCCAAATGAATCAATTCAAAAAGATGTTGACTACTTTGACCCTGACGACTCTGGAATGTGGACCTATGATGCTTCCCAAGCTGGCAGGCCTCGCACTGAAACGTAGAGAGATGGGAGATCTGAGGAAGAACATGGCAGCTTTTGCAGAGGAAGATGAGCAAATCAAAGATGCCACATGTAGGGAGAAACAAATCCAGTGCTAAGTGAAGAGGAACCAGCATAAGGAGATTACACCAGTCTGTAGAGGCCTCCATGCTCACGGCCAGACCCAATCACCCTGCCCGTAAGAATATCCTAAAACACAAGAGCAGAAGGATCAAATATGGCACGACAGTGAAAATCCTTGGTGAATTGGGTAATAGATAGTAAGTTCATAGAAAATTCAGGGGCGTAAAGGACGTTCTAAAGCCGCATTGCAGGAGTTAACTGCACCTCCCCCTGACCAATGATGGGAGAGTGTGTCCCATATGCTATCAATTGATCTACCTGACTGAGTAGGGTTATAGGTATTAAACTGCCCTTTGTCACCACAGAGATGATGAGAAGCTCCTGATTCCATGATCCACTCCGACAAGTCTGCCATGTAACAGCTAGTAAAAGCATATGCTATACATGTTGTAGATGCAGAGGTGGAAGCTGCTACCTCTGATGATCCTGAGGAGAGCTAGATAACCCAGGAGAGGGCATAATCTCCCTGAGTCACGCTACTAACTCATCAAACCTTTGATCAGATGCAGTTGAGGAACTGTTGCCCTACTGGATCTGCTCTGCCACATGTGCTGAAGCGAGAAACCCATGCTTAGAATAGCATGTTTCCTCAGAATGATCTGGCCTGTGGCAGTAGGTGCAAGGTCGACGAGGAGGTCGACTGCCTCTCCCTCATCCACGGCCACCTCGACCATGGAACTGTGAAGTACCTCCTCTACCACGAGAAGTTGCCATAGTAGAAGAAGTCTGAGACACCTGAGTACCAGCAGATGATATGGAAAGTCTGCTCAGCCTGTGATACGCCTCCTCCATTGGAGGTATATTGGCATCAGTAAGGATCTCGGCTTGAGCAGCGTCGTACTCTGGATCAAGAGCTGCTAGAAAGACCCCAGTCATCACGGAGTCTCTGTATGCCTTGAGCTACCCTGGTGTAGCAGTCAAGGCGATGTAACCATGTAGCCTATCAAAAATACCCCTCAAAGAGGTGTAGAGGGTATGGAGAGGACGACCATTCTGTTTCGATGTAAAGATGTCATGCTGGAGCTGCAGTATCTTCGACTCATTCTTCGCTGGTGAGTATGTGGCGGCGAGAATGTCCCACATAGCCTTTGCAGTAGGCTGACTTAGAATATCATTAGCTATCTCTGGTGACACAGTCCCAGATAGCCACACGCATGCATATGCATCATCGGCCTCCCATGAGGCACCGATCCCAGTCTTGTCACTCGGCTCTTCTGCCGTGAGGATGTGCTTCTTGCCATTGCACTGCATCAAACTCATGAACTGCATAGCCCACAGTTCATAGTTTGTTCCATCCATCTTGACTATGGGTACTGGACCTTTGAAGGCATCCAGGGATGAAACGTCAGCTTTGTTGTCAGACATGATGACAACTATCTCCAAGACTGGGACGTGCAAGAGGAAAGACTTGTGCCAACACGGACATATGGGAAGATGGTTGTGGGTGTAAACTCATACCACAACCTCTTCCATTATTTGAAGGCATCTTTGAGTGTCGAGGGTGTTTTAGATAATCTCTTTACACCCTGGAAAACCAAAGACAATCTGAACCAGAGGCTTGCGACGATGCAAGCTACACATGAAGACGCGCTAGAGTACGCTGGAGACGCAATCGGTGTGTGGCTGCGGGAATGCGCGAGGGTGCGAGGGGTTGCTCGCGGAGGCGCAGGCGGCGCTGGTCGTGGTGGCGCAAGAGACGGGCACGTATGGCGCGAGCGATGGTGGCGGCGGCGTGCGTGAAGCGCGGGCACGCGCTAGGGCTTTTTGGTGGGGTCAGGCTCTAGGGCATAGGCTCTGGTCTAGGACCGTCGCTCTGATACCATGTGAAAATGTGTGAAATGAAAAGTTATATTTCACCATATAGCCCTAGAGCTCTCTTATATAGGAGAAAAGCTCTAAGGGAAAATTACATAAAGGGATCGAAAAAATAACAAATTGTAAAATAACAATATAAAGAGATATAATTGTTTCAGCACACTTTTCGAAAAAAATAATTAAACCTAAATCCACATAATGCTATGTAAATAATTAATAATGTATAATCTAAACTTTTAATTAATTGAAAATTTACGAAGTATGATATCCATATTCCTATCTACAAGATAGTTATAACCATATTTTTATCTATATCTTCAAAAAAACTAGAATAGTATCAAACATGTATCCATAAAAAAAATAAAAAGTTGTATTACAATCCACATCCTTGTTCACTGTGAATTTCAAGTATAGAGAATAATTTTTCAAAGGAGAATATATGTACAATATATTTAACAATTGACGATATAAAGATAGATTCCAACATATGTGTTAATACCGGCCTATCGGACCCCACTTCCCATTATCGTTGCTCACAGTCAAAAGCATGTTACAAGAGAGAAGATGTGAAAGAAGTCAACCCCCTATGTTTCAGAAAAGCCCTTGGCCATCAACCCCGCCTTGTAACTAGCAACAGATCAATCCAGGTTATATTTTACTACAAGTATCACTTTATATTGTTAGAAAATGAGAATGCGGATGAATATCAGAGAAAATAAATAAACATTGAAGAACACGGGATTTTAACGTAGAAGCCTACTCCCTAAGGAGTAGGATGAAACCACGAGAGAACGCCTCAAAGGGTTGGTGTGTCTATTGCACTTTCTCATCTAATACATGAGGTTTGGGGCTTCTTATATGGCCTCCACAAACCCTCCAAGTCCCACCAATGGTAGATGTGGGACAAAACTCTGGATGTGGTGAATGAATTTTGGAAGGCTCCATTTACCCGTCTTACATATGATGCAAATACTCCAACACTCCCCCCAAGTTGGAGCATGCAATGCTCAGCTTGGAAAAACAGAAAGAAATCTAAACTCACAATACAAGACACTACAGACAATATCAACTCAATGCGCACAACTGTTGGATGTCATCGAGGACGTTGCTTCTCATGTCGTGCGGGTGAGGAGGAATAAATGGGCTGGAGTGTGAGTCAAACTGAATCTCCTCGTCGGAGGGCATGTGCTCTGTACTGCGCATGTCAGAGTCACTGCAACTGGAAATGAGTCTCCACTTGGAGAACTCTGGCCTGCCACAACCTGTGGACAACTGCTCCATCTCTGAAAAGGTTGAACTGAAAAGCTGTGGAGACATCCTCGTCGAAGTCCATGGTCGCTGGAGAATGGAGTCTGAAAAGTCTCCTCGTCAGAGAACTAGGCCTCTCTCATACTGGCTCGGAGAATGGGATCTCTACTCTGGAGTCCCTATGAAACCATATGAAAACCCTAGCCCACATGGCATAGGGAATGGAATCTCTACTCTGGAGTCCCTAGGGATCACATGAAAACTTAGACCAAAAAAAAAGATGAGGACCGCAGAAAATGATGGCAAACATGTGCACATCAAACTGAAGACTCAGAAAAATCTGAACGTTGAGTCTGAATATCTGAACATCTCTTTAGAGTCTGAAATCCGGTTGTCCTGGAGAATCAGGAGTCAGACTTGTAGAACTCTACACAATACTCCTCTTTCTCCCATACTTGTCAGAAAACAATGGCATCGACAAAGTTAGGAGAAGACAAGAAAAAATGGGGTAAACAAAGCATGAATCACTTGGCCAATAACCATAATTCCTTTAAGTTTTCTCAAATTTTTTTTAATCATCATTTTCTTGGATATTCCAATTTTTTATAGTCATCCTTCTCTAATAAGCCTTTCACACATTTTTCCGGCTTTTTTTGCAAAAAAAATTTAGCATATGGCTTTTCTTTTGTACGCCCTTTTTTCTTGAACAAAACAGACACATGACCCAACTTTGGGCCCAAAATATGCAGCAACCCAGTACGGCTTGCCCTCTCTCTTCTTCTCTTTTCATCCCCCCCCACCATTTTTTTGTAATATGGCATGTTAGGCCTACAATAAGCATCGACATTTTTTTCTAAATGATCGGCCCACTTGGGCTAACTTTATCTAGGGTTCCCACTTGGGAATCTTATTCTTCGAACGATGCCGCCCCCTAGAGAGATTGGAGCACCAAGGAGCGCTGAGATCGGAGGGGAGCTGCCCCAGCCCCAATAGATAGAGGAGGCAAGGGCATCGTCGGGCGAGAAGGCGGCGCTGACTATAGATCGAGGAGGCCCAATGTCGTTGTCGCATGGGGGGAGCATCGCCCACGGCCAAGGTAGGCGTTGGAGTGCCGATCTTCTTAAGGGGCCTCTGCCTAGAGGCGTGAAGGGGAGGCCTCCACCTGGAAGCGGACTTGGAGAGAGCGGAGTCGCCTTGGAGGAGAGTTGTTTGTGACAGTAGAGAGGATGTTCACGCCTGGAAGTGTTTCCCGATGGAGCTTGATGAAGGTAAAAGGGGGGAAACCTCATCGCCTGGAGGATGGGCTCCGCCTGGAGAAGATGGACCTCATCGCATGGGGCTTTTGGAAGATGCACCACTGGAATGAACAGAGGAAAACCATGGCTTTTTACGACATGTTGGAGAGATCTGACTGGAGATGCCACCGCCTTAGGCAAGATTTGGATGGAGATGCTGAACAGAACAGGGTTCCAGGAACCATGGAACTACGAAATTAGGTTTTCAATAGAAACCCTGGAACTTGATCGAACCTTGCAGAATCTGAAAATGATTAGAATGTTGTGCATCATTAGGGTTTCAAAAGAAACCCTATAACTCCTCTTGATCTTGAACAAATTGAACAATATAAATAATCTTCAAGAATAAACAATCAAATCTCAGACATAAATAAAGAACATAAAAAAACATCCTCGAGAATCGAATCCGCTCTGATACCATGTTAGAAAATGAGAATGCGTAAGCGAATATCGGAGAAAAGATATAAACATTGAAGAACGCGGGATTTTAATGTGGAACCCTACTCCCTAAGGAGCGGGATGAAACCACGGGAGAATGCTTCGAAGGATTGGTGTGTCTATTGCACTTTCTCATCTGATACAGGAGGTCTGGTGCTTCTTATATAGCCTCCACATACCATCCAAGTCCCACCACGGGTAGATGTGGGACTAAACTCTGGATGTGGTAAATGGATCTTAGAAGGATCCATTTACCCATCTTGCATATGACGCATATACTCCAACATATATATAATCATCTTGCCATTTGAAAGTAGGTTTATAAGCTACCTTGTGCCACAAGAGATGATAGCATCATCTCCTCCTCCACGACATGTCACCACCTGAAGTCACATTTTGCCTCAACATGGGTAGTCAGCATCCATATTGATGATAATGTTGTTGTGAAACATCTATACGATGGTCCAAGACTGTAGAAGGATACTGCTGAAAAATTAGGATGCATGGTAGATGTTGTCTGCCCATTCTAAGGGCTATAGAAACATCTATAAGAATAGTGGGTGAATGTTTACTTATGCCATCACTTGAAATGTTAGTCTCTGTCCCTATACAAGTATCACTACAAGTAGAAAATCGTCACTGTAAAACCTTGATTGAATGACTCACCTTCATAGAAGGAGCAAGTGATGCCTCGGAATGGGTTTGTCTCCGTAGATGTCGAAAGCTTACCCAATTATCTTAGGGCTCAGAAAGAGGCCGGTAGCGAACCAGTAACCCGCATCCCATAATTGTATCTTAGGGCTCTTGTTAAACATTTATTGTCCTTTACTGATTATTATAATTCAAAACCAATACAATTGCGAAACTACCCAAAAAATCATTAAAAATAAAAAATGTTTTCAGAAATCTCCAAAATCGGTGGCTTTTATTCTATATTATCACATATCCAAAAATCTAAAAAATAAAAAATATAACTCTTAAAAAACCAAAAACATCAAAAAACTTTCAAATTCCTATAGAACAATAAAAATTCAAAAAATGTAAAAGATATCTTTGTTTGTGTATTCTTATATATAGCCTTGGAAAGATACTAATCTGAAATTCATTACCATCTGCTCTTTTTAAGTAATTAAAACATATATTTCATATATAAACAAATTACTTTCAAATAACCATGTATTGAAAATACTCTAGAAATATATGAAAAATTAACGAAATTGTTAAAAAATAAAACAATAAAACGTTAAAAAACAACATTTTCAAAATTAATTTTCCGTGGTTTTGTACATGATTTCAAAATAAAAACCTAACATGTATTGATACCTGACTTGATTTCTGTTTTCAAAATAACCAATCTTTGCCAATACACCACTGTCCTAGTTCCTGCCCTGTTTTGCCTGGAAACTACAATTGACTTGACCAATCCGGAAAAACAGTCATCAGGCACCAACATCAGTGCAACCAATGTTAAAACATCCCAAGGAACCAATTAAATTCTGAGGGATGGAGATCTCTATGAAGAGTCTGCAAAAATTGAGTCATGTCACCCTTAAAGGCACTGGCTTGAGCAACAGCAATAAAATCGAACGTGGCTCAACTTGATAGGGTAAATCAGAAATATACACCACCAAGAAACCTTCAAAATACTTCAAAGATAGGACCATGTAATGTAAAAGTCATGTTGGAGCACCCAAGCATTGTCGACAAAATAATCTTAGACCTCCAGAAACTAATGACCTACACCTCTATTGATAGTGGCTAACACCGTTGCAGTGAAAGCAAGCAATCATATGATGGTACTCGTGCAATGTGCCTCCTCAAACCACATTGGAAGAACCTACTATCGCACTTCTCCGAAGTTTGAAGCATCTACTATCGCACTTCTCTGAAGCTCGAATCACAGGTCTACAAGCCAGAGCCCTGAATAGAGTGTGAACAATGTCTGCACCACTATGTTATCGTCACCGCACTACTGTCTAGCTGAGCATCCCACTCCATGATTTATCCAGCCTCCCAGGACTCTCCTCCCCCTTATCTCTCACACTCCTTCCTCTGTTTCCTCCCTCGCCATTCCATTCACACCTCTTCAGCATGTTTCAATTTCTCTACCTTTTTCAAATAACGATTTCAAAGAATATAACAATGAAGCAACAAGTTGATGTCCCAGGCAAAATATAGAGAAGACATTACTCTTTCGTCAAGTTGGCTGAAGGATGAGCAAGACCTTGGGCAAAGTCACCTGCAAAGATATTGCCACCAGTTAACATCAAGAACCTTTGTGGCGAATTGGCAAATAGTGGAGCAGAAATCAAAGCTATGTTGTAGCAAATGCTACCTACATACCATCATTTGTAACGATGATCAAGCCTGTTGTTGCAACATCAAGCCGTCCAACAGTGAATAGTCTCGGTTTTGGTAAACCAGGATTTGTTTTACTCTGCAGTAAAAATGATAAAAATGATAGAAGATCAAATAAGCATGTTCTAAAAGAAAAGAAGCAAAAGAGCATGTTTTTTAATGATTTATCCAATAATTATGATCACTGCTTGGCATACCACTCATTAAACTAAATAGCATATTTATACATACCCAAGTTTTCCAATAATCATCAAATAGTGACACAACCACTTTGGACTCTGTGCCGTTGGAACAGATATACCTGCATTAGTTTCTCAGAGGAAATCAATTCGTATGCTACAAGTTTGTATGCTAAAATGCAAATAATGAACAGTTAAAAGCTTACCCTTTGGGCTTGTTGACAGCAAAATATAATTTCGGAGGAAGCTTCTTTGGGAGCCTGTTTCCATTTACATATATTGAGTCTCGCTGAGGATCAACCCTTGTCTACAATTACGTAAAAACAATAGTTATTTCGGGTGCTACCTAGTGGGAATAAAATTCTACATGCACTTTTTTCCCTTCTGAAACCAAAGAATTAGCAGATACAGTAGGTTATCCGAATATTCCATGGTTAAAAAATTACACAGAAGTCATGATTTCATCCACCTACAACCTCTCATCCCAAAAACTTGAGTTTTGAGGAAAATCCACATAAAGCCGAGCCCGCACACCCCATCAAAAAATATACACATCAGTAAGCTGCCATCACTAAGTCCAATTACTCAAAACTTATAGCCCTCCGTATTCCCTTTAGTGTTGATCCCTGTCTGAAAGGGTAAATGCAGAGCAGCCCAACCGTGATACACATCACTTTACCGCACTGACCATAGTAAACTCCTCGTTGTACCGAAATGGAGGTCAGATTTGAACGACCAGGTACAGCATCACATTTCACACCTGAGGAAGGTACAGCCCAACTATGAGGTACATCAGCTGGTGTTACAATAATACGTATATGACTTTTGGCCGGTACAACCACTCGATTGTCCACTTCTAATAAACGTGATTGACCCAATTCTGGATCATCTTCTGGAATCGTATAACTGTCAAAAATGAGGTAGCTTTCATCGGAACTGTTATAGTCTGAATACTCATAAGTTTAATACCATTGATGTCCCACCGCTTTGATAGTAATGGCGGGATCTACTACTACCTCGTCCATTGAGTATAACAGAGCAAATGATGGGAGGGCAATGAACATCGGAATGATACTTGGAAATATGGTGCGAATAATCTCGATAGTAGTTCCATGAACAATCCGTTGCAGGATTGGGTTTTTTTTCTCGTGGAAATGCCATAAAGCGGGAAGCAACATCCATAATACGAAAACCAAAATCAGAATGAGGAAGAAAAAGATGTCGTGATGTAAGTCATTTATTCCTTGCAGACAACCACGCTTCATAAAAGGCACAAGGAAAGTAAGTGGTCCGTGTTCCAACCAACTCCCCATAAAAAGCAACATCGAAAGTTGTCACCCACTATAAATACTCAATATAGCATAACTCCCCGTGAGCCACAACATGATTGTAACCACAACATGATTGTAACCTTCATGGAAGCTTTAACCTCCAAATGATCCAAGAATCTCCGTTAGAAAATATAAATGCGGAAGCGAATATCAGAGAAAAAGATTAAATGTGATGAACACGGGATTTCAACGTTGAACCCTACTCCCTGAGGAGCGGGATGAAACCACGGGAGAATGCCTCAAAGGACTGATAGTCTATTTCTTTTCTCACTGGATACATGGGGTGAGGGGCTTCTTATATAGCCCTCACTGGGTCTCCACATCTCACAACTGGTAGATGTGGGACTAAAGACTTGGATGTGGTAAATGAATTCTGGAGTGACCCATTTACCCATCTCCCACATAAGTGATGCATAACCAAATACTCAAACACTCTCCCTCAAGCTGGAGCATGAAATACTCAGCTTGGACAAAGAGAAAGAAATCTCAACTCACAATACAAGACACTACAAACAATATCAACTCAACGCGCACAACTGTCGACTGTTGTTGAGGATGTTGCTTCTCATGCCGTGCAGGTGAGGAGGACGAACGAGCTGACGTATGAGTGAACTGAATCTCCTCGTCGGAGAGTATGTGCTATGTATTGTGCCTGTCAGAGTCACTGCAACTGAAAATGAGTCTCCTCATCGGAGAACTCTGACCCGCCACAACAATGTGGACAACTGCTCCATCGCTGAAAGGGCCGAAGTGAAAAGAGTCGTGGAGTGCAATCCTCGTCGGAGTCTACGGTACTTGGAGAATGGAGTCTGAAAGTCTCCTCGTCGGAGAACTGGGCCTTTCCTATCTGGTTCAGAGAATGGTACTCTACTCCAAGTCCCTGTGAAACCACATGAAAATCCTAAACCACATGCCATAGGGAATGTGATCTCTACTCTGGAGTCCCTATGGATCACATGAAAACCGTGGCCGAAACAAAAAGATGGGAACCATAAACAATGACGGCAAATATGTGCACATTTGAAAAAGACTGCATACATATGTGTGTCTGAAATTGAAGACTCTGAACCAATCTGACGCCGAGTCTGAATATCTAACTGAAGAGTCTGAACAATCTGGCTGGCCTGGGAAAATCTAAATCTAACCTGGAATCTGAATCATGAGCGAAGAACTCTACAAAATACTCCCTCTTTCTCCCATACTTGTCGTAACATCAATATCGACCAAGTTAGGAGAAGATAAGGAAATTGGGGAAAACATGAATCACATAATCCGACTTCATTTTCATTTTCTTCGGCTTTTTTTTCAAATCATTCATTTTTTCTAAATCGATATTTTTTTCAAACCGTTCAATTTTTTTGACGGCTTTCCCTTTTTTCTTCTCGCGTACGGTTTTTTTGTACGCACCTCTTTTCTCATTTTTTTGCACATCCCAAATGGGCTTGAAAACTAGGCCCCTCTCTCTCTTCCTTTTTTTAACAATGCGCGGCCCTTCATTGTCCCCCCTTTTTATATAATTTTTTTCTTCAACTGACGGCCCACTTGGGCCTGAAATGGGGAACCTACCTCTTTATAACATAGAACTTACGATCCAATTAGGCCTTTTCTCTCTTATTAGGGTTCCCCGATTGGGAACCCCTCTTCACGCAGGAGCCGCCTCCTGGAGAATAGGCGGAGGTGTTGCTGAGCTCGCCGCCGGAAGAAGATGCAGCCCGCGTCGCCGCCTGGGATCTTCCAATGGATCCTTCTAGGAGCATCGGGCAGAAGTAGAAGATGTGTGCCTGGGATACCATATCGTCCGGAGGTTGTGATGGGAGGAGCCACGCGAGAGGGCTAGCCACTTGGATCGTGCGAGGATCGAGCACTGCCTGGAAGGGATGGCATAAGGAGGTGCGTCGTTGTGCGGGTTCCGCATCGAAGGGTGGCAAGGGCTCCGCCTGGCAGCTTCGAGAGGAGAAAAGGGGTTCTCTGACTGTTGATAGGGCTCCGCCTGGAGCAGAGGTGCGGTGCGCCGGGGCTCTCGAGATGCTCATGGTGGCGCTGCCTAGAGCTGAGCGACAGTACCTGGACGAGGTATATGTGCGAGGTCTCGTACTAGAATGGGGCTTCGCTTGGAACGGGAATCGTCGCCGATGGGAGGAGATCTCGCGCCGCCTTCAGCCATCGCGGTGACGTTGCTGCCTAGAGAAGGGGCGCTTGATGATGCGTCTCGACCGAATCTGGGAGAAGAGAAGGGGTCGTCGACGACGAGAGGCATTGGATCTGCGTCGCAGCGAGAATTCGTCACCTGAAGCATCTCCATCGAGGGAGATTGCTCGAGATGAAGGGCCACCGTGGAGATGCTTGATGGTCTGGAACTAGAATGGAGTTTTGCGCAACCGAAATAAACACAGAATAATTTCTAGGGTTTCATCTAAACCCTAGAAAAAGAACTTGATAATCGAATCTCGAAGCAAAAAAATAATGAACATGAAAAACCTCGAGAATCAAACCCGCTCTTATACCATGTTAGAAAATATAAATGCGGAAGCGAATATCAGAGAAAAAGATTAAACGTGATGAACACTGGATTTTAACGTGGAACCCTACTCCCTAAGGAGCGGGATGAAACCATGGAAGAATGCCTCAAAGGGTTGATAGTCTATTGCTTTTCTCATTGGATACATGGGGTGAGGGGGCTTCTTATATAACCCTCACATCTCATAACTGGTAGATCTGAGACTAAAGACTTGGATGTGGTAAATGGATCCTGGAGTGATCCATCTACCCATCTCCCACATAAGTGACGCATAACAAAATACTCCAACAATCTCTAATTGGACTCGGACTGACATGCTGTAACATAGGACTTGGCAACATATAAGCCTAAGAAAAAAAAAGAGCCCCCTGACATCTAACTTGTTTTTTTAGAAGGATGGGATAGAGGCCTATCAAAAAATGTATTAAAAACTAATAAGGTAATTACATCTGGTTTCCTAAAGGTATCTAGCATGCCCGAGTACATTTTAAAAATGAAACCTCCCACCTACGAAGGCAATAGCTTTTCTAGATAGCCATAATGCACAAATAAGTGCACAAACCTTCGTCTAGCCTTCCTCTGAGCCTGACCAATTTCTATCAAGTGATGCATGTTGGAAGAAAACAATAACTTGCCTATTCATGAAGCCCTAGGGTTCTCTTATATAGATAGAAATTTGTTGGGCAAATTACATAAAGAGGACAGAAAGAATAGAGAATACATAAAACAATAAAAAGATAACTCATATTCCAACACCCCCCCCTAAAGCTGGAGCATAGATGTCAATCATGCTCATCTTGGAATAGCATCTTTGTTAAGGCCCTCTGGCTAGGGCCTTGTTAACGCTCACTATATGATCTCCTGAGCAGACATGTTTAGTAGAGATGGGACCCTTCTGAATCATATCTCGAGTGTAGTAATAGTCTACCTCGATATGATTGGTCCTCTCTGGAAGGTTGGATTATTGACAATGAAGAAGGCATCTTGATTGTCGCATTGGAGGTGCATGGGAAGAGGTACCCCAACTGCTAGATCAGTAAGAATCGATTTGACCCATATCATCTCTGTACTAGCATGTGCCATGTCTCTATACTCTGATACCGCACTGGCTCTGACGACCATTGTATGCTTTAATAAACTTGGATTCAAATTTAGACTAATGTTAGGTTCTTAACTTCTCCTATGTAGAACATGGAATTAAGAGTTACTTGTTAAAAAGTATGTAGAATAGATATTGATTATCACCTACCATTTTATCAACCCCATCCTTACAACCACTAAATATATCTATTATAAACACGATCCATTTGGTATTAGATAAAGGTGTCTGTCATATCCATAGAAGTTTTAAAATGGTTTATTATTAGGCATGAATCATAAAGTATTTGCTTCTAAATTTAAATATGGATAGAAGTATTTAGATATTGAGAAAATTTCATTCATTTTTTTTACACAATCTTTTATCTATTCCAGAATCACGTTGCTGGCATACACCTTTTGCTTCTTTTATCCACCTTTTTTATTTCAACACAATTTAAGAACATTGTCAAGAGATGGAAAGAGGGAGGTGTCATACTGGATTATCTTGGTGCATTTTTATCATTTAAAAGGGCAGCTAATAACTCATTTCCCATGAAGATTCAATACGATTTGGTAGATATTTGTTCAATGTACCAACAACAGATGCCAGCACCTACTGGAGTTTGCAACAGCGAACAGATCGTAGCATAGTTGAATTTTCAACAATCAATGAAATACAATTAAACTTCTGTCTTGCAAAGTACCTATAGATCTTAACACAAAGCTTATTATGACCATAGCCAGCCTATTTATCTAGGAAAGATCCCAAGATTTTTCATAAATGCCTTTATTTATTATTTACATAAGAACTTTACGGTAGTTGTTATTCTCATATATATATATATATGGGTATATATATGCATATATATATATATATATTTCCTGTAACATTACATATTTAAAATCTGAATGTAGACTCTTAAATTTCTCAATTATTCACTTCATATTCATTCATTTTTTTACCCCTATTCCAGTTTACTGCTATCATCCTCATTCTTATACATATACATATTTCTTACAATATTTTTCTCAAAAATTTTTGCCATTAATCTTTCTCCCATCAATTTTTCGCTCACTCCAGTAAATTTCTCCACCCTACACAGCAATCTAATTGGTTATTTTCCACTCTTTGGATGGATACTAAAGTTTTTAATTAAACAACTGAAGAGGGTGCTATAGTAAAATGAAGAAAATTCTGTGAACATGTTCTGGAAGGGTTTGTTATACCTCCAGACTAAGACTTTTACAGATGGAATAAATCAGGAAGAAACATACTCTATTTTTTTAACATAAACCTTCAGATTTGGATTGGATTGGATTGGATACAAATATAGGAATGGTAGTACAAAGTGGTTTAGAATGTACATGCATGGCAGCAAAGATGAGGGCTAAGGGTTGTACCTTAGATCCTCCAAGATTGGGGAATCAAAATGGATGCAATAATTTCTTCAAGATCAGCAATAGCAGCTGATTGCGAAGCGGCTCCAGGACTTGTAGCGGTCTGATCAAACTTCCTAGCTGCTATGAACAACAATTGCTTCAGGAGAAAGAGATTGCTGGAACAACCAAGGCTTCCAGCTGCTAGGGAGTGGCTGCAGCTCCAGGTTTTCAGAAGAAGGGCAGTGGGGAAAAAAAAGGCTACGACTGGGAGTCTTGGAGGTTTCATGGTGACATTTATAAGGGAAAGAGGGCCTAGTTAATTGCCAAATGGCATGTAAACAAAAGCCAAGTGGGAAGAGATCGGAAAAGGCCAATTGTGGAGGGAATAAAGAGTCAAGTGGTTGGAGAGAGAAAGAATATAACGACTGAAATCCAGGAGGTTGTTACTGTTTTTAAATTTTTTTATACAAATTATCTCTTTAATTGATATACTTATAGTTAATCGAAATCGCACATCGGACCTCGGATTTCGACGTACAATATCTTGAATTGATCGTATCGGGACGACGATCAATTTGAGTATAATGTTGATATACTTCCGATCGGGTTTTGAATACCCGAAATTTTCGGATACGGTTTTTGTTTAAGATTAAATTTTGTGATTTAAAATATCAAACGACCTCCGATTGACGAACGGTCGATTCCGTTGGTCTTGTATCGTCGAATCGGATCTAATGACGGTCTCGATTTGTTTCACGGTTTTCGAATTTGTGTCGCGGCTTTTTCAAGGCGCGCATTACGAAGCGATCGATTTTTGATCGATTTCGCCCGAACGACTTTTGATTCACAATCAATTGATCGTTTTAGATTGTCTAATAACTTTTTTGGGTTATCGGACCCTAATCGGGTCGGTTTCGGGTTTGTGTAGATTCTGGATGTTACATTCTTGCTCTTCCATGACATCAAGGAACTCCTTATGAACAATGCAAAGCCAGAGGTGGACTTCCTATCCATGGGACACCTCGCATAATCTGCATTTACACAAGTTGTAACAGCAAGGGATGTACCTCTGCTAAATAGAAGACCAGTGCCAAGTGAGGTCTTCAGATACCCCAGAATCATGTGGACTACATCCATATGTCATGTCTTGGTTGCTCCATGAACTGACTCGATGTGCTTACTATAAAGGATATATATGCCTTGTGATGGACACGTATAGGAGCTTCCCAACAAGCTCAGTGTACCTCCTCTTGTCTAAATCCTCAGTGTCATCGTCATACAGCTTCATGCTCGGGTCCATGAGAGCAGTGGCAGGTCTGCAATTTACCATGTCTGTCTCAGAGAGAAGATATGTAATGTACTTCAACTGGGTCATCATAAGACCTCGTTGATTCCTGGCAAACTCCAGTCCAAGGAAGTAGCGTAGACTGTCAAGGTCCTTAATCACAAACTACAGACCTAGAAAATCCTGAACAGTCTGGATGCCCTCCTCGTCATCCCCCATAACAATGATCTCATCAACATAAACAAGTGTGGTAATTGTACTTTTCTGAGTCCTCTGAACAAATAGAGAATGATCAGTTGTCAGTCTCACGAACCATTGTCGCTCTATCAGATCTGAGAGCTTCTAAAACCATGCTCTTGGATATTGCTTTAGACCAAGTAGGAAATATCGCGATATATCGGAGATATATGAGTGATATATCGGTATAGGTGAGATAGGGATATTGATATCATTCAGCCTTTCGATTTCTAGGATATCAGCGATATGAAGCTGATATATCGTGTGTCGGCGATATATCGGCGAGATGGGGAATCTTCCAGGTCATATTTCCACTGATATCGCCCCCATTTCATCTCATTTCACCTCCTGGTTCTTTTCTCTTTTGTTTTGATTAAATAATATTGGGGCGGACACCATCGAGTGTTTCCCCCTACCTTTTAGACTTCAAAAAAAAACTTTTCTCCAACGTTTCTTCCTTCCTTCCTTGAGGTAAACTATAGATCTACTCCATTTTTTTGTAGAAATAGTGAAATTTCTTAGGAATTTTGTTACAATTTGTTAGGTAATGCATATTCTTGATTTTGTAAGATTTGAAGTATTTAGTGAGATATAGGGGGGTCTAATTTGTTGTTTTTGAATTATCTTGTGAAATTAAGTTTAGTTAAGAAAGTAAACTCGGATCACATGTTCTAGACATAGAAAATAAGATTTTACGGTGCTTTACATAAACTAAAAATTAGTAATTAATTAATTCCATGAATTAACATTGGATCTACAATTTATTTTCGTGTATGTGTTCCATGTGTGGTTTGTCATGAAATTGGTCATCTCAATCCCAGATCTTGGATGTTTTTTCTTAGAAATCGAAACATCAAAATATAGTAGTATGTTGATAGTATGTTAAACATTAAATATCTAAGACTCTATGCATACTAAACATGTTAAAAATAATATTTATAATAAATTCGAAATTTAAATAAAGAATAATTAGTAAATAATTGATTGTTCTCCTCATATGTCTCACGAATGTTTGTTGTGTAATTTCTTCGCATATTTCAGGCTTCAGTAGTCAACATCATGGCTACACACTCTGGTTCAAGATCTGATGGTTCTGGTGATCAGAGGGATAGTAAAGAGATTGGTTAGAGGTATGCCATCACTCCATATGGCAACAAATCGAAATTACGTACATGACCATGTGTAATCACGAATTTAACCAAGAACCCTGAATAGTCACTCCGTCTCACACCCATAACCCTCTGTTAGATTTGTACATTAAACCAACTAGATTATTGGGTTAATCTAACCCATGGCTATCAAACAGTTATCAAAATTTCCAAAAAAAAATAAAAAAAATTACCCCCCCCCCTCCTCCTCCAATGACCCACCCCTCCCTCTCGTTGCCGCCCTCCTCCCTGACCTCCTCCTCCTCCATGTCCTCCTATCGCCACCCGGCTCCTCCCCAGCCTCCTCCTCCTCCATGTCATCTCGTTGCCACCATCCTCCTCCTCCAGGTCCTCCAGCCGCCGCCCTCCTCCTCCCTGACCTACTCCTCCAGGTCCTCCAGCTGTCGCACCCTACCCCTCCGTCGCCCCCTTCCAGCCCCCTCGTCCATCCCCTCCGCCCCTCGCCTCCAGCGACCTCTACCCCCACTGCCGCCCTCCTTCGACCCCCCTCCGCCCCCCGCCTCCAACGACCTCCACCCCTATCGTCGCCCCCATTCCACCCCCCGCATCCAGCGACCTCCACTCTCACTGCCATCACCCTTCCACCCCCTCCTCCACCCCTTCTGCACTACGTCCCTCGCCTCCAGCGCCCTCCACCCCCACTGCACCCCCCCCCTCCCCCTCAAGCACCCTCCTCACCCCCTCTGCAGCCATCTTCCATCCTCTCCTGCATCCCCTCCATCCTGGACCTCTAGCGCCCTCCACCCTACCACCTCCCCCTTCCAGCCTGTTAGAAAATCAGAAGCGGAAGCGGAATGATAAAACAGAGCATAATCTCAAGAAAGATAAATATGGAACACCATGATTTTACGTGGAACCCTATTTCGTGAGGAGCGGGATGAAACCACGGGAGAAGCACTCAAAGGGGTGTGTTATGCATTGCTTTTTCTCATCTGTCAAAGGAGGTCTGGGGCTCCTTATATAGCCTCTCCAGAGCCTCCAAGTCCCACCACCGGACGATGGATGGGCTAAATGGATCCTGGAGGTATCCATTTACCCATCTACAACTCAATAGGCGTACTACCAAATACTCCAACACTCCCCCTCAAGCTGGAGCATGCAATGCTCAGCTTGGACAAATAAACAGAAAGAAACTCAACTCACGCTACAGGACACTACGGACAATATCAACCCACTGCGCACATTGCTGCAGTCGAGGACGTTGCTTCTCATGTCGTGCAGGTGAGGAGGACGAACGGGCTGGAGTGTGAGTCAACTGAAGACTCAGAATCTGATCATCGAGTCTGAAACTGCGCCTGAAGTCTCCTCGTCGGAGAGCTGGGTCCCTCCCATCTGGCTCAGAGAATGGTGCTCTACTCTGGAGAACCTATGATACCGCATGAAAACCCTTGCCCTCAATGGCATAGGGAATGGTCCTCTGCTCTGGAGTCCCTATGGCTCACATGCAAACTATGGCCTGACAACAAGAAGAATGATGGGAACCACGAACAAATGATGGCAACATATGCTCATCTGAGAATGACCGCAAACATATGCGTGTCTGAAAACTGAGGACTCGGAAGACAATCGTCAAGTCTGAATAATGTGCTGTAGAGTCTGAACAATGTGCACTGGCCTGGAATATGAAGATCTGACATCTGAAGCATCTGAATAGACCTGTGACTCTACATATACTCCCCCTTTCTCCCATACTTGTCGGAAAAACATGGATGTCGACCAAGTTGGAAGAAGACAAGATATAAAAATATGGGGAGAGAAACAACATGGACATTCACCAAAAAAAATCCTTGAGGCTTTTTCATTTTTTTTAAGCCGTCATTTTTTTTAAGTTGTTTCAACCATTTTTTTACGGCTTTTCAGATTTTTTTTTGAATTTTTTTTGACGCTTAAAAAAGGGGGATACACTCGATGGTGTTCACCCCAATGAATTAAAAAAAGGAAGCGTAAAGAGTATTTACAGAAGAGAAGAAAAGTTCAAACCAGAAACAACGCCCAGGGGGGCAACCGAGAAGAAGTACCCCCCGCATGAAACAAATCCTGGTCTACCCAGAAGACCAATCAACCACAAGACGTGTCGCAAGAATAGAAATATTTTCCCTGTAGAAACGTTGGCATGTGAATATGGCGTCATTCCTCCCCAACCAAATGCTCCACAAGCATGCAATCGGATCCAGCAGTTCCCTCATCGGCCTGCCCCTGGAAGTCACCAAGCTCTCGCAGAAGGAAGCAAAGGTCGCGATATTGATCCAGCCCAGGTCGTCCCAAAGAGCACGAACACGCCCACATTCGAAGAATAGGTGCTCAATGGTTTCTCGCTCCGTGTCGCACAGCCCGCAATTGGGCCCAATATTGGGAAACAAAGTTGCACAACGATCACGAGTTAAGAGTCTCCCTCTGCGAAGAAGCCACAGGAATATGCCAATGCGCTCAGGTAGCTTGAGCCCCCAAAAGAATCTACAATCGCGCACAAGACTAGCGTCATCCCCCAGAGTGCTAGGAACAAGAGCCAAGTAAGCCTTCCTTGTAGAGAAAGGGACATCCTTCCAAGCCCAATGGTCCCGGCCTTTAGTGGGCTTGATAACATCCGCAAGCGTAGCCATCAAGGAGATGAAGTCGTCCAATCGCGGATCCGATAAATTCGCAGAAATCCTAGGGCACCAGCAGCCCTCGTCCCAGCAAGAGGCCACGAAAGCATCTTTGTCGTCCACCAAAGCGTACAAACGAGGGAACATATCCTTGAAAGCACCCCTCCCCGACCAATCATCGATCTAAAAACGAAATGAGCTCCCCTTGCCCAACATAGGTTTAAAAAGGGAGTGGTTACGATTAAAAACATTTAACACCCCACGCCAAAAAGTAGAAATTTGAACGGGGGAGCTCCCCCGAGTAACGGTCATCACCTCCACCCCTAACGTCTCCCTCAGGATATTCAACATGAAGTTATCCTCACTACCCCAAACCCGTGCAGCCCATTTTAACAAAAGGGCTTCATTAACCGCGTCCACCCGCCTCACTCCCAAGCCCCCCACCCGCTTGGGCCTCATAACATCACCCCACCCCACCAAATGCACCCCCCTTATCCTCTCCCCCTTCCTTCCCCATAAGAAACCCCGCATACATTTCTCCAACCACACCCGAATCCCCTTAGGCATACCACGTACTGAGAAGAAGTAAATTGAGATTAAGGATAACACCGCTTTGAGAAGAACCAGTCGCCCGCCCCTGGATAAAAGAGCCGCGCGCCACCCAGTCAGGCGAGCATCCATCTTCTCCACCACCACCTTCCAATCTCGAGTCCGAACGCGGCCCACAGCCAAAGGCAGGCCAAGATAATCAAGTGGGAGTCCCCCATGGGAGGAGCCCAGCAGCCGGCCGCACTCCAAGACCTCCGTCTGCAGCATAGCGAATGGAACCACCTTAGACTTAGTCCCATTGATCAATAGGCCCGAGACCTCGCTGAAAAGCTAAAGGGTAGTAGCCATACCGGAGACCTCGGAGGGACCACCTTCGATAAAGCAAATAGTGTCATCAGCGAACTGAATAAGGGGAACATGAAAGTCCCCAATAGAGCACCCACGGGTGAGACCCGCCGCAGCCACGCCATCAATCAAACGAGGCAAGACATCAACTGCCAACACAAATAGGAGGGGAGCGAGGGGACACCCCTGCCGCACCCCCCTCCTCGGCTGAAAGAAGCCCCCGACCGGGCAACCATTGAGAAGAACGGAAAGGGAGACCGTAGTCACACAACGCCACACCCAAGAGATCCAAGCCTCCGGGAATCCCTCCGCCTCAGAACCGACCACAGGAAGCGCCAATCAAGGCAATCGTAGGCCTTAGCAAAATCGATCTTCCAAAGAATTCCCTTCCTAGAAGTCTTCCTCCAAGCCTCGATCATCTCGGAAGCTACCGCAAAGCAATCGGTAATTTGTCGGCCACGAACAAATGCAGCCTGTGAAGGCGAAATCAGCGAGTCGAGAAGGGGAGCCAGCCTCTTGGCCAAGACCTTAGCAATTATCAAATAGATCCCATTGGAAATAGATATTGGACGAAAGTCGTCGATGCGATTGGCTGAAGGTGACTTTAGAATCAAAACAATAAGGGCCCTGTTAATTTTGTCAAATCCACGATTACCATCACAAAATTCACGAGCAATCTCCAGAACATCATCAGCAACCATATCCCAGAAGTCGCGGTAAAACGCCACCGGGAACCCAACAGGTCCTGGGGCAGCGTCCGCGTTGAGGTCCCAGACGGCCTCCTTGAGCTCAGCCATAGAGAACGGTCTAATCAGGACCACCGCATCTGACGATAAGAGAGCGGGAGCCCCCCGGCCAGACCACCGCCACGAGTGCTGCACCTGGCGCCCAAAAGCAACTTTGAAATGAGCCCCCAAAGCATCGCCCAAATCCTTCTCCCCATGGATGAGGGAGCCATTGACCATGAGAGAATGAATAGAATTGAATCGCCTTCTACCACTGGCCACCCGGTGAAAGAACGCAGTATTCGCATCGCCTTCCTTAATCCACCGCAACCGCGATCGCTGACGCCATTCAATGCTCCTCTTCTTGTCCTCCGCCCTGACCAAATCAGCGGCAGCAGCACGCTCAACCAGCTCCTCCGGGAGCAAGTCTCTATCGTTTTCCACACGATCCAATCGCAGAATAACATCATCCGCCGCCTTCCGTGCCACCACACGGGCCAGACGAGAGTCCTTTTTGAACGATGCCAAGAATCTCCTGAGAGACGCGAGCTTGTGGTGGAAGCGGCGGGCAGCAGAACCCACATACGTGGTCTGAGCCCATTGGTTCCTCACCAAATCTTTGAATTTTGGCTCCAGAAGCCAGCACCTTTCATAACGGAAAAGACCCCGAGGACGGAGCTCTTCCCCAGAATCCCAAATAATTGGGCTATGGTCAGAGAAAGATCGCAGTCGAGATGACACCGCGCATAAAGGAAAGGCCTCCATCATTTTGATATTCGTCAAAAATCTATCAATCCTCGATCTGGAGACGTTGTTCCTCCAAGTATAAGAAATGTCATTGGGCACCAGCCCCTCCAATGCCAAATCCCGAATGAAGTCAATAAAGTCGTTTGAGCCCGGGTCTTGCCCCCCGCGGCCCCGAGGACGGTCATTAGAGAGCATAGTGACATTAAAGTCCCCCCCCAGCAACCACGGAATAGCCGCAAAAGCAGAGGCCTCCTCACGTAAATCCTCTCAAAGCTCCCGCCGGGTCACATGGCAGGTAGGCGCGTAAATACAAGTGAGAGCCAAAGAAGCATTAGAGTCAATCCGAGACAAAACCACAGACAAAGAGTGTCTCCCAACGCACATAGAGGAGAAAGAGAATCTCGCCGAGCGCCAGGCCAAAATGATACCGCCCGACGCGCCGATCGCGTCCATCGATCGAAAGTCATCCATAGTCCCAGCACCGAAAGACCTCCACAGTGTTTCATCCACCCCTGACAGCTTTGATTCTTGAATAAATGCAATGTCGCATTCCCACTCGGAGATACGCGTCCCCAAAGCGCGCCTCCTATCAGAGTCCCCGAGCCCTCGAACATTCCAGGATAAGATCTTCATTAAACACCAAATGAGCGTCCCCCAATTAAAGAGAGGCCTGCCGCCTCCGCCACTGCCTCTCGCAACGTCTGACAAGAAGAAAGCATTGGGTCTCCAAGGCGGGAGTGAAACCGCCTACTGTAGCTCTTCCCAAAAAGGGAAGCGGAGGAGCTCCCCATCGCAAGGGAAGCGTCAGCCCCCTCCCCTCCCCCGATGATCCAATAAGAACGCCACTAGCAGTCCCTCCAGCAGTCCCCCCAACATCAGGAGGAGACAGAACCGATGGAGTCCCCTGGGATGAGGGGGAGAGAACCGGAGGCATGACAGCGGATGATTGAATTTCCTCCAGACGAATCGTCGAAGACAAAGCCAACGAAGCATTGGGCTGTGGAAGGTGATAGTCGGATGTCCAAGAAAGAGGATCCGATAATAGAAGCGGGTCAGGATGAGCCCGCATAGGAGGCCACGAACCGAAATGAACAGATCCGAGTACAGGACGCAAAGGAAGCCGTGTCACGTGCCTCGAGAAGTGCAGTTGCAATGAGTCAGCCGACAAAAGAGAAGGATGGAAGGAGTGCGTATCGACCTCGAGAGAGCCCAATGCCACCAAACCGCGACAGTCAGGTTCCGCGCACGCCTCCCAAGAGGGCCTAAATGGCAGGCCAGAGAAGCTGCACTCTCCAGGCGACTCTTCGGAAACACCCCTAAGGGTGGACACGTGGCGAGAAGAAGCTGAAGTGTCGACCCCAAGTCCAAAGTCCAAGTCGCCACCGCGGGCACCCGGAGAAGACGGTGGACTTCCCGGCGCCGCCGCCGGCGGTAAAATAGAGAACTCCAGCTTGAAAGTCCATCGACCAAGTTTCATACTTTCAAATATAACCTTGCCAACCGCAGAGGTGAGAAAAGCTCGAGAGCACTCGAGCAGGAGACGAGCGCACGTCCAATCCGCGCCCGGCGCGAGACCATCGTCGAGAACATCCAAGACTTGCCCCCAACCACTGACTACCTTGGAGAGAGCGGCCACCGTGCGAGAAAAAAAGGGCACTCCCCGCACCTCCGCCACACAGACCTCCGAATCAGAGATCGCGCCATCCGCAACCCTCAACTGCCGCCACAGCACGTCAACGGCATCGAAATAACGTAACAGGCTCTCTCGTTGCTCCGGGGAAAGGCCACGAACACAGCATCTAGAGGAATCCAAGATGATGAAGTCCTCGCTGAACTGAGCGCCCAAGAAGTCCAGGGTGGCGGTGTGGATCGCCTCCCAACCCACGCCAGGCCTTTGCAAGACTCCCACCGCGACCAGGAGGTCCGCACCAGCACGATGCCTCCCCTGCTGAAGCACCAACCCATGCAACCGCTCCCCTTGCTGCGCCTCCCCGTCCTCCAGCTCCTCATGCAAACGCTCCCCTCGCTGCACCTCCCCAACCTCCAGCTCCCCATGCAAAGCCAACGCCGAAAACGAAGCATCCCCCGACCCGCACCCCACCACAGGGCCACCACGATAAGGAGCGGAGCCCCCCCCCCCCACAGGTGCAAGACCAGCATCCAGACCCTCCGCCTTTCCGTCGCCACCACTCACCACCTGCGCAAAAGATCGAGAGTCCCTGACGCCTTTAGAGCCTTCAAAACGTCCACGCGGATCCGTGCCACGTGACCTAAAGCGGTCCCGGTTGCCGGCGAAGTCACCACCATACGGCTCTTCATTTTGCATGCACCTTTTTTTTTAACATAAACCTTGGCCCACATATGGGCCCAATTTTTCACAAAACTCTCCCCTCCTTTTTTTTAGCCCACTTGGGCCTAAGAGATGCCTCACCTTTTTTTTCCGTTCCATTTTTTTAACTCACGGTCCCAAGGATTTTGGGCCTGTTGCCCTCCCCCTTTTTTCGAGCAAAATTTTTTTTTAAATAAAACGTTCCCCCTCCCCCTTTTAGGGTTGCGGGAACCCTTCACACCAAAATAAAACCGTCGCCCCTTTGAGGGCTTCATCTTCCTACGGCGCTGCCAAGGGGAGTAGGGCCGGAATTGGGCACACAGAGGCGTGGCGGACTGGGAAGTTGTAGGGCCTGTTTTGGAGGCCGCGACCGCAGGAGACCCCGCCTGGAGGCTGCGACTGCAGAGGTCTCCGCCTGGAGTCCTCGTCTAGAAAGCACGATGATCTAGCGGCTGATGAGCCGCCGCGAGAAGGGCTTGGGAGATCTACTCACGCGCACTAGGAGCTTGTTTACGCGCGCCTGGAAGAGGAATCACGCGCTGGAATGTCGCGCGCTTGAAGCCAATCGAGGGGCCTGCGGAGGGCCGCCGCCGCCTGGTCGTGAACGAAAGAGAGGCGCGCAGGAGGGTGCGCCTGGGCGCAGTTGACGATGCGCGCATGGGGCTGCGACGGGACAGGAGCGTCGTCGCTTCGTCTGATTCGGAAACAGGGGCTCCAGGCCTGGAGAATGAACCGGAATATGGCCTGGGGGGTGCGCCATCGCCTGGAATATGGCTTCGTGAAACAGGGGCTGGATGCTGATGTTCATGCATCATTGATGCAGAACTAGGGTTTCTGAAAACCCCTAAAATAATACGTTGATCTTCGAACATAATAATCTTCAATAAGAACATAATTAGGGTTTTAACATAAACCCTAAAATCGAATCTCGAAAAACTAAAAAAAATACAAATCCTCGAGAATCGACCCGCTCTGATACCATGTTAGAAAATCAGAAGCGGAAGCGGAATGATAAAACAGAGCATAATCTCAAGAAAGATAAACATGGAACACCATGATTTTACGTGGAACCCTACTCAGTGAGGAGTGGGATGAAACCACAGGAGAAGCCCTCAAAGGGGCGTGTTATGCATTGCTTTTTCTCATCTGTTACAGGAGGTCTGGGGCTCCTTATATAGCCTCTCCAGAGCCTCCAAGTCCCACCACCGGACGATGTGGGACTAAACACTGGATGGGGTAAATGGATCCTGGAGGTATCCATTTACCCATCTACAACTCAATAGGCGCACTACCAAATACTTCAACACAACCCTCTCCGCAACCCCCTTGCATCCCCCTCTTGCACCCCCTTTGTCCCCTGCCTCCATCCCCCTCCACCCCCTTTGTCGCCTCCCTCCATCCCCCTCGTCTAATGGCGTGAGAACAGATTCCGAGAAGGGTTGCCTGACACCAGAGGTGGGGACGAGGAACACGCTAGAAAGGCAGGGCTCCGGTTGCCTAAGTTGAAAAAGATGGGGTATCTTTTGAAAATGTGATTTTGTTCGTGGGGCGAAATTGTCCAAAACTGATAGAATCTGTCATGTAAGAGGCATGGTCACGTCATGTAAGAGTTAAGTATTATTCAGGATTCATGGTCTAATTCGTAATTACGGAGGGTTATGTACATAATTATGAAATTACTCGGGGTTATGGGTTTAAATTCCCTACTAAAAGGAAAATGAGGGGTGAGAGAAGTGGGCTTATACTAACACATTCAAAAAATGAGGGGGGAGAGTGTCCTGGGCCTTTTTAGGTTGCTTAGTAAGACAAAAAAGAGAGAAGAGAGAAATGAGAATATTGAGCCCCAATTCGGGCCTCGACTATCCAAAAAGGGAGGGTCCAGCAAAAAAAGAAGAGGAAAAGAGGTGTTTGGGCCCAAGGCTAGAGTGATTTCCAAAAAAGATATTTTTTGTAAAAGGCTATCGTACAAAGAAAAGACATGCGTAAAAAAGAAGAAAATAACCAAAGAAAAAAAGAAAATGCATCTTTGAAAAAAAGAAAATAAACGATGATCTATGCAAAAAAGGAAGCACAAAAAAACGATGGAAAATGATTTGTGTAAAAAAATTAATGAAAGTTTGTGTTACCCCATATTCATTTGTTCTCCCAACTTGGTCGAGCACTCATCTAAATTTTGACGAGTATGGGAGAAGGGGGGAATGAGAAAGTACATGAGATGTTCATCCATTATTTTCAAATATTCTATTCAGATGCCTTTTAGCCAACCCTACTTAATTGTGGGAAAAGGCTTTGTTGTTGTTGTCGTCTTCTATTCAGAGACCAACTCAATGCAGGCAAAAGCAGACTCCAATGACCGTGAACTCCAATACGTGATCCATTAGAGGTTCGCAAGAGAGCGAACCCACTTCGAGGTCCTAAGAGAGAGGCTCGCATTCAGAGATCTTCGTATGGATATTCATGTGGCATGAAGAAAAAAGGTATTCGACGACGGATCCCCTCCATAAATGACGAGCCGGTCCCACAAATTTCTCGACAAATAAGAGACTCATTATAGAGGTCATGTAATATATATGGAAATTAATGAAATGTGAATTGATGACACTTGTTGGCTCTGTGATTGTTCACATTAATTGTGAATGTCATGGCAAATAACGAAAAATTTTCCCTAAATTTTGGTAACATAATACGATCCATTGCAAATACAATACTGTTAATTATGTGTAAACGGGTAACCTGGATCCTGGAGCATCAGACCGGACCTCAAGTTCATCCTCACCAACATGACACGCGAAGCACCGTCCTCAACAACAATCGACAGAGTATGTGTTGAGTTGTTATGATTCATAATATCATTTATTCATTGAGTGAGATCATGCCTTCTTTAGTTTGTCCAAGCTGAGCATTGCATGCTCCAGCTTGAGGGGGGATATTGGGGAATAACCTAGGTGGGTAATTGGATCCTTCAAGGGTCCAATTACCACACCATGAAGAATAGTCTCACACCGTCTATTAGTGGAACTTTATAGAGTCACCCCAGTACTCATTGGAGAGAATGAAATAGAAGAATCTGACATTTGAGACCTTCTCTTATGGTTTCATCCCGGTCCCCACAATGTACGGTTCCATGTAAAATCTTCAGTGTTCTTCATGTTTATTGCTCTTGACATGTTTATCGCTTTGACATTGTGTTTTTCCATAAAGCCCTACTTCTTAAGTGGATTGCTAGAATCTAGGGCAAAAATGAAGATCTATGTTGCAGACTTATTCGCATGATTTATAGTATCTGAGCACAGAGCAGCTTAACACATCACACATCTTGCTTCTCCTCAACCTTTTGGAAGGGCATTTGTTCGGTGATGTTGCAGTTTTCGAAGCCCTTCCACCCATTCTTGGTTATGATTTTCGTTCACTTTCTGGACCGACAATTGGATTGAGAATAGACCGTTAGCGATTTGTTTCCCATGTCTTTTTACCTTGATTGCGGATCGGGAAACACGGGTGGCGGAGTGCTAGGTAGATGGTATCTGGATGCTCTCATTTTGCTCTCATTTCTGACAAACTTCTCGGACCATCGTGTGGAGGACTTTCTTCGACTTTTGGATTCCCCAAGCCAGGTCAAGGTCAGATGGGAGGCAGAGATCATTGGGTCTTCAGAGATGGTAGATTTCAATGAAATATGCATATAAAGCAGTGGACAGACCACCAGCTCCGGCAGCTGACCTTTTGGTTTGTGACTGCAAACTTGTTTGGGAATCGAAGGAGTCGAGCCGGATTCGCATTTTTGTTTGGCTTATGAGGAGAAGACGTATTTTGACCAAAGAGCGTTGCTCGAGGCTCTTTGTGGGAGCCTATATTTCATGTCCACTCCGCGACGATGAGATTGATACAATTGAACATCTTTTCTTCTTCTAGAAAAAGATTTCCACTGTGTGGCAGGAGATTGGTGTTGATTGAATGAATCTCCAGAACCTGGAGGCTTTGATAGGAATTTTTCGAGCTATTTGGTTAGCTCGAAACGGTGTGGATTTTTTCATCAAAAAAAAAGAATGGAAATGATTCTTCCTTGTGAGCAGTTCTATCTCAATAATGTAATTTTTCCCGGGACTCTCCTCGAGTGATGGCTTCTGTAAGTCTTCGTTTCTCCTCTTCAATTAATATATTTGGGGCGGGAACGTTGGCGTGTTTCCCCCTTTATGGTCTTCAAAAAAAGAAACATGTCTTGAACATTCCTCAGACCAAATTTAAAAAGCCATGACTAATTTTCATTTGTTAGAAAATAGGAATGTGGAAGCGAAAATGATAAACAGAGCATGAACTAGAAATACAAACTTGGAACACAGAGATTTAACGTGGAACCCTATTCCCTAAGGAGCGGGATGAAACCACGGGAGAATGCCTCAAAGAACCGATAGTCTATTGCTTTTCTCACCGGATACATGGGGTGTAGGGCTTCGTACATAGCCCTCACTGAGTCTCCACATCTCACAACTGACAGATGTGGGACTAAAGACTTGGATGTGGTAAATGGTCCTGAAGAGATCCATTTACCTATCTCTCACATAAGTGACGTGTAACCAAATACTCCAACACTCCCCCTCAAGCTGGAGCATGCAATGCTCAGCTTGGACAAACAAAAAGAAATCTCAACTCACAATACAAGACACTACAGATAATATCAACTCAATATGCACAACTGTTGGCTGCTTTCAAGGATGTTGCTTCTCATGTCGTGCAGGTGAAGAGGACGAACAGGCTGGAGTGCGAGTCAAACTGAATCTCCTCATCGGAGAGCATGTGCTCTGTACTGTACCTTTCAGAGTCACTGCAACTGAAATGAGTCTCCTCGTCGGAGTTACTGGCCCGCCACAACATGTGGACAACTGCTCCATTTCTGAAAAGGACCGAAAAGAGCATCGCTAATTATCCATACATAGATCTCTAAAGATGGGTCTCTCTCATAGGGACCTAGAAGTGGGTTCTCTCTCATAGGAACCTCGGAACGATCTCGTACTGGAGTTCACGATCGCTTGAGAATGGACTTTGAAGAAGTCTCCTCGTTGGAGTACTGGGTCTCTCCCATCTGGCTCAGAGAATGGCACTCTACTCTAGAGTCCCTATGAAACTACATGAAAACCCTAGCCAACATGGTATAGGGAATGGTACTCTACTCTGGAGTCCCTATGGATTACATGAAAATCCTGGCCGAAAACAAGAATGATGGGGACCACAAAAACATGATGGCATGCATGTGCACATCTGAAAAGACCGCATACATGTGTGTATCTGAATCTGATAACTCAGAAGACGATCGTCGAGTCTGAACAACTGTAGAGTCTGAAATCTGAATGGCCTGGAATCTGGAATCTGGAGAATCTGGAAAATCTGACAAGCCTGCGACTCTACACAATACTCCCCCTTTCTCCCATACTGGTCGGAATATACGACATCGACTAAGTTGGGAGAAGACAGGATAATGGGAAGAACATGGATCACATTTGGTTTCTTTTTTTTACGGCTCTTCTCCCTTTTTTGCAATTTTTTAAAGCCGTTCAACCTTCCTTTTGTTACGGCTTTTTTTTTCAAACTGTGTACGTGCTTTTTCCTCAAAACAAGGTTGCAAAAAACAGTAGTCGGTACTCGGTCGGCGGGGTCACCTACTAAGGATTAATCAGCAATCGGGCGACTAATCGGAATTAGTCGGTCATTAGTCGATTTTGAATTTTTTAATTATTTTAAATATATAAATCATTTTTTATACATATATTCTTATATGTACATATATTTGTACATTTTATATGTCATTGTAATGAAACAAAAAAAAGTAATTGACTTTATATATAACATTGAGCATATTAGAATATGTTTGCTTTAAAAAAAGTGAAAAATAAAAAAATAAAAAAAATTGTTGTAAAAGTCGGCCAATTAGTCGGGCGACTAGGCCGACTAGTCGACCAGACTAGTTGGGTGGACCGACTAACGGCCGACAAGGCCTAGTCGAGTCGACTACCCCCCTGACTAGTCGGGCCGACTAGTCGGGCCGACTAGTCGGCCTAGTCGGCCGAATTTTGCAAGCTTGCCTCAAAACACAATTTTTTTAAATTTCGACCCATACACTTGGGCCCATAGATACTCTTTCCTCTCTCTTTTTTCTCTAAACACACGGCCCAACTGAGCCAATCTACAACAGCACTTCAAATATATATAATTTAAAAAAAAATCGTGCCCTTTGTTAAAATCTTAGAATACGGAAGCGATTTGATAAACAGAGCAAGAACTATAAAGAAAGATTAAACATTGACACAGAGATTTACGTGGAACCCTACTCCCTAAGGAGCGGGATAAAACCACGGAAGAAGCCCTCAAAGGTGCAGATATTCTATTAAATTTCTCAATGAGCACAGGGATGAGGGGCTCCTTATATAGATCCTCAGACAGACCGAAGTCCCATCGCTCATCCATGTGGGACTAAACATGAGTAGGATAATTGATTTTGGTGAGATCCAATTACCCACCTATTACATTCTCCAACACTCCCCCTCAAGTTGGAGCTGAGAAAGCTACAGCCTGCATCAAAAAGGAAAATATACAACAGGTTTTCACGATACATCACAAAAAGAACTCATATCCGCTATCGGTAAAAAGACCTCGCACGAGGACGGGTCTGTGGCTTTTAGGACATCGGAACGTATCTCTGTCATGCATGTAGAACCGCTGCGATATCAGGTCACCGGAACGTATCTCTGTCGTGCCTGAAAAAGAATCGTTGCAGAAGAAGTCTGGCGAGGGAAACTGATCGGGTCGTAAAAGAAGTATATGCCCTGACTAAGAAATCGATGCTCGGTGAAGACGGATGATCTGTAGAAATCTGGAGTGTCGGTCTGTCAGCCAAGGACGTGCAGATGTCAAGAAGAATTTAGCTCTGACCCCCCCTTTCCCATACTCGATAGAATAGGAGCATTGATCAAGTTGGGAGAAACCAAAATATCCTTTTTTAGTAATTATTATTTTTTTACAAATTACGTATGGCTTTTCTTTTGAACGCAAGGTTGCAAAAGTTGGTAGTCGGCACTCGGTTGGTCGAGTCACTAACTAAGGATTAATCGGCAGTCGGGCGATTAATCGGATTTAGTCGGGCTTTAATCGGCTCGGATTTTTTAAATATATAAATCATTTATATATATATATATTATATATTTACATAGATTTATATATGCATTTATATATTTTTTACTATTATAATGAATCAAAAGAAGTAATTGAATTTAAATAAAACATTAAGAGTTTTAGAATAAGTTTGCTTCTAAAAAAGTAAAAATATATGGTATCTCCAAGCAAAAATTGGTTGACTAGTGAACGTAGTCGGAATTAGTTGGTACTCGGTCGGCCATCCCACTGACTAAACTAGTTGGACCTACTAGTCGGGCTAGTCGGGTGACTTTTACAACATTGTTTGTACGTGCATTTTTTCCTCTTTTTTTTATTAAAAACCATTGATACTTTTTTTTGAAACTACTCTCCTTTTTCTCACAGTTTTTTTCACTGGGCCGTTCATCCATTTTGTTCAGCTTTTTTCTTAAATTTTTTTAATGTCGTCGGGCCCGCTCGGGCCCCTTGAATAAAACGTGCGCCCCCCCCCCCCTCTCCTTTAGGTTCCCACTTGCGAGAACCCATCAAACAGAAGGGACCGCCGCTGCCCCATCAAACAGAAGGCTTCTCCACAACAAAGCGGTGCCCCCTGGAGGCGAGGAAGAGGGTGTGGTGCCGCAGCGGGGAAGACCAGGTGGGCGAAGTTACGTCGTCGCCTGGAGCCGGATAGGCGTTGGATGAGGTATGAGAATGCATTATTGTCGCTGCCGACGGAGGTGCTTGGTTGCTTGAAGGAGCACGAACGTGTTGTGCTCTCGCCATGTCTACAGCGGTTTGGGGATCGCACGCGAGGTATGCGTCGAGCTTTGTGCGAGCGGTGCCACCTGCGTCTGGTGGAGATCGAAGGAGGGGGTTCTAGAGGCACGCAGGTGTGCAAACCCTGGGGGTTGGGCGCTTGTTTCCCAGTCTTCTTGTATCCGTAGAGATATATGTTGTGTTATACTGTTATGTTATTTTGTATTGTTTCTTATTTTCTTTCTTCTTATTAACTCTTTATGTAATTTACCCATAGGCGTCTCTCCTATATAAGAGAGCCTAGGGTTAGTGGAATAAACAATTCCCTTATTTACATTGTCGAACCATTTTTTATCCATCTTCTCTCATTTTTCAGGACATCTTTACGGGCAACGTGATTTTTCATGGCTGTGAGAGGGGGGTTTCTATCGCCTTGTTCGCCCTCCATATGCCGGAATCTCCTCTCTACCTGCTGGACTCGTTTCTCCATTTATGTGACGCCTGCGCTTTGGTCATCTCCCGCTTCAGAAGTTGTGTCCTGTTCTTCCCCAGATTTCACCTCACACGTCCTTTCAATATGAGGCTTGTCAGTTGGGAAAGCATCATCGGTCTACCTTTCCCAGTCGTCAGAGTTGGAGTAGTACCTTCAATTTTGAGTTGTTTCATGTTGACATTTGGGGTCCAAGTCGTGTCCCTGATCATTAAGGGCACATGTTTTATCTTGCCATTGTTGATGATTTTTCTCGTTTGTCGTGGGTATTTTTATTAAAGAATAAATCTGAAGCTGGAAATGTTATCAAAAATTTCATAAATGAAGTTCGTAATGTCTTTTCAGCTCCTGTGAAAATTGTGAGGATTGATAATGCCTTGAAATTTTGTACCAACTCTCTCTAGTTAATTTTCAATCCAAGGTATTATCCACCAAACAACATGTGCCTATACTTCCCAACAGAATGGGGCTGCAGAGAGAAAACATCGTCATTTGCTTGATGTCACTAGGACTCTTCTCATATAGAGTTGTGCTCCTCATTCATTATAGGGAGATGTCGTTCTTACAGCATGTTATCTTATCAATCGCATGCCATCATCAGTCGTGGGTGAGAAGATTCCTTTCTCTGTGGCTTTTTCTGAAAAGAAATTGTTTTCACTTACCCCTCGAGTGTTTGGTTCGGTTGCCTTTGTCCACCAGCTATCTCCATGTATTGACAAGCCCTCTCCTAGAGCTGTCAAATGTGTCTTTGTCGGGTACTCCAGGACACAAAAAGGGTACCGGTGTTATGATCCGTTGCGCAGGAAATATTATGTTAGTGCTGATGTTACATTTTTGAGTCTGTTATGTACTTTTCTCCTTCCATTGATAGGTTGATGTCGTCTGACACTGATGACTCCATATACATGTCACCTCCTTCACCATCACCACAACCTTCTTCAGCACCAACACCACCTCTGCCTACACCATCCTCCCTTCCCAACACGTCGGCATGCGCCTGCTCATGGTCATCGCTCATCATCTAGCTCGCATGAGGTATGTTCTGAGAATATTTCCAATGATGGATCTAATGGTTTACCTGAGCAGGCTTCGTTATAGGGGACAGATGAGGAGGTTACTGATTTAGATCTACCTATTGCGCTTCGGAAACAGAAGCGAAGCTATGCGTCATATCCTATAGCATCTGTGGTTTCTTTTGATCGTCTGCATGGTGAATTCAGGAACTTTGCTCTTGCCCTATCTGTTGCGGACATTCCATGGAATTACCAGGAGACTTTGCAGGATGGTAGATGGCGCTTAGCTATGGACGAAGAAATGGCGACTCTTCAGTCAAAGGGTACCTGGAGTATTGTTCCTACTCCTAGGGGCGTGTCTACAGTTGGCTGTAAATGGGTGTTCACAGTCAAACAAAATGCAGATGGTAGCATCAATAGATACAAGCACGCCTAGTTGCACGAGGATTTACACAAAAATATGGGGTGGATTATCTTGACACATTTTCACATGTTGCTCGTCATTCCACCTTACGGATTCTTCTATCTGTTGTTGTTATTCGAGATTGGCCTTTGTTCCAGTTAGATGTCAACAATGCATTCTTATATGGTGATCTTCAGGAGGAAGTCTACATGCAACAGCCACCTGATTTTGCTGTTGAGGAGGAGTATTCACAAGTGTGTAGACTTCATAAGGCAATCTATGGCCTTAAGCAAAGTCCTAGAGCTTGGTTCTAAAAGCTTTCAGATCTGTTTGAAAAATAGGGGTAAAAATGTTCCAATGCAGATCATTCCCTCTTTATACAGAAAACATCTAGAGGTATGGTTGTAATTATGGTATATGTTGATGATATTCTCATTACAGGAGATGATATACAAGAAATCAAGAGGGCAAAAGAAATGTTGGGTCGTGAGTTTGTTACCAAGGACCTTGGAGTCCTTAGATATTTTCTGGGACCGGAATTTGCCAGGAATCAACAAGGACTCGTGATGACTCAAAGGAAATATGTCACTGACTTACTGAGTGAAACAGGAATGCTTAGATGTTGGCCTGTCAGTACACCTATGGATCCAAGTATGAAATTATATGATGATGATACTGACGAAGTGGATAAGAGGAGATATAGAGAACTAGTTGGTAAACTTCTTTATGTTACCACTACTAGACCCAATATATCCTTTGTTGTTAGTCGGGTGAGTCAATTCGTGGAACAACCACATCAGGTACATATGGATGATATACACATGATACTCAGGTATCTTAAATCATCTCCAGGTGCATGACTATTATTTAAGAAAGGCAAAGAGATCACTATCTCAGCATGCGCAGATGCAGATTATGCAGGATGTCCTAAAGATAGGAAGTCCACCACTGGATTTGCTATATATTTTGGGGATTCTCTCGTCTCATGGAGAAACAAGAAGCAAGCTGTTGTAGCAAGATCCACTACAGAGTCTGAATATAGGGCGATGGCCCAGGTTAGTAAAAAAATGATGTGGGTTAAAGCTGTTCTCACTGACCTATATACAGATGTGCCACTTCCAGTGGCGCTGGAATGTGACAATCAAGATGCTAAATTTATTGCAAATAATCCAGCATTTCATGAACGGACCAAGCACATTGAGGTTGATTATCACTTTATACGAGATATGATTCAAAATGGTTTTATCTCCACATTTCATGTCAGTTCAGGGGACCATACCGTAGATATTTTCACCAAGGCCCTACTTAGTGGACCAATCCAGAAGTGCTCGTCCAAGCTAAGCATGATCGACATATATGCTCCATCTTGAGGGGGAGTGTAGAGATATATGTTATGTTATACGGTTATGTTATTTTGTATTGTTTATTATTTTCTTTCTTCTTATGAACTCTTTATGTAATTTACCCATAGATGTCTCTCCTATATAAGAGAGCCTAGGGTTAGTGGAATAAACAATTATTTCTTCCAACAGTATCGCCTGGTGATGTAAGCATGCAGGTTGGTTGCGTGAAACCTAGCTAATCGGGAAGAAGTTGTCATCGCCTAGGTCGATGCGGCCTAAAGGGAAGAGGTTGCCATCACCTGGCTACCTATGGCAATTGTTGAAGGAGATGTGCGGCAAGAGCAGAGGTGACGCTATATGCGTCGCCGCAGAAGCATGCCATGGCTGGAGAGAAGGAACAAGTGAGGTCTGGTCTGCTGGAAATCTCGTGCGAGGGATGAAGCGTCACGCGCTCGAAGAACATCATCGAAGAGCAGATCTGAAATACAAGCATCAGATCTCGAGCAAATCCGGTCGCAGGCCGAAATCCTTGAAGAACAAGCATTCTTCAAAAGGAGCAAGATGTGACCTGGACTCGTGGATCTACGGTTCCAGAAAACTCTAGACATCTTGAACTAAAAATAACTTGAACCATATACATAATCTTCAAGAATGAACAACATTACAATCGAATCGCAGGAAAAAAATGAAGAACTTAAAAAATCTCGAGAATCGACCCGCTCTGATACCATGTTAGAATCTTAGAATGCGGAAGCGATTTGATAAACAGAGCAAGAACTATAAAGAAAGATTAATGACACAGAGATTTACATGGAACCGTACTCCCTAAGGATCGGGATGTAACCACGGGAGAAGTTCTCAAAGGAGCAAATATTTTATTGAATTTCTCAATGAGTACAAGGGGTGAGGGGCTCCTTATATAGATCCTCAGACAGACCGAAGTTCCACGCTCATCCACATGGGACTAAACATGAGTGGGATAATTGGATCTTGGTGAGATCCAATTACCCACCTATTACATTCTCCAACACCCATATTTAGGGTTCTCATCCTGGGAACCCTCTCACGAAAAAACACCACCACACGTAGGGGTTGCCGCCACTGGAGATATGCGGTTGAAGAGGAGCACATGGGTTGTCGTCGCTGGAGTTGGGTCGATGCATGCGGTGAAGGTGGGACGTCCGGCGAACCTACGGGAGGAGCATGGAGGCGGCGCTACAGGAGGGCCGCATGGGGGTTCTTTGGAACCCTATTGGGCGCCGCCTGGGATGCCTCCCCCTTGAAATCGCCTGGCATGTAAGAGAAGGACTCGCGACAGGAAGGGAAGGACTCGTGGCTTGCTGTTGGAACACCACCTGTGAGATGGCTCCTCGTTGGAGGAGCAATGCTGGAGATGGTGAGGCACCGAGCCTTCGCCTGGAGAAAGAGGCGGATGGAGATGGAGGTTGGACTTCTCCTCCAAGCTAGGGTTCTCTGGAACCTGGAGATGCATGCATGGACTTCGATCTAGAGAAGCGCGCCTGATTGATGTTGAACTCGCCTGGAAGAGGATACGCGTGAGATGGAGCTCCACCTCAAAAATGTGGCATAGACGATGATCTTCGGAATTAAACTGTGGACAGATCTGATATTCATTGTCGATGGCTAAACCGATGTACGAAAATCTCCAAAATACTCAGAGATTAGGGTTTCATGAAACCCTAGAACTCTTGAACATATCTCAAATAAATTTCAGAAAATCGAATATCGAACAATAAATTTTCAAGAACAAATCCTCGAGAATCGAACCCGCTCTGATACCATGTTAGAAAATAGGAATGCAGAAGCGAAAATGATAAACAGAGCATGAACTAGAAATATAAACTTGGAACACAGAGATTTAACGTGGACCTCTACTCCCTAAGGAGCAGGATGAAACCACAGGAGAATGCCTCAAAGGGCTGATAGTCTATTGCTTTTCTCACCGGATACATGGGGTGTAGGGCTTCTTACATAGCCCTCACTATATAAATTTTAGAAACCCTAGAGCTCTTCAACATATCTCAAATAAATTTCAGAAAATCGAACAATCAATAAATTTTCAAGAACAAATCCTTGAGAATTGAACCCGCTCTGATACCATGTTAGAAAATAGGAATGCGGAAGCGAAAATGATAAACAGTGCATGGACTAGAAATATAAACGTGGAACACAGAGATTTAACGTGGAACCTTACTCCCTAAGGAGCGGGATGAAACCACGGGAGAATGCCTCAAAGGGCTGATAGTCTATTGCTTTTCTCACCGGATACATGGGGCGTAAGGCTTCTTATATAGCTCTCACTGAGTCTCCACATCTCACAACTGGTAGATGTGGGATTAAAGACTTGGATGTGGTAAATGGATCCTGGAAAAATCCATTTACCCATCTCTCACATAAGTGATGCATAACCAGATACTCCAACATAATTACCATCAAATACATGTTCCAATTGCATCACCCTGTTACACATCTCCAAATGAGTAATATTCTGTGTTATATGCACATGCTTTGTGAGATAATGACAAGTTCCAAGAAAAAGTATAATACTAGAACAAAATCTTCACCTGCTCGTAACAACTCCAAAGCCCCTTATGAAAGCAAAGGCTGGTTCAGCATTCTGAGATCCCAAATCCCCTCCCAAACTGATATATTCTCCGAGCCTAAAAAACTCTACCCTTCCAACCAGAAACTTCCATCTCAAATCATCCATCCATATTATCCTAGCCCTCCACAAATGAACATCACCACAGAAACACCCACCTTAAGTGTCCATCTTGCTTTCAACCTTTAGCACTAACAAAGGTATGCAGACAAGGGGTACTGTACATAGAACCATTCTTACAAAACTAGCATACCCCTACATATGTGGTATCTTGTAAGAATGTGTCCAACCTTACCTCCACACTCCAAATAAGCGCTAATTCACTAATATCGTTGATAATCATATAAGTTAAAACCCAAGTTGCATCAAGGAACCCAAGTTGTCACCAAATTCTCGCACCATCACAATTGTTCATCTTGCACAAAGTTAAAAGCAATATAGGAGAATTTGTCGTGATTCAATGTACAGAATGCCTCCGTAAAGACATTAGTGCAAATGGGTAAACGTGATGCCTGATCTATCAGATCTTGGATGAAAAACCTAGATCATGTGCACGCTGTAAAAATAAACATCAAAATGTCACTCCTTCAACTGAGTACCCATCATTGGATCTGACCCATAGACCTTAGAGGCGTCGACCCCCCTAAAACCACCAACCACCAACATAAAAGGAAATAATCATGGGCCAATGGCAACCCCCTACCGAACTCCACCTAAAGGTAGCACCCAACCATCTTGTTTACCACTAATCAAAACCGTGGATACATCGTTAATGCTCTATTGTAAATCCCTTATCTCCAAGGGCATCCATAAAAATCTGCATCAAAATGTATCATATGCCATTACAAAGACCACCATCCTAAGAAAGGCCATCATCATCCATCTCTCCATGGAAACCCCCGCCTCTTAAGCTGCAGCAAAGTTCTCCAAACTAATAAAAGATGATTGAATCGACACAATCACCTCATCCACCACAAATCAGATTTTCCCAACATTTATATTATTATGAGATAAATACAAATGGGCAAGATGATGGGATGGTTGTAATCCACTCTCTTAACCCTTACCTTCTTTGGATGCATAAAAAGCAGGAACCAGTTAAGTTGGTTGAACATTACATTTCGCTCGAAATTTCGCTATCAAGCTATCGCATCCCGGAAAAGGAAATTCCTCTGTATAGACCAGTACAGAAAAACCTAACATGGTACATAATGATCTGAGAAAACAACCAATCTGGGTAACCCTGTTTTCTCTGAAAGATTCTATCAATATTTTTAAGAGATTCTATGACAACAGCATATTAGAACTAATTGTCTGTGGTAGCACATGAAAACTAAATTAGTGGAGCAAAATAAATATTTGCACATTCATATGAATATTTAGGAAGAAAATCTATGAACAAGCTAAACACCAAAAAAAACACGTTTAAAATGTTGTGGTTAGGCTATAAAGATTCTTTGTCTACAGATATGTCTAGCTGGGCCAATCCGAATTTTATAATCACAAGATAAAAGTTCAATATAGTAAAATTACCAAATATAACAACACTTCAGCACAAAGAAAAAAGCAAGATACTAACTTCAACATTTAATCTAGCCAAATTATGTCCATACCTGTGGCAACTTGCAAACAGACCCATTTACAGTAACCTTCCCATCAAATATCAGCTCCTCGCTCCTCCTCCTTGATGCCACTTACACCAGAACAACCAAAAACCCAAATCATATTCACAATTTAGAAGCTTTTAATGTACAGCTTTAAATTCTAGGTTTACATCACCTTATTAAGTGACGATGGCAGTAGTTATATAAAGAGGCGGGGATTGTTTTTTGATTATTTGGAATTTGATTGATTTGTCAATTTAGATTCGTCTACACCTCATCCCAGGACAATTTTTTCAGAAATTAATACATGGAGTCAGTTTGAACCAATTGCCTACAGACAACAAAATATGGCATGATACTCAAATGTGTGATTGACTATAAAATTGTCTCAAAGATACGAACCAGCATATGCAAAATGAAACACTTTGCAAGACTGGATGCATGTAACACTTGCTTGCTATCCCAATGTGTCTATAGTTACTTTTCATGTCCGGCTTTCTTACACATCTTGTATTAATATCCTAATCTTGAGATTAGGGATGGAAACAGTTGGATACAGATATGAATATAGGTGTTATCACATCCTTATCCTTTTTAAAATTCGGATACAAATACGAATATAAATATCACACGAATGTGTAAAATGCATATTTATACCCTCAAAATACGAACCGAATACAAAAACGGATATTGACAAATATGAATTAATTCACGAATATTAGGCATGTCCAAATTTACTTAAAACATATAAGCATTTTCTGTTCACAACAATTTTCAATATATAAAAAGTATCCTAAATGTTTTAATAATTAACATGTACATAAAAAATAACTAAATAAAAAAAGAAACTCAAAGAAGTAACTAAATAATAACAGAAAGCTTACCATACTTGTTTGTATGTGTATAATATTAGTATTGATATCATCTAGAATTTAAACATTTGTATTCATATTTGTATATGTATTCGTATCCTTCAAAAAATGAATATTTGCATATGTATCCACTAAAATTTGAACATTCGTATTTGTCGATATTAAGCGTAGAGTATGTGTCCATAGATGAGTAATTGGATCCCTCTAGGGTCCAATTACCACATCTACGAGGTTAGTCCCACATCATCTATGAGTGGGACTAGGTCTCTTACTGGTGGGGTTGTATAAGAGGCCTCACACCACCTGTAACTTAGAGAGAGTTTATAACAACATCAGCTCTTTGATGAGGTTCTTCCGTGGTTTCATCCCACTCCTTATGAAGTAGAGTTTCACGTAGATCCCATTATTCTTATGGTTCTTTATCTTTATCTTTGATTATGCTTTTGCATTGTCGTTTTCTACATTGAATTAGAGCGGGCTCGATTTTTAGGGATTTATTCTTAAAGTTCTCTGTTATCATGTTTGTTGATTTGTTCAAGAAAATTCTAGGTTTTTATGAAACCGTAATTCAAGCCACGGCCAACGACGATTACAACAGTTCAAAGGAACCCTAATTCTCAATCTTCCTTCATGTGCATTTAGGGTTCCTAATGGAATCCCAGTTCTACACAGCATGCTCGTGGCAATCTCCGCAATAATCAGGCCACTAATCCAAGGTGTATCTCCAAGAAGGTCATATCTCGATGCTACCCTCTCCACGATTAGGCAATTCGAAGAAGAAGAAGAAGAAGCAACAGGTGTATGTCCATCTCCTTAACGCAAGGGCCACGATGCCAGGCCAGTATACCCTCTCCACAATCAGGCAATCCGAAGAAGAAGAAGCAACACGTGCATGTCCATCTCCTTAACGCAAGGGCCCTGATGTGAAGACCTCCAACGCAGACAAGGGCGACAACTCCGATCTCCAGGTCCTATCATCCCAAGCTACTCTCTTCCTGGGCTCCAAGCCATGTCGCATCTCCAGTCGCTATCTCCCAGCATGAGCAGCGGTAGGTCGCATGATTCCATCATCACAGATGGCGACAACCACAAACCCAAGCAGCCGACTCCTCGCTCGACATTTCCTAAATGGTGCACCCCCTTAACCTCCAGGTGGCAGTGCCCTTTCACGTACAGCCAAGCCCAAACAGAGACGAACCCAAGCGAGGTACCTCCTCCAATCCCTTGCCTATGTATCTCTTCATGCAGACCACGCTGCCACCAAATCATACAACCTCCTTTCCCAAACAATCTCAATCGCCTTGCATGAGAAGGTCTTTGGTTTCAGAGCCCCTCTTCCCTACAGTTCCCGTTAACAGCGGCGACGACGATAGGTTCCCTTCAGGGATTCTAATAGTACTTGAGATATGTGGAATGGGTGTCTGAATACCCTCATTAGATCGGGTCATCCTCTCTCCTTATTTCTATTAAAAACCCAACTAGGTGCCCAGTATTGTTGTATTCAAAAGAAGAAGAGGGGGTGCAAATATTTGGCCACATTGGGCCGCTGGACGAACAGAGCCTAATTGGGCTTCAACCAAAAAAAGGAGCTGCAACTTTCCGCCCAATGTGGACCATGAGTTTTGAAAAAAAAGGAGTCGATCAAAAAGAAGAAGAATTGCTTACTGAAAAAAAGGAGAGAACGGCTTTAAAACTGGAAGAAAACCTGAGAAAAAAAGAGATGAGAATTTATTTTCCCTTCTGCTCGCCATATTTTCCCAAAAAGTATGGGAGAAAGGAAGTATTGTGTAGATCTTTCAAATTCAAAATCTTCCACTTCAAGGAACTTCGTGTTCGATGTGACCCAGTTCTCCGACAAAGAGACTCAGTTTCAGACTCTATTATCCAATGATTGTGAACTCCAGAACGAGATCATTTCGAGGTTCCTATAAGAGAAAACCTACTTCGAGATCCCTATGTGAGAGGTCCATCTTCAACGATTTACATACGGATATCTCATGACATTCTTTGTTTGGACCTTCAGAGAGATGGAGCAGTCTACAAGGCCAGAGTTCTCTGACGAGGAGACTCATTCCAGTTTCAATGACTCTAACAGATGCATATCACAAGTTCTTCGATGAGGAGACTCGTTCTGAATCAGGTGAATATACACAGTACGGAGCACAATTTCTCCGGCATGGAAACTTGGTTCAGTTTCGGTGACTCTGATAGACGCAGAACAGAGTACATTCTCCGACGAGGAGACTCGGTTCACACTCCAGCCCTTCAGTTCCTCCTCACCAGCAAGACATGAGAAGCAATGTCCTCAACAAGCAGTCAGCAGAGTATGTGTTGAGTTGATATTGTCCATAATGTCTTGTATTTTGTAAGTGAGTGGTTTCTTTTTATTTGTCCAAGATGAGCATTGCATGCTCCAGCTTACGAGGGAGTGTTAGAGCGTGCATTCGTAGATGAGTAATTAGATCCCTCCATGTTCCAATTACCACATTCATGGGTTTAGTCCCACATCATCTTTGAGCGGGACTTGGTCTTACTGGTGCGGCTATAAGAAGCCACACATTCCATGTAACCTTTGAAAGAGAGTTTATTATAACATCAACCCTTTGAGGTGATTATCCTAAGGTTTCATCATGCTTCTTATGGAGTAGGGTTCCACGTAAATCTCGATGTTCTTATGGTTCCTTATCTTTATATACGATTACAATTCCATATTGTCCTTTTCGATACTAAGGATATCATATTCGTAGTCATATTCGCCACTTGTTGAATTTTGTATTCATATTTGTAGAGATATTTTATATTCATGTAAACTTTCCGTATTGTTCTTTATTTATGTTCGTCTTATGTAATTTATCCATAGGCCTCTCCTCTATATAAGAGAGCCCAGTTCCCAGGAAATAAATACTTTCATTTTCTTTTTCTCAACATGGTATCAGAGCGGTGGTCCTAGGTTGGAGCTCTCGTGCTCGAGAAAACCCTAACCCTAACTCCATCAGCCAAGCCCTCTCTCTATACGATGATGCCTCCGGATCTCTCTCTCTCCCAGGCAATGCCACACGCGGCCGGCCTTCCTCTTCTGTCACCGCTTCTGTCGTCGGTGGCCCTCCATTGTAGCCACCGGCCCTTCTTCTTCAGAGGCCTGCCCTCCTCTTCCGTCGCCGGCCCTCCTCTTCGCCGGCAACCCTCCCCACGGCTTTTTCTCGCATCGAGGACCGCTCTTATTGATGGATTTGATTGCATAAGTCTATACATGCAATCAAATCTCTTTCTGTGTAGATAAATTTCTATTGGTCTACAAAACTCTATTTCTTTCACCCGACAATCTTTCACCGGGCAATATGTCAGAGAGCAAAGTCGATATCCCTGTCACAGGCACTTTCAGAGGTCTAGCACCGATTGTCAAGATGGATGGGACGAACAACGAGCTCTGGGCCATGCAGTGCATGAGCCTCATGAAGTCTACGGGTAAGAAACATATACTTATCGAGGAGGAGTCGGCGAGAAAATGGGGGTCAATGCCTCATGGGAGGCAGATGATGGTGTTCTGTACATTGGCAATTGAGATTGTCAATGATGTGTTACATCAGCCCACCGCCAAGGCAATGTGGGACATCCTCGCAGTCACTTATTCCCAAGCGAGAAATGAGACTAAGATATTGCAGCTACAACATGGTATATTTACCATCAAGCAAAACGAACGGCCCCTCCATTCTTTATACACGTCCTTGCATGGGATGTTTGAGAAGTTGCGTAGTTTCATGCCTCATATCTACTCCTGAGCACAAAAGACATATAGGAATGCCACCATGGTCAGTGTATTCCTTGCAGCACTTTATCATGAGTATGAGGTGGCTCGTTCACATATAGTGGCGGATACTACTATTCCTCCCTTGGAGGAAGCTTTTCGTAGACTCAGCAGGATCACTGTCCTAGTTGTTGCCTCTAGTCGGACTTCTTCTGCGATGGCAGCCTCCCGACGTAGAGGGAGGCTCTTCTCAGTTTCGTGGATGTGGACCTCGTGGAAGAGGATGTCATATTCGTTAGCCTTGTACTTATTGCCATCGCCCTGGACACACAGAAGCATGGTTTTCCTGCATCGGCTCATGTAACAAAGCAAGCAGATCCTCGTGTTGCTGCTTCTTCGGATCAGAGGTATGATGACCCCGTTGCTCGATTGAGGAACATTATTCCTTCGGTGAGTTCCCTAGCCTCTTTGCCTACTCCAGGAAGCCACTCAAATGTTGCAGCTTCTGCCTCTGCCAGTACCTCAGGTAGCATTTATGCCCTTACCTCTTGTCATGGACTTGATATTACTGAATGGATTATGGACTCTTGGGCTATGCATCACTTGTATGGAGACAAAGATCAGCTTACAGCTTATAGACAGATTCCTCCAAGGAGGACAGTTGTCATTGCTGATTGGACTCACTACCCGATCACCGATCAGGGGGAGTATAGTTTGACGCCTTCTATGCATCTGCAGAATGTGTTGCATGCACCAGACTTTTCTATGGATTTATTGTCTATTAGTCAGATTACGAAGGATTTGCATTGTAGAGCTATTTTTGACCCATCGTCTCTTGTATTTCAGGGCATTCTTGCAGGCAGGGTGATTGGTAGTCGACGTACATGGTCCGAACTCCTTATGCTGGCCTATCCTCCTATTCCACATGGCATATCTCCTCTTTCATGTGACACGTGCGCTTCGGTCATCTTCCCTTACAGAAGGTATGTCAAGTCGTTCCTCAGATCTGACCTCATTCTACCTTTGAATGCGAGGCGTGTCAGTCGGGAAAACACCATGTTCTGTGGTTCCCAGTCATCAGAGTCGAAGCAGTAGCTTTGCTTTTGACTTGTTTCATGTTGACATTTAGGGTCCAAGTCGTGTCCCTGATCACCGGGGATACAGGTTTTATTTAGTTACAGTTGATGATTTCTCACATCTGTCATGGGTATTTTTGTTGAAAAATAAATCTGAGGCTGGAAATGTTATTACATGATTTATCAATGAAGTGCAAACTTTTTTTTCTTCTCTCAAAATTGTGAGAACCGATAATGCATTGAATTATGTACTCATGTACTCACAATTTTTTGCATCTCATGGTATTATTCACCAAACATCTTGTGACTATAACTCTCGACAAAACGATGCTGCTGAGATAAGCATCGTCATCTTCTCGATGTCACTTGCGCACTTCTTATTCAGAGTCGTGCATCACATTCGTTCTACAGTGATGATGTTCTTACATCATGCTATCTTGTGAATCATATGCCTTCGTCTGTTCTAGGTAAGAAAATTCCTTTTTCCATGGCATTCCCAGACAAGGAATTATTCTCACTTACTCATTGTGTCTTTGGTTCCGTTGCATTTGTTCACCAGTTGTCTCTAGGACTTGACAAGCTCTCTCCTAGAGCTGTCAAATGTGTTTTCGTCGGGTACTCTAGAACGCACAAGCGATATAGATGCTATGATCCACTGCAAAGGAAATATTATGTTAGTGTTGATGTCACATTTTTTGAGTTGGTGATGTATTTTTCTCCTACATATGATAGGTTGTCTTCATCCGATTCGAATGATGAAATTTATATGCCACCTCCTTCTACGAACATTTCACCGCCTATACCCACGATTGTTGTTGCATTGCACCACCTACACAACCTCCTACTGCTTCTCCGCCACCTCTACCTTCAGTTACACCATCTACCATAATTATCGCTCCACCATTGCCACGATTCTATACACGTCGACCTTCTTCCTCTCACGGTCATCACCCATCATCCAACACGCCTAAGGTATGTACTGAATACATATCTAATGACGGGTATGGAGATATGTATGCACATGACAGATGCAGGAGAATGATATATGGATTGAGGAAATTCCCAATGACCTAAATGTTTCTATTGCGCTTCGCATGCAGAAGCGTACATGTGCCTCATATCCACTTGCTTCCCATGTTACATTGATCATCTTACATGGGGAATTTCGGAGGTTTGTTGTTGCTCTATCTGCTGTGGACATGCTGTGGAATTATTAGGAGGTCCTGAGAGACAATTGTTGGCGTCTCGCTATGGAAGAGGAGGAGGTTGTTATACAGTAACGCGGTACCTGGAGCTTGGTATCTGCTCCTAATGGAGCATCTGTTGTTAGTTGCAAATAGGTGTTTACTATTAAACATCGTGCTGATGGCAGCCTTGATCGCTACAAATTCGGATCGGTGGCATGAGGATTTACACAGACCTATGGAGTGGATTATGCGGACACTTTTTCTCATGTTGCTCGTCACTCCACTCTACATGCCCTTTCAATTGTCGTGGTATGTGATTGGCCTTTATATTAGCTAGAGTTAAAAATGCATTTTTGTATGGTGATCTCCAAGAGGAAGTTTACATGTAACAACCTCCAGGATTTGCTGCTGCGAGGGAGTGTCAGCAGGTTTGTAGACTTCACAAGGCAATATATGGAAATAAGCAGAGTCTGAGGGCATGGTTCCAGAAGCTCTCAAATCTGGTTGAAAAGCAGGGGTTTAAAAGGTCAAATGCATATCATTCACTATTTGTACAGAGAAAACACCCAGAGGGACAGTTGTTATCGTGGTGTATGTTGATGATATACTTGTTACAGGTGATGATGTGCATGGGATAAAGAAGCCAAAGGAATTTCTGGGTCATCAGCTGGTCACCAAGGATCTTAGCACCCTGATGTATTCCTTAAGGTTAGAGTTTGCTAGGAACATGCAGGGTCATGTGATGATCCAAAGGAAGTATGTTACAGACATACTTGTTGAGACAGGTATGGTTAGGTGTCGACCCTTTACTACCCCTATGGATCCTAGCATGAGGTTATATGATGATGATACATATGAGGTTGATAAGAGGAGATATAGGGAGTTGGTAGGAAAGCTTCTCTATGTTACTATCACTAGACCTGATTTCTACTTTGCAGTGAGTCGGGTGAGTCAATTTATGGAGCAACCCCGACAGGTACACATTGATGATATATATATATGATATTGAGGTACCTAAAGTCTTCTCCAGGTGTAGGACTGTTATTCAGGAAAGGAGCAACTCTTTTTGTTTTTCCATGTGCTCGTGCGGACTATACAGGGTGTCCTCAGGACAGGAAGTCTGTCTCAGGCTTCATTGTATTTGTTGGCAGTTCTCTTGTTCCATGGAAAAGTAAGAAACAAACTGTTGTTGCAAGATCAAGTGTCGAATTTGAATATAGGTGTCGATGGCACAAGAAAGTACTGAGACGATGTGGGTTCGAGCAGTGTTAGCAGTGCATATAGATGTACCTCTTCCTATGCAGTTACAATGTGATAACCAAGCAACCTTACTTATTGCAAACAATCCCGCATTTCATGAAAGGACAAAGCACATTGAAATGGATTGTCATTATACAAGAGACATGATTCAAAAGGGATTGATTTCTACCTCTTAGTCAGTTCAGGAGATCAAACTGTAGATATCTTCGCCAAAGCTTTGCTCAAAGGACCACTCCAGAAGTGTTCATCCAAGCCGAGCATGATTGACATCTATGTTCCATCTTGAGGGGGAGTGCAGAGATAGTTTATATTCTTGTATATTTCCTTATTGTTCTTTATTTTTGTTCATCATATGCAGTTTAGACATAGGTTTCTCCTCTATATAAGAGAGCCTAGGGTTCCCAGGAAATAACTTTCATTTTCTTTTTCCTAATAATATTCGCATTAGTATTCTCCATATGTGAGAAAATGGCATTCATATCCTCTCAATGAATGCGGATACGAAAAAATACGAATATATTTGCATACATTTTCATCCCTACTTGAGATACATTCATCTTGCATTAACTAACATGATATCAAAGATACATAGCAAGCTCCTTCGACAAAATAGCAACAACATCAACCACGAAGGATACTTGAAGTTGAGCTAGTGGGAGTGACTTCAAATGTTCAGTCCGCTCTTTACTTAGCTCTAATCACAGGAATTATATTGAGGGTCGGCATGCAAATTCAAAGGAGTTTTACACTTTAATTAGAGAGCTTTGTTGTAGATCATGAATGTTGTGAACTACTACCTTACATGGCGTGACTTGACGACTAGGTCGAGGCTAGACAGATTCCTGATCTTGATGGATTTGCTCCGTATCTTTCATCTATCTCTGGTGAAGGGTGTGTCTCGGACTAGGCCGTCATATCACATATGTTAGTAATTGATAGTAGTTAAGAGACGTTTCTTATTGTAACCCCAATAAGGGGCAATTCTGTATTTTTCCCTTTCCGGGATTATCTAGGGTTTCTAGGGTTTTTCCTATATAAGGACCCCTAAACCCATTGGAATAAACATAACAAAACCTTCTTTCTCTACATGGTATCAGAGCCAAATCCTAGGCTCTGACCTAATCCTCTCCACACCCGCTGCCCCCCCCTCCTCTTCGTAATGCGGGAACCCTAGACCCTAGGGATCCCCACCCGCGCCTCCCACCCCACCCGCGCCTCCCACCGTGCACGCCGCCGCCTCCTCACCCGTACCTTCCTCCCCACGCCCACCGCACCCACCGCACCTACGTCTTCCTCCACTCCACGCGCGCCACCCGCGCCATCGCCTCCACTCCACGCGCGCCACCCGCGCCCTCGCCTCCACTCCTCGCCGCCACCCGCGCCTTCGCCGCCACAGGCAGCCATCACCACATCTCCGCGCCCTCGCCGCCACCACCGGGTCGCCCTCGCATCCACCGCTGGGTCCCCACCTCCACTGGGCCCTCACTTCCGGTCCCCACCGCCGCTGGGTTCTCGCATCCACCGCCCTCGCCCAGGCCACCACCGCTGGATCCCCACCTCCAGTCTGCGCCCTCGCCATCGCCTATAGGCCGTTCAGGCCACGATCGCCCTCAGGCCTGGCCGTCCAGGACAACCTCTTCACCAGGCCAACCCCGCCTCCAGTCCGCGCCGACGCCTCCAGGCCGCCCTCCGGCCATCCTTGCCAAGCCACTGCCTCCAGTCCGTCCAGCCTGATTCGAGGCCGTATCGACTAGGTCCTCGCCCCCAGGCCAACCACAGGCTGCCCTCTCTAGGCCGCCCTCTCCAGGCCGTCTCAAGACTGCCTCAAGGCCATCTACAGGCCACTTCCTCTGCGGCGTGACACAAGTTCACCTTCTCGTACGGTACTCCTTGAACGACGTGAATATTTATCGCATGGTGATGCTCTCATAGGTTCTCATGATCATTGAGATATCCTAGATTATCTACTCTTTTCTAGTTTTTCTACTGCTCCTTCTACTCGGCTACCATGACATCTACCACCACATCTGTGGACTCAAAGCCCCTGTATCCATCTTCTTCCATGATGGCTCAGGGCACTACTATAAAATTGAAGGGATCCGAGAACTATGTTCTGTGGTCCCGGTCCTTCAAGGTTTTCATTGGTAGCCAACGTAAGAACTATGTTCTTACCACTGTCCCGCTTGCTGCAACTGACAAGGATTATGATACTTGGTATGCTGATAATTGTCAAGTCATTACATGGTTGACGAACAGTGTTGACATTTCCATTGCCTCTAATCTTCTTTATAAGGAGACTGCCAAGGCGATGTGGGAGAGCCTTGAAAATACATATTCACAACAAACAACCAAATCTAGACTTTCTGATATATACACTAAGATTTGGTCTACATGCCAAGGCGACACATCATTAATCGAATATTACAGGCTTCTGACAGGTCTATTTGAAGAACTTCTTATTTTTCAACCTGCCTGTTGTGATAAGCAAGTAGGGGAACGGGCAGAATGGCAGGTTTACATATTCTTATCAGGTTTACATCCTCGATATAAACCTGTCAAAGATCAATTTCTAACTGCTGCAGCATTACCTAGTCTTGAGACCATTTTTGGTCGTCTCCAAGAACTTGAGTCTCCACATCCTCCTCCGTCTGCTGAGACGTCAGCACATTTTGCAAGAGGAAGATCTTTTTACTCTAGAGGACGTGGACGCGATTCTGGCCAGGGACGTGGCCGAACTTTGGGTCGGGGCCGCGACTCAGCACGCGGCCAAGGGCGTGATCGTTTTCCTCCTTGTACTCATTGTGGTCGCATGAACCACTTGTCAGAACGATGTTGGGCCAAATTTGGCATGCCCCCTAATGCCAATAGTGCATATGAACCTGCCCTCTCTGATACTTACTATGATGCATCTGAACAACATACTAGTGATAGTCAGCCCTCTTTTACTGCCTCAGAATATGCCCGACTGCGACAACTTCTGCAGAATACTCCCGCTGATACTACTGCCAATGCATCTACTGCAAGCCTTGCAACAATCTCGAGTACTACTGCCAGCACTGCATCGACATCTGCGCCGGCCTGGATCATTGATTCCGGAGCCTCGACTCATCTCACAGGAGAAGGTAGCCTTCTATCCTCTTCCCGACCTTCCTCGGTCGTGAAATCTGTTCGGGTTGCCAATGGAGATTATTCGCCTATCACTAGTGTGGGCACTATGGAGTTCTCATCCACACTACGACTAACAGGGGTTCACTGTGCTCCTGCCTTCCCTCTAAGCTTATTATCAGTTCATAAGCTATGCAGTGAACTTGATTGTAAAGTGATATTTGATAAATCTTGCTGTTATTTTCAGGACATCCGGACGAAGAATATCTTTGGTGGGGGGGCATGAAAAGAATGGACTATATTATCTCAACATACCTACAGATTCTGGTTTCTCTGGTGCGGCTTCCATCTCCATCGATCCACTTCTATGGCACCTTCGTCTTGGTCATCCATCCGCTAAAGCTCTCTCTATGATGTTTCCTGAACTATCTTCACTCAAGCCTTTTGAGTGCGAGGCATGTCAGTTTGGGAAGCATCATCGAGCCTCGTTTCCGGCTCACACTGAGCCTCGTCATTCTGTCCCTTTTTCATTAGTTCATTGTGATATTTGGGGACCTTGTCCGGTCCAAAGTCTAAGTGGTCATAAGTATTTTGCTGTCTTTATAGATGATTTCAGCAGGTTATCTTGGGTCTTTCTGCTCAAAGAACGTTCGGAGATTAATCGTATCATAAAGAACTTCTTTCATTATGTTAAAAATGTTTTCTCCTCTACCATTCGAATTTTTCGTTCGGACAATGCATTAGAATTCATCCAACATGACCTTGCCTCCTTCTTTGCCTCCGAAGGAACCATCCACCAAACTACTTGTCCCTACACGTCCCAACAAAACGGGATAGCAGAAAGGAAACTGAGGCATCTTCTAAATATTGTTCGCTCTCTTCTATCTCAGATGAAGGTCCCCAAAACCTACTGGGGTGATGCCATTCTCACAGCCGTCTATCTTATAAACAGAGTTCCATCACCCACTATTCATGGATCCACTCCCTTCTCCCTTCTTTATCCCAATGATTCTCCTTTTCCTCTCCCTCTACGAATCTTTGGATGTGTAGCCTTCGTCCATAACTTCCATAAAACCGACAAACTCTCACCACGGGCTATCAAATGTGTCTTTCTAGGTTACTCACGTACTCAGAAAGGATACAGATGCTATGATCCTGCTGGACATCGATATTACATCTCTGCTGATGTCACATTTTTTGAGCAAACTAGCTTCTTCTCAGATTCAGTTACTGATATTCCACTTGATCTCCCTCCACCACCCAATGTCTATAATCAAAGTAACGCTCCAAACCAACCAGCCATCCCTTTACCAGTCTCTTTTCTGTAGGATAATATGCCTTCTTCGACTGTCCCCTCCAAGCATGTCCCGGATGATCCTCTAGAGCTTCTCATTGCTCTACGAAAGGGTAGAAGACACTGTGCTACTTACCCCATATCCAACTACACATCCACAGCTGGATTATCTATCAATGACCGACGGTATGCTGATGCTCTTATGACTGTATCCATTCCACGAGACCATAATTGTGCTCTGCAGGACTCTGGCTGGAAACATGCAATGAATGAAGAAATGAATGCACTGATTTCACGAGGGACATGGGATCTTGTTCAGTGTCCGAAAGGTGTTCGACCTGTAGCATGCAAATGGATCTTTACGACCAAACAATCCCCGGATGGCACAATTGATAGATTAAAAGCTCGCCTTGTGGCTAAAGGTTTTACACAAACCTATGGTGTTGACTATTTTGAGACGTTTTCTCCTGTTGCACGGATGGGGTCTATCCGTACTATTCTCTCTATTGCTGCAAACAAATCTTGGCCCCTCTTTCAGCTGGATGTAAAGAATGCTTTTCTTTATGGCGATCTTGATGAGGAGGTGTATATGAAACAACCTCCGGGCTATGAAGTCGAGGGGGAGTATGTATGTCGACTTCGCAAGGCCATATACGGTCTCAAGCAAAGTCCAAGAGCATGGTTTGACAGGCTTACTACAGAAATAACCACTCTTGGTTTCCAAAGGACGACATCTGATTATTCTGTATTTGTCAGGAAAAGAGCAACTGGAACCGTTATACTGGCAGTCTACGTTGATGATATGGTTATCACGGGTGATGACTATAATGGGATATCAGAAACCAAGGCCTTCCTTCAAAAGGTATTTGTTACCAAGGACCTTGGATCTCTTCGCTACTTCTTAGGCATAGAAGTACTTCGCACTACCGAAGAACTTCACCTCTCACAAAGGAAGTACTGCATGGACATACTTACTGAAGCAGGACTTCTTGGATGCAAGCCCTCTGGTATTCCTGCTGATCCAAAGAAGCATACCATCTCATCTGATTCAGCCTTTGAAGATGTCTCCCGATATAGAAGCCTCGTTGGTAAACTTCTCTACCTTACTATAACTAGACCAGATATCTCCTATGCAGTAAACAGAGCAAGCCAACATATGGAACAGCCATGTTACAGCCACTGGCAGGATGTTCTCCAAATTCTTCGATACTTAAAGGAATCTCCAGGACGTGGACTCTCCTACAAAGCGAATGGACATACAAACATGGTCGCCTATGCAGACGCTGATTATGCAAGCTCTCCAGAAGATCGACGCTCGACTACTGGCTATGCTATGATGGTTGGAGGAAACACTGTTATCTGGAAAAGCAAGAAGCAGACCGTCGTATCCAGGTCAAGTGCAGAAGCAGAATATAGGGCAATGGCACAAGCCACATGTGAGATCACATGGTTATTGGCCTTTCTTCAGGAGCTTGGTATTAACGTCACTACACCTATTCCCTTGTACTGTGACAACAAATCTGCAACCTACATTGCCACAAATCCGGTATTTCATGAACGAACCAAACACATAGAAATTGATTGTCACTTCATACGAGATGCAGTCAAAATTGGACGAATCACCACTCCACACATCAGTACTGATCTACAGCTTGCAGATGTCTTTACAAAGGCATTACCAAAGAAACGCTTGTCATGGATTATATCCAAGTTGGGCATGACTGATAAATATGCTCCAACTTGAGGGGGAGTGTTAGTAATTGATAGTAGTTAAGAGACGTTTCTTATTGTAACCCCAATAAGGGGCAATTCTGTATTTTTCCCTTTCCGGGATTATCTAGGGTTTCTAGGGTTTTTCCTATATAAGGACCCCTAAACCCATTGGAATAAACATAACAAAACCTTCTTTCTCTACAACATACACCCACCTATGATTCAAGAGAGGGTATGATGTTGTCATCTCTCTTTATCCTTGAGAAAGATTTGATGGTCGAGCTGAGATTTAGAGAGTGGTTGGATGAACTCTAGGAGTTGCATAAGCTTGTGGATCCTGCAACATTCCGCCCAGTTTCCACGTTCGCGGGCCTTAGAAGGTCTCTTGCGAAGCTACATAGACTTAAGATAACCATATGGGAGGAGAATTGTGGGGTGGGGGAGGGATGCAATATGAGAAGAACCAATAGGACAAGATTAAGAATGAAATATTTTTGGGGTAGGAGAAAAGGGGGCTCAAATGGGATCGTCAAAAGATCATCAAAAAGGAGGACCATAAATGAGAGATTAAAAATGGTGACAGTGTTCAAAGCAAAATTGGTTGAAGAAGTGGGATGATAATGCTACATTCTTTTACGTGAGAGCAAGCAGCATAAGAAGAAGGTATTTTATCCATGCCCATTGAGCTGGCTTGGGAGTAGATCAATAGGGATGCACACGTGAGAAAGATGGCGATGGAACATTCAAGACCTTCACCAAACATTGCATGAATCTAGGATGGACATATCTGGGAAAGGGGGCAAATAAGAATTTTGAGTGCAAGCTGGTTCATTGGTGTGTGCGTTATATGTCAATGTGATTTAGATGACCACTTGTGAGTTAAATGCAAATGGCTTGCCTAGATCGAATGGATTTCGTGTGTTCTTCTTCAATGAGTTTTAAGATAAGGTGCATCAGTACGTACTTGAGGTGATTAAGTAGTTCCAACAAGGGAGTGTTGATTTTGACAAGACTCGCCGTGCTTTGATGGTGCTTATATCTAAGAAAGATGTGGTACTACAAGTTGAGCATTTCCATCATATTGTGTTATCCGATGTGATCTACTTGATTGTGCGAAACTCCTAGCCATCATACTTTGATCGCATATGTGCATACAAGCGCTCATGATGGATTTTATACTCAGCATATTCAGATCACATGTGATAATACAAGAAGCAATTCATTACATACTAAGCATGTGATAATGTTACGATCAGGCAAATGGATATGTTTACTATGTCAGGGGAGATTGACTAGTGTCCTTTTGCATGTTTAAAGGAACAGTGCTCACTCTAAAAGGAGTCCTCAGAATAGTGCCTCCTTGAGGTTTTCTAATCTAGAGATTATAAGTCCAAGTTAAACATCAAAAAGAATGTATATCTCGAAGTTCATCCGAGGACTCTGTTCCATCCATTATGAGCGACCACGATTGCGCCTATAGCTATAAAAGAATATGATTTCATCGGGATGAACAAGTTAAGAGAACATCAAGTTACCATTGGAGGGAAAGATCTTAGAGTATACAGAGGAACATGTGTGTTGATGCGAGGAATGAGGATGTCAAACAAGATGTACAAGCTTAAGGGTCAGGTTGTGAGAGGTGATGGAGCTCTAGTTTTTTTTCCATGAAGAGTTGTCCCAGAAGTAGACAATAGCATCTTTGTTGCAGTAGTATGCATAAAGAGAAGCAAGTACATCTCACTTTACCAGAGAACGATGGTATATTCTCTAGTCAGGAGAAATGTGTGAGGTTGTGTCAAGAGGCTCAACGCTGAATTGTGTGGCATGTCAAGAGGAGGCACGTTGAGAACACCCTAAGACGGATATGACACCCAGAGGCGATGAGCTTTTTGCAAGAGAAGCACGCGAATGATTATGATTGTCTAATGTAGAATCAAGGCAATGTGAAGATTGTGACGATATTCAAGTCGAGGGGGATTATTGGGATTATGGGTTCTTCTTTTTGAAATAAAAAATAGAAGCTTAATACGACATAGTTGGATTTCATGCAATCATTGAAGGACGTTTGATATAATTGAATCCAATTTCATTAGAGTTTTAATTGATTGAGAATAATTGCTATTATCAAGCTAACATTGCATTTCGGCCTATAGAAAAAGAGGTAGTGTCGTCTTGCAGCACAAAACACAATAAGAGACAGAGGGAAGAAAGGAAGAGAATGAGAGAATAGGAGTCATATTTGTTCTCTTCTTAGTGATTTTTCTTTTTCTGATGGTCGTCAGAGGTGGTTGACCATTGTTATGTTATATTGAATACCTTATTCTTCATGTACTTTTGTGATAGTGTGATGGTTGATTGTATATCCGGCTTTTTCCAATTTATTTTACATTGTGAAATGGGGGCATCTTTTCAATTGAAGATTTGAAAGGGACTCTATTGCTCCTTTTTTATAGATTTGAGCTAAATATAGTTGCGATTTTTGAATTATCTTGCTTAATTGACTCTCGCCTCCCTGATGGTTGAGAAAAGACTCCTCAACGTGGACATGAGCTTTATGAATTCTTGCTCTGTGTCAGTAATGGATCAGCTTTCCCGCGGATTACTCCGAATTTGTAATCATTGTGCTAGTTCCTTACCTCCAGCCTCAGCCAAGACCTTCGCGAGCCTCTGCGGCTCCCTGAAGGTCTTGTTGTAGTACCTCCTGGCGGCCTTCGAGTACTGAGGCTGCGATGAACCCCCCGCCTCAACCTTCTTCGCACCCTTCTCCTTGGATTTGACCTTCTTGGTCTTGGCCTCGGTCATGGCCTGGACGTAGCTGGCCGGGGGAGTGGAGGAGAGTGTGAGATTGCCATTCTCGTCGCGGATGATCCACGGTATCAGGAGCTGCGGCGGGGACCCGTCCGTCGATGACTGTTCTGGTTCCTGTAAAGGCTCCACGGTTTTGGGTTTGGGGGAGCCGAATGTAATGTCGAAGTTGCCTGTGGTCGAGGAGGATGCGCAGCGCGTGGGAAAGACGGAGACCCGGCGGCAGAGGGGGAGGGTTGTGAGAGTGGAGAAGAGAGGGACCCTAGTGAGGTTGAGGGAGGATAGGACGGCGGAGAGCGGTGGCGCCGCCATGGTGGCGGTGGTGGTGGTTGAGGAGTAGAGGATGGGTGCCAGACGAGAAGCTTACCCACGACACAGCAACCTGTGACGATAAACTTAACGGAGCAGACCCATGGGCACTTCGATGACGTCTGTGGTTTCGACTTGCGATCATTTAAAATCAGAGGTTAACATCGATTTTTCTCAGCCCTATTTCCTAAATTATGAAATATGTATTACATCACTAAACCTTTACAAGGATAGTAAATGAATGTAGGAGAAGGAATGATAAACTAGCAATATGGAAACTTTAAAATAGATTTACACCATACACAAAAGTGCATCTTCCGTGAGGGAAAATGGTGGAAATAGAAGACAAGACTAACCATGAAACTTTTATTAAAGGTGTACTCTTGAAAGTATAGTTGATAATGGTCAAAACAACGGAAAAGAAGAGAAACCATAATTATAACATCTAGCCCTTCTAAATATAAGAAGATTGTAAAAACATATGGCAACTGACGAGGGAAGAAATCTACAAGTCGTGTGCCTCCTACTAATCACTTCAAACATTAGGATATGATCGAGGTGAATCGTGTATTGTCTTGGGAGAAGAGTCATTTCAGGATAATTGGAGGAATAGTATCATGACATGTTGCTCCAGGGAAAGAAAAAAATATAGACCCAAATGATCGTAGATCGTTTCCAACTAGACCCACATGCTACATCGGAATAATGAAGACCCATTTTGGATCATATCGATTTATATCAGCTACTTATTTAGGATTTCTCTAAGAGTCCAATCTTATGACTAGACTTTTGGAAAAAGACTATGACTTTAATTTCAATAAATATGATATTTTATCCTTTGCGTCAAAAACTCTAGGCACAAAGTCGTGTATCCTATAATTAAATTTAGAGATCATGATCGGTGCATTAGACTTCACCATAGATGTTGAAGAAACACAATTTCATTAGAATATTTTAAATATAATATGTTCTTTTACCCAATTACCCAAAATCGACTCAATTTGGTGAATGAAAGTATCCTTGGGTGAGTTATGTTTAAGGTTCAAAATATTAAAAAGCCAAATTTCTTGTATTAAAGAATATGTGATAATTAAATTCAGAATCAAAATATTATGGATATATGTGCATGTATTTTCTATAATTGAGCATTCAGGTGCTTAGTATGTAAAGTAGCTATAAAAGGAAATTTTTTGAAGTATTGCTCGAATCTAGATAAGACGGTTAAATCTATAATACAAATTGAAAAAATGTGTTCTATATGATGAAAACAAAGGAGAAAATGAAACTAAAGGGCCTTTGGACACAATTATACCTTTATATAAAGTTCTAAGTGTTCTGATGCAAATCAACCAAGGAAGAAGTTTTCTCTCGAGCTAAGCGTACAACTTGGTCACTTAAGTTGTTCATATGCATATCCATTTTTAAACTTAGTACGGTCATAACTTGATGATATTTACTCTTTTACTTAGAACTCAATTGAAGAGAAGAAAAAAAGGCTAGAGACTTAACTTTTGATGAAAGGCTCTATCCAATCTCAAGAACAAGGTAGGATAGCCTCTTTGATGTTTTACATGTATTTGTAATGAGTTGATGCATGTTTTGGGTGTTAAATTCGTGGCTAATCGCAAAAAGGTTGGGGATTTAAAGGGGGGAAGAGAAAGAAGAAAAATCTCAATAAAGAGCCTTCAAACCGTGAGTTAGGGTGTTTTTAAACCGACCACGGCTCCATGACCAAATTAACCTTTGTTTTTTCTTGATTTCCTCGGAGAATGTTCACCGCTTAAGCCATGAGCATGAGAAGGAAATGGTAGTTTAAACAATGCATGGCATAAATCCTCATCTTACTTTAAAAATTTATAAGAATTCACGTGTTTAATACCTTTGCTTGTTGAAAGTGATCATTCCTAGTCTACTATAATGTTAATGTTTTACACTCTTTTTTCATGTTTGATAAGTCTTATCTTTGAGTTTGATGCAAAGAAGAATATGTTTAGAATGAGCTTTTTGTGTTCTTTTATTGATATATATTTTTGTTTAGGTATCGGTCAACAAGCACTAGTTATCAATTGACTGATAATCAAAGAAACTACAAATTCGATTATTGGTGGCCATCTATTAGTTTTACGCATTCTCCTTGTTTGTCTATGTATCCTAAATTTTTATATTCTTCTTATTATATATTTTGAAGTTGTGTTTACCAACATTTTTGAATCATCTTGAGTTGCATGCAAATGTTATACGTCAATTCACAAATGAAGGCATCAATGGGAGCCCTTGTCAGTTGGCTGACTAGGTCAATCGACTGATGTAAAGTCCTAAAATCAACTTCGTCGATCGTATCATGATAATGGATCTTAGATCTGACTCGACGAGAGGAATCTAAGGAAAGTTGTTTCGTATGAATCGGAGTCCATTTCGAATGGTTATAAATTTGGGAAGCAAAAGAGCTTGATGTTGGCTAAGATGTCATTAGCTCCTAATAACTGATATTAGTATCAACAAATCATGATTTATGATATTAATAGTCAGTAAGCTTGTTAATAATAGTTAAAGAATATTAATCATATATTAGTAGATGTTAATCGTGGTTAAGAATAACTAACCATGATCAATGCTAAATAAATGTTATTAGCACTAATGATGTATCATTAGCAAAACCATGGACTTCGTGCAAAACCATGGGTGAAAACCATGGATTCTAAACCATGATTTTCAGGGTTGGGACTTGGGAGCTATAAATACTCACACCCCTTCATTCTCTACACCTTCCTTTCCTTTCACCACTATCTCAAGGCTAGGTTTGAGATGTTGAGAGAAATGGAGAAAGACGAGGAAGAGACACTAGCAAAGTGCTATCGAGAAGAAGAGGAGAAGGAAGATGGTGTGTTCTTCTCCTTGATGGCTTCGGGAAGGAGGTAAGTAGGTTTTTTAATTTACTTTTCAATCCTTTCTTTTGAAGACTTGTGCTTTTTTAGAGTTTCTCTAGATATAAGGGGAAATTATGTCGAACCTTTCTGTGCAATATCACCAAATTTAAGGGAAAACTCTACTGAATTTTTCTTTGGAATATTACCAAATATAAGGGGAAACCCCAAATTTTTCCATAGAATAACACCTGATATAAGGGGAAAGTCTACCAAAATTTTGAGAGAATTCATGTTCTTTGTGGTGTTTGAGTTCTTCGTCCATTCTTCACGCTTTCTCTGTGCTCTTGACTCGTAAATGGAATTTAATCATTTCAGGATCTGTTAAACCTCTTAGTTGAACGCAAGACAAAGTAGATTGACACTGCGTGAAAGTTTGTATGAACATGTAACGAAATCTAGCCGCTTTGTTGTTGGATTTTCATATTAAATTAAAGATATTTCTTAATTTTACATTCTTTGAGTAATGGATGTCAACGTACTTATTTTAAGAATTTAGGATTGATCAATTCATGATTTCTATTAACATATTTGATACAAGTAAATCGGTGTGGTGATGCACACATATAAATGTCATGGTTACTATAAATACATGAAGTTAGGTTTTATCGAGATATATATGATATAAAAGCAAATACAAGTATCTAGAAATATATCTATACTCAACTCGAGATAAAGAAAGCAAGCTAAATATTTATACATATAATTGTATCATATGGAAATTACATGGCTTAAATCGGATCCAATGATACATTATGTCCTATGCTAAGGATGACATGAACTAACTACTATAGTTCGGTCATGCAACATGTAGATTTGTCAAAAGAGCATACATGGTAGCCAATCCTAGGTGGTACACGTTTGCTTGGATATATCGAGCGTGCATAATAAATTATCTGCAATGCATTTTACTCGATTGACATTCGATAGATTAACTGATTGAAGATGTGATCGTGCCATGTAGAGGCACAAGTGGTTTAATAGTGGTTGAGTCATGATATCATGTAATTTAAAGACACTAGTATATATGATTAAATGTTAATAACCTATGATTTTTAGTAATCGGTTCTCAAGGATGATGTGCTTCCTTATTTTCCAAGCTGAGGGTTGAATCTGAATAAGAGATTAAAAGAAAATTGTCAGAGTGGTATTATAGGATTAGTTGGAGTGACGTGCGATAACATAAACTCATCAGATCAATGTAACCTCCAATCCCGAAATGTCCACAGCTTCAAAATCCATGAGATATGAGGTAAATCACTTAGGACTAATCTCCGATGTCAAATAGAAGGAATGCAGCTTAATTTAAAGAGAAGAAATTGATTTTTTTTTCTACAATAATAAGTTTTACTAACTTGTCATGCTTGTTTACTTTTCTTGTCTTCGTTACTTAGCACTGGCTAATAACTACCATATGATTTCTAGAAATCCAACAGGCATCGGTGAGCCATCACTCGGACTTTAGGTATCTAGCTAGCTAACCAATAGTAGATGTTTCTGCATTGTTTTAGTTGGATTAAAAGTAAGGCAATAAGCATGTGTCCTAGCACTATCCCTTATATTATTTATGAGAATATGATTCAAAATGGTTAATCATTAATTTAAATAAAATATGGACTACATCATATGATGAAATCTATGGCCTTCTATCATTACTGAGAACTCTGTCGCCATGGGTTGTATTTTTTGAGACGCTCATGCATAGTCCTGACTCCGGAATACAAGTTCACATGGAACGGATTCTTCATTTCTCGAAAGAGATGGGCCACATGTGTAGTGAACTCAATGTTGTTCCCCATATTATTGAGACAACATTGGATTGCACATAGCGTAAATTATATTTCTCTCATTGACGGTTGCTTTAATCGACAACATGCTAACTCCATATATATGGGGGTGTGGGTGTTGAAGACCAAATTGAGAATACAAGTTGGACTTGTAAGACGGAAAGAGTTCCCACTTCTTTCATCGTAGTTGTATTTTTTCATATTATTGGGGTGCAATGAAAATGAAAAGGAAACTCAGATCTCGTAGTGAGGCCTTTGGTTAGACTGCCTCATGCTTTGAAAGCTTATAAGAGAAAGCATTTCAAAGTACAAAAAATACGAGACCTCTTGATTTAAATATTAAATTGTTTAATCTCCTTAATCAAGATATTAAAGTGTATTTTATTTTTACTTTTAATCTGAGATGAGGTCTCTCTCGCCCCACTTAACAATCTGCTTAAGGTCAATCAGTTGACCGGTCCAAATTATTCGAATTGAATCCATAATTTGGAACTCGTATTTGAGATAGAATACATAGTATATGTGCTCTCGTATGTGAAGTATGAGAACACTCGGACAAAGGATGACCGTGAGTTCAATAAGAAGTGGGACGAGGATCATTTGATCATTCATTTCTACATTCTTGGATCATTGTCTAATGTGCTTCAGAAGCAACTTATAGGTGTTGAATCCGCTCATGACATCCTCTAGAATCTAAAGGAAATGTATGGAGATGTGAACTACACTCTTTCTACGTTAAGGACTACTAAGGATATTACAAAAAAAGAATATCCCTCTAGCAGTGTAAAGAGAAGCGCGATAGGAAGCGTAGATCTCGGAAGGGTCTGATCCAAGAGAAGAAAGGTAAAACTATTGATCAATCTTCTAAAGCTTCGACACATCTAACATCCATGGAGATGATGTCTACCATCACTACTATAATCCAGGATTTTTGAAGAGAAATCTTCTAAAATACCTAAGTCCTTAGAGAAGGACCAAGGTATAACTCTAGGTAATAAGGAATATACACTTATCATTAAAACCAACTTAGTTGTATGATGAGAAGGTAGTTGGATTGTTAATTCTAGTGTATTTTTCATGTATGAAATTTGTTGCATATGTTTTAAGAAACTAGAAATCTTGATGATGGGGAGATAGTAATCCAGATGGGAGATAGTCATCCAGATTGGAATATTTATACTATCATTACCAATCGAAGAGTCCTAGATATTAGAGATTGTCTTTATGTACCGGATGTTATAGTGATTTTACAGCAGTTGGTTCTCTAACAACAGATGGATTCTATGAATTAAACATGCATGAATGTGTCACGAATGTTAATACCACTGTGAATAATAAAATTCCTAAATGATCAAGAGAGGATGGAGATAATTTAACTATGATCTGGCAGCAAAGACTAATACATGCGTCTGTTGATAGGATCAATAGACTAGTAAAGAACGGACCTCTAGATTTTCTACAAGTCCGTGATTTACCTACTTACGAGCATTGTATTTGTAGAAAAATGTCCAGGGTACCCTTCTTTAAGAAAGGTAATGAAGCGAAGGTATACTTGACCTAATACATATTGATGTGTACTGTTCATTTCGTACTACAACTCGAAATGAACATTAGTATTATGTGACCTTTATTGATGATCATTCATGATACGGTTTTGTCTTTTTGTAACGTCACAAACATAAACCTTTGAAAAGTTCAAAGAGTTAATGACTTTGGTTGAGAATCAAACCGACAAAAAGAAAAAATGAATTCAGTTTGATAGAGGCAGCGAATACCTCTAAGATGAATTCGAAGAATACCTTAAGGAGAGAGGAATTATTTCTATGTCACTCCTCCAAGTACTCTTCAAATCAACGGAGTTGTAGAGAGATGAAATGGAACTATGTTGGACATGGAGAGATCAATGACGAGTATAACAAACTTACCTTTAAATTCCCAGAGACATGCAGTAGAGACTGCAGCTTATGTCCTAAACAAGATTCCATCTAAATATATACCTTTAACCCCTCATGAACTTTGGTATGGTACCAAGCTGAGTATATGACACTTGAGAATTTGGGGTTGTTTGGTCCATGCTAAAAATGTGGATGCAAGTTGGAATCTCTCACTAGAGAGTGCTACTTAATTGGATACATAAGAAATGGGTATCGGATACCAACTTTATGATCCTGGGACTTAAAAGGGATTCGTTTCAAGAAACGTAAAATTTCTGGAAGATAAATTCCTTAAAAGTCAAGAAAATAATGAAGTTGAGGAACTAACTGAATCTAATGAGACCGATAAAGTTCCCAATCCAGAAACTGAAGAGATAATTAAAAATGACACAATCATACCTCTTAGAAAGAGTTCTAGGTTTGTAAGACAACATGAAGGTACAAATTCCATATATCAGAAGAGTCTGATGATGATCCAATTTCATCTGATTGTTACATGGATAGTTGGATGCAAGATATGAAGTTGGAAACATACTCCATGCACAATAATGGTGTATGAACCTTCGAAGATCCGCCAAATGGGGTCAAATTCATTGGGTACAAATGGATCTTCAAGAGAAGGAGGGACTGATGGGAAGGTAGAAACCTTCAAAGCATGGCACATAGCCAAAGGTTACATGCAAAGAGAATGCATGAATTATGATGAGACATTCGATCTTGTAGCCATGCTTAAATCCATCAGGGCATTGCTTGTTATAGATGCACATCTAGACTATGACATATCGTAGATGGATGTCAAGACCGCTTTTCTCAATGGATAACTCAAAGAGGACACCTACATGGAGCAGTCTCAGGACTTCATAACTGAGGAAAGAGAAGTGTGCAAGCTAAAGAAATCCATAAATAGGCTCAAATAAGTTTCTCGTAGTTGGAACATCCTATTCAATGAAACCATAGAGTTATGATCTCATGCAGAATCCGAATGATCTATGTGCATACAAAAAGCTTAGTGGGAATGCAATCGTGTCCATTGCGCTTTATGCAGATGACATCCTTATCGTTGGGAATGATAAAAGGATGATGACTAGTATTAAGATGATCTGGTTGTCCCATACTTTGAGATGAAAGATCTCGGAGAAGCCTCTTATATCTTGGGCCTGAAGTTGTTCGGAAATAGAGAAAAGAGGATAATGGAACTATCACAATAAGGATATATCAAGAAGATCTTGAAAAGATTAAATGTAGATAATTCCAAGAAAGTCTCCCTTCCCTTAAGATATGGTATTCACCTATCTAAAGGGATGGCTCCTCAAATCGTTGAGGAAAAGAAAGCCATGGCTGAATGCCCTTAATGTATACCATGATCGGTATAAGACCAGACATCTGCCATGCAGTGGGAGTGGTGAGTCGTTACCAATCCTGCTATCGAGAGAAACACTATACCACATTAAAAAGCATATTCAAGTACCTAAGAAAAACTCTAGACTACATCTTGATTTATAGAGATAATGATCCCCAAGTCTTAGGGTAAACTAATTCAAACTTCCAATCATATGTGTATGACAGGAAGTCAACTTCTAGGATCTTAATCTTGTTGGGCGGTAATGCTCTGTGAGATAAGTGTAGCAAGAAGCAGAACACTATGGCCGTTTCAAAAAAAGTAAAGCATTGGCTACATAAGAAGTGGCAACTACACTGAATGTAGTTAATGTTCACTTAGGTATGCAAGTTTGTATAAAAAACTTAGCATAGTCGTTAGTGACATAGTGACTAATCAGCTTACCCAACTATTTGACAAAATACTCAATGATTAGCACAATATACATGGGAGTGAGAGTTGTACATGAATGGCTCTAAGGGCTAGTGGGAGAATGTTGGACTTGTAAGCCCTTGGTCAATCCATTAATGCAATAAAAATTATTATTTTATCATGTCCATATGAAATTAAATGAATGAATGTGGGGCACTTTACTATTAAGATCTCTTTGTGCAATTAGGGTTATGTACCATGACCATATTGAATACCATGTAGCTGGGATGACATGGATGACTTTAAACATGTGATATTCATAAAGATCTCTAGCCTGAGAAAGAGATGGTAATCTTTCTCTAAATTCTTATTTTCAACTGAATTCTTGATGCAAGTCCTCTACATAGGAATGGAGATTCAGAAGTGTTGGAATTAATCAAGTCAAAGAGATATGACTTGATGAGGTTGAGATAAACTAAGACCTGGATCGTAACTGTCACGATCAGGAGAACATCCTTTAACCTGAGACAAATATGCAAATATATGCCTCAGTATGCATATTTGGCAGACCAATAGGTTGGTGATCTCGCCAAGGTACATATACCGGTGCGTTGGTGTGTATATGAAGACATATGAGATGTATGATCTGTCAAAGGAATCATACAGGTTCATTGTTGATGAACCAGGAGACAGAGCTCACTCATGAGATGATTCGAGGTCATAATGAATTCCATACATGATTGTCTTATTTATAAAATAAGACATGAAATTCGAGATATTAATATATGCTCTTGGAAAGTATATGATTAATAATGTCGCCCAAATATCAAATGAGAGATCTATTTATTTATTCCGAAGAAGGCAATCAAACCAGGGTTTGAACTTCGGACTTATCAAAGTCTTCCAATGTGAAGAATGAATGAGTATTGGGAATACTTATGGTAAAATATATCATAATAAATCATCTACCATGACACTTCCATTCCGAGGGAGTGATGAAACAGATGGATTTTAGTGGCTGATATCCCCCAAAATTACCTCAAGACCCGGGTGAAGGTAATGAAACAAGGGTCGTTGCGACCCGGATCTCAGAGAGAGGGTGTATCAAGAAAAATAACCACTCAGAATATATCAAATCACTCAAAACAAGAAGAGCGGTCTAGCTATAAGATTAACCTGGTATAGCTCCCAGGGTCGAACACAAGGAGCACGGATTGGCCGTAGGCCTACGAAGTAGTGAAAAGAAACTAAAATAAAAGGAAAATGTTTTTTAGGGGTTTTTAATACTTTTTATAATTTTTTGGGATTTTTAAAAGATTAAGAAAATAAAAGGAAAGAAATAAAAACACACTTAGGCAATTTATTAAACACACCAAAAAGCAAGCAAAAATTCAAGAAAAATTGTTTTTATGTTTTTTATATTTTTAAGTGTTTTTGGTTAATTTTTGGTATTTTTCTAATGGATAAATTATTTTCTAAAAATCAAACAGTGCTAAAAATAAAAGGTACTGTCCAGCAAGGCTTAAGACCCAAAAATAAAATATTTTTGGATCTCAAAAAGCCCTGAAGGTAATTTTCCTGTAATCTAGAAAAGATAAGGAAAATTTAGGCACCCTAATTATTGTTTTTGGATTTTTAAATGAATTATTATAATTTTTATGGGTTTTTGGGGTTTTTTTCAATTTTTAGGGTTTTTAAGCAATGAAAAATAGCCAAAATTGGCTCGAAAATCAATCAGCAAGCAAACAACAGTATCTAATTTTTTCAGAATTTTTGGAGGTGATTTTATATTTTTTTGGTATTTTTAAACCTAAACAGTAGCTAAAAAGTAGGTTTTTGGATTTTTAAAAATACTAAATGAAAGTAAAAATGTCCTCAAAAATCACTGAAATTCCTATACCATGGCAGGAGCCATGTGTCAAAATCTCATTGGATTTGGAGGTGGTTTGATATTTTATTCAAAAATAAAAAGGGGGCACTGTGCACAGGGACGAATGTGCAAATACCTGAGGATCTGGGGGCCCAGGTGCAAAATACCCAGCAAGTCACGCGCGTGGCGCGTGGCTGGGGCACACAGGGACCTATTTGTGATAAAAACCTATTCCTGGGACCTTTTGGTAACTGGTACCAAAAAGTCCGAGGGTATGGTTGCAAAAAGCCCACTAAAATCCGCACATGCGCATAAACAACACTCACAGGGGCATAAATGCAATTACCAGAAAATATTTCTTCATTTCATAACACCCAGATCTACAGGATAAAAGATGTAAAAAGCCCAACACAACACGTGGCGAAGCACGTGGTCACATACACACAGGGGCATACATGCAATTGAAACTAAACACAGGGTCCACAATGCAATTTACCCTACGTAAATAAAGTTCTAAAAATATTTACAGGACTAAAAATAAAAAGACGAACTAAGAGGGGCGCCTAAGTAATTTACCCCTTTATTGGTCGACGGCCAGATGCGCGCCACGTGGTGGATCCAACGGCTCGGGACAGCGGGCGCTCTTCCTCTTCTTCTCTTGGGCCTGATCGACGGTGGAGACGAGGGCACGTGGAAGATCGGGCGGTTCTGGGCCCAGGTGCCTCTCTCCTCTGCTGCAACGGTCCGGATGAGTCCCTCGGATCGATCAACGGCTACGGCTCCTCGAAGAATGGACGGCTGAGATCAAGACTGGAGCGGAGGCGTCATCGGACGGTCCTGGAGGATGATGGAAGAACTCAACACCGGCGAACTTCGCCGGCCTCCTGCGTGAGCTGCACTCCTCCTCAGCTGCTCCTGAAGGTCGGAGAAGATCCGCGGTGAAGCTCCGCAGCTGGTGGTAGTGGCCGATGGCCCAGCCGAGCCCTGGAGGGGCTCCGGCGAGGCTGGCGGCGCGAAGCTCCGGTCTAGAATGTAAGGGGGTCTCAGACGACTCCCTTTGGACCTGCAAAGCAAACCAACAGCTTCGCGGGTCGAGGGCAAAATGCCTCGACCCAAAGAAGCGAGGTGAAGGTGGCTGGTGGGTCGGCGCGAAGGAGCTCCGGCGAGCGACAGGTGGTGGAGCTCGACTCCCAGCTCCGGGGCGAGCTGGGTTGAACGAGTGGGCGTAGAACGTGCGTGAGGAGATGGCGGAGGTGATGGGGTGCTCCGATGATCGAGATATTAAGCGAGATGGTCGGAATCAGGGAAGCACGTCGAACGGTCGATTTGGGCGAAATCCAAAATTACTCTAAATGGCTAAGCGAAATGAATACCTAGGTGACGCGGTAGACTATGCTGGAGCTCAGCTAGCTCCTGGTCCTTGCCTCAAGGGTCGTCAACGCCCGAGGCTCGAGCTCCGGGTGGTCGTCGGAGCACGGCTGCAAGAAGCGGCCGGATCGATGGTCGGACACCTCCTCCTCGCTGCGACACCGGCGGGGGCAAGCTGTCACCTTGCTGGTTGCGATGGAGCTCACTGGAGAGAGAATGGGGAACCAAAGATGGCGTGAGAGTGCGGCGGAGCTCGAAATATATATGCGTGCAGGTCCGGAAAGGAGGTGGCGGGTAGGGCGAGCTGATGCGCGGATCTCGAGGCCAAAGCTCCGGCGAGCTTCTCGGATGTGACAAGGTCATTGCGGACCCGGATTTGGGGTGGATGGAAATCGGGTCATCAAAAGAAAAATCCGAGAAGGCGGGTCGAATGAACAGACCCGGGCTCTGGTGGTCCTGGGGGAGGTGTTGACCGGGGGTCAACAATCCCCCGTGGACCAATCAGAGCCCGCCAATTATTGAAATTTTACTTGATTTTTTTGGGGCCTTAAATGGCCGAATTTTCAAAAACTTAAAACATGAAAAATCTTTGTTTTACTTTTTTCTATTTTTTTGTGATTTTTAATTAATTTTCGGAAATTAAAATAAAGTATATACATAGTAGCTATACATAGGTATATATACATTATACTGATTTTTGATTTTTGATTTTTAATTAGTTATTTTTATACATTTTTATTCCTATTTTATATTTTATTTATTTATAGGATAAAATTAGGAATAAAAGGCTATTTTTATTTTATTTGTATTGTTTATATACATAGGTTAAATAATTAGTTATATACATCTATATACATGGTATACATACAAGGTATTTTTGTATTTTGTAATTTTGTAATTTTTATTTGATTTTTGTTTTGTTTCTTTTTATTTATTTTATTTACAAAACATAAAAGAGAATATTTACAAAAAGTTTTGAAAACAAATAGCTTTATTTACAAGGTGAAATAAGGTAAGGGAGGTGGTCTATGTACATGGTGAAAGGTTCTTTTTGGTATTTTTGATTTTTTAGATTTTTATCTTGTTTTTAATAGTTCCTAAATATATACAAAATATGTACAAGTATATTTTTGGTTGAGGAAAATATTATTTTATTTATTTACATAATTATTTACACAAGAGCCCCTATCTCCCTCTACTTGTGGCTTTTATGCGGTCAGGCCCATGCTGAGCCCTCCCTTGGGTTAGGTTGCTCAATATTTATTCTAAATATTTCCCTCTTTTTCTTTTTCTTCTTTATTCTTTTATTTTTGCACAAAAACATGCTAATTATTTATTTTTACAAACATGCATGCTTTTGCTAAATAGTCCTATTTACACATATCTACATGCATTTGCATAGGTTTTTGTAGCTAAAATATAAGAATAAAGAGTGATGAATGGGTATTCATCAGTGGCTCCATTTATCTATATGAGATTTAATTTGATTAAACCGTAATTCATTTGAATCCAATTCCCATTTCCATTTCTAATTTCAAAGTTCAAATGTTAGAAACAGAAATGGTCATGAAAATAAAAATATACAAGATCCTTAAGCTCATTTCTAAGTTCCAAATGTTTTGGATTATGATTATAAATGGTCGAGAAAGCTTGGTTCAGCTCACCGATACTTTTTCAAGCTCACATAGAGTGGTTTGTATTTCATTGAGCTCACAAAGTGTGAAGTGTTCCACTCGAGCTCAATTGATACGATTGTATCAATTTCAAGATAAAATTATATAAACCTTGATTGGATTGATATCCAGATTTCAAGTCATTATACATGTAAAGTATGATCTTCCCGACATTATCTCTAAGTATATGTATATGTATCTTAAGAGTCCTAATTGAATTAGGACTCATACTATTGGATTTCAATATCGAGACAATAATTGTTATTTTCATAAAGGTATTTGTTTTTAATAAGATTCACAAATGTGATTCATTATAATATGAACGGTGATTTATATTAATTAATTAATATTTATGTGAGTACGATTCTTATAATCATTTCAAGGTACATATGTAAATGTGGTTCACATTAGAATAATTAGTGTAAATTAGATTTACATTATTATTTGGATTTATGAATATGATTCATACGCTATGAGGATTAATCTCATAAAATTATCAATTTTGACAATTAGGTTATCAAATTAATAAATAAAGCAACAATTCCAATATATATATTTAGAGTGTGGGGGCGTGTGTTGAGAGAGATATATGGCTCTCTCTATGAGAGTCCTAATTGGCTTAAACTCTTAATTTGTTGTTTAATAATTAGTTGATGATTAAAAGGTGATAGTTCTAATCCTAATCCTTGTTGAATAAGGACTAAGTCATAGCCCTCAATTCATGATCCAAGGGACACCATGGAGGACTTCTACCATGAGGAGAAGACTCCTCATAGACATCTCACATGTCTATAAAAGAGAAGCCAATGCCTCCCTTTCATAGAATGCTTGTTCCTCTTAATAATTCCAAGTTGCCTTGATCATTAAGGGAGAAGTTTAGAGAGTAGAAGACTCTCTAATGCACGTCCTCCCCGCTCTCTCTACAGCCCTACACCGTCCACCTTCAAGCCTCCATCTTATCTTCATAGGTGTGGCCCTGCATGAGAGATCGTCTTCTTCGTCGTGCTTCGCGTCCGTGTAAGAAGACTTGATTTCATGAGACAAAATCAGAAGCTTGAGATCTTGTTGGTCTCATCCTTGAGTGGACAGCTTCAAGAAAAAAAGACATCGAAGTTCGTGATAAGTTACGTGACTCACCATCGTGCTCACGAGAGAGACAAGCGCAGATCGGACTTGACTCGGGAGGTCTCTTGCTTTAGAGACTCGCGCTTCAAGAGGTAACTCTGCTCTCATCTCAATATTCACTAGAATTTTAGAAACAGTGTTAGGAAAATTGTTTCCCTAAATTAATGGTAATGCAAAAGTGCAAAACTTGTACTGAAATTTCTCTTTCATGCGATAAACATACAATGTTTTAAGCAAATAGTTTGCTAAATATTGCGTGTTTCCGTGGTGCGAAGTTCTTGAATCTTCAATTACTCCTTTCATCATCACCTATGTAGTCATGAGAGGATGGGCTGGCATGGGGCGGGAAGAAGCCAAGGTCAGTCCGACGGAAGGGAGGAAGAAGCAGCATTTCGGTTATTGGGTTGGACTGGGTTGGGCTGGGTTGGGGTATCCTCCAGTGAATAATAGTTGTTTAGAGGGTTGGGATGGTTGAAATGATAATTGTGATGTGATGTGACATTGATTATGTTAATAAGTGTATTTGAACAAGATTAAAAGCCATTATACAAAGAAATTGTATGGTCAGTACAAGTAATCCCAACCCTGGAATGCAAGGTTGGAGCTAGGGGTATGACAGAGCACCCCGGGGTACCTGGCAACCAAACAGGCCCCTAGTCAATCGACAATTGACCCAGTAACTTTTTTTTAGATAAATAAGGTTACTGCTCTAGTCCGTGATTAACTTCTCAATTATCACTCCATATAAAGTATGTTCGACGTATCATCTCATAACAGCCCCACGTGAAAAACTCGTTTATCCTCGGGTAAACAATTTACCAGACAAGATTGACTCGTGGTTACTCTCCTCACAACGCTCCATGGCATGCATAGATGCAAACACAAATCATGTCCTGGAATTTTATGCATAAATGCAAATACAAATCATGCCCTGGATAATTAATCCGTAACGCAAAACTTCGTCATAAAGCTGATTTATTTAGCAAGAACGTACACAGATGTAAATCATGTGACGGTGTGTATCGAAGTTTTTTTTGGCTCGAAAGCACATGTCTAGTGTTTAGATTGCGAAGGTTATTTTCATCTTAAGAAGACAAACCGCTTTCTTACTTTGGAAGCAAACATGTAAAAGTTGCCATTTATTTATTTTGGGAGGAAGAAACATACGACAGTTACGAGGGATTTTTTATTACCAGAACTGTGCTCGTATTTAAGATAGTACATTGATAATTACACGTATAATTGGGATGAAGGAAATACAATGAATTATGTACAACATGCACGGTGAACAATACATCTGTTGTAAGCTATAGGAAGTCCCATTGCCAGTATACTTTCTCGATGATCCCGCCGCCGCTACGAACTGCTACATGGAGGGTCTCCGATACGGGAGGGACGCCCCACAATAAGGGCACTTGTACAATCATGCTCAGCTTCTCATGCAAACCTCCCTTGCTTTCTTTCTCTGCAACAACCACCTGCGTATAGAGATTTTAGTCCTTCAGATTTCAAAAAGAAGTTGCAATAGCACATATCAACAACAACAATAAAGCCTTTTCCCACAATTAAGTAGGGTCGGCTACATGGATTCTTCGCCTCCATTCAGATCTATCTTGAGTCAATCTCGAGCTTATATCCACGAAAATATAAGCCCCGAAATCACCTTCCATCCTGAAGCTACCAGCGGAGCACAAAATTTTGGCAATATAATCCTCCTTTGGGTGAAAACACCACACTTATCAATCCAACCAATTTCGTACAAGCTCGAAGAAGAATTAAATAGCAAAGCTTACAAATGGATTCGTGAGGATCGCAAGACCAAACCAACTATCGAGCTCACTCGTGAGGGATTTGATCTATGCCCGGGTGCTTCTTGGATCAAAGCTAACCTTAATGTGATGCCATTTCCTTCACATCCCGGACCTTCCACCCCTCGCCCGTCGGCTCCTTTAATCGACATAGATCGACCCAAATTGGAACAAGCTATAATCTGGATGCAAAGTATGGGACAAAAGGTGGAACCTTCACTGCTAGACCAAATTAACAAGTTTACCATCATCGGTGGTGATCTCAATAATGGTGAACCCGGATCCACTGAATATGGTGGTTGACTTGCGAAAGACGGAGGCGACGGACCTGTGTACAACCCCAAGGGAAAAGGTATGGACCGAATCGCTCAACTATATTAAATCATTCATTCCTTTCTCCGAATTCCATTATAAGAACTAGAAACTTGCTTGTTTTTTTCGAAATTTGGCATTGATAACTCAATCGACTTAAACGATTTATTAGGGATCTACTTTCAAGTTGAGTTTCAAACATATTGAGATAGTTGTTTATATTTGTCCTTCATTCATATTTTTTATTCCTCTGTATACTTTATGCAATTTTCTTATAGAGCTATTCTCCTATATAAGAGAGCCCTGGGGTCACAATGGAATGAATTGAATTCTATTTTTCCTTTTCACATGGTATTAGAGCGAAGGTCCTATACCGGAGTGTGTGCCTTAGTCGACCCCTCCCCACCAAAATCCAAAGGGGACGCCTCCTCTCTTGTTTCGACAATAGTAGCCGAACGCCGATGCCGCCCCTCATGTCTGGTTGCAGCAGCAGTTGCTGCATGCTGCCGCCACCGCTGCCTCTGAACGGAAGCAACAACAACCGTCTAGCGCCACCGCCGCCATTGTGAAGGGATTTTTCCTCCCTCTCGACTGGTCCCGGTTCTTGTGGTGCCTTAGAGGTCCTTTTCGACGTCCTTTGAGATCTGAAAATCACTTGATTCACTTTCGGTCTGATTTTGGGCTTTTAGGGTGTGGTTTGATCATCTAAAACCACCCTAGTTGCCCGAAGAGGCCTCTAGTGGATGGAAGAGGTTGTGGTATGAGTCTACACCCACAACCATCTTTTTGTATATCTGTGTAGATGCGGTTACTCTTGTTTACAGCCACAATCTTTGTTGTCGTTGTCATCATGTCAGACAACAGGGTCGACTCCAAAGTTGATGTCCCATCCTTGGGTACATTCAAAGGTCCAGCACCCATTGTCGAGATGGATGGGACCAATTATGAATTATGAGCTACGCAATTAATGAGCCTAATGCAGTGCAACGACAAGAAGCACATATTCACAGGACGAGCCAATTCACAAGACTAGGGTTAATGCCTCATCGAAGGAAAATGATGCATATGCATGTGTCTGGCTGTCTAGGATAGTGTCCGTGGAGATAGCCAATGATATTTTGAGTCAGCCCACAACGAAGGCAATGTGGGACATCATCGCCGCTACTTACTCGCAAGCGAAGAAGAGTCGAATATACTGCAACTTCAGCATGATATCTTCACATTTAAGCAGAACAGACGTCATCTTCATACCCTTTACACTTCTTTGAGGGGCATGTTTGAGAAGCATCATGGTTTCATTACATTGACTCCTTCGCTAGAACAGCTCAAGGCTTATAGAGATTCGGTGATGACCGAAGTCCTTCTAGCAGCTCTTGATCCTGAATATAGTGCAGCTCGATCACAGATCTTTACTGATGCCACTATTTCTCCAATGGAGGAGGCATACCACAGATGGTGCCCTAGAGGTCCTTTTCGACGTCCTTTGAGGTCTGAAAATCACTCCCAAAAGATGATTTGATTCACTTTCGGTCTGATTTTGGGCTTTTAGGGAGTGGTTTGATCATCTAAAACCACCCTAGTTGGCCGAAGAGGCCTCTAGCAGATGGAAGAGGTTGTGGTATGAGTCTACACCCACAACCATCTTTTTTATGTTTGTGTAGATGCGGTTACTCTTGTTTACAACCCCAATCTTTGTTGTCGTTGTCATCATGTCAGACAACAGGGTCGACTCCAAAGTTGATGTCCCATCCTTGGGAACTTTCAAAGGTCCAGCATCCATTGTCGAGATGGATGGGACCAATTATGAATTATGAGCTACGCAATTAATGAGCCTAATGCAGTGCAACGACAAGAAGCACATATTCACGGGATGGGCCAATTCACAAGACTAGGGTTAATGCCTCGTCGAAGGAAAATGATGCATATGCACGTGTCTGGCTGTCTAGGATAGTGTCTGTGGAGATAGCCAATGATATTTTGAGTCAGCCCACAACGAAGGCAATGTGGGACATCATCGCCGCTACTTACTCGCAAGCGAAGATGAGTTGAATATACTGCAACTTCAGCATGATATCTTCACATTTAAGCAGAACAGACATCCTCTTCATACCCTTTACACTTCTTTGAGGGGCATGTTTGAGAAGCGTCATGGTTTCATTACATTGACTGCTTCGCCAGAACAGCTCAAGGCTGACAGAGATTCGATGATGACCGAAGTCCTTCTAGCAGCTCTTGATCATGAATATAGTGCAGCTCGATCACAGGTCTGATGCCACTATTTCTCCAATGGAGGAGGCATACCGCAGATTGAGTAAGCTCTCTATAGAACTTGGTGGTGCTACTCAGTAGTCTCTAACCTCCTCGGCTATGGTCGTATCGGGTGGTAGAGGGAGCTCCATACAGTATCGTGGATGTGGTACCCGTGGCAGGGGAGGGGGTAGTCGACCCCGACAGCCATGCACTTACTGCCATAGGCCAAGTCATTCTGAGGATACATGCTACTCCAAGCATAGCTTTCATGTTTCAGCTCATGTTGCAGAGCAAACTCAACCAATTGGTGTTCCCCCTCCCGTATTTGATCAGAGGTTTGATGAGCTTGTGGCACGACTGAGAGAGATTATGCATGCACCTGGATTGTCTACTGCTCTTTCCGGATCTTCAGAGGTAGCTGCATCAGCATCTGCTACCACATCAGCTACCGCATATGCTTTCACTAAATGTTATAGAGTGGATTTGTTAAAATAGATTATGGACTCAGGAAGAGCTTCACACCATCTCTGTGGTGATAGAGGACAATTTAGTACATATAGATCGATTCAGCCAGACAGGTTTGTACTCATAGCAGATTGGACCCACTCTCCCATTACTGGGCACGGGGAGATACAATTGACTTCGGTGATGCGTCTATAGAATGTCCTTTATGCTCCTAACTTTTCTATGAACTTATTGTCTATTAGTCAAATCACCAAAGACTTACATTGTCGTGCCATATTTGACCTGTCTTCTCTTGTGTTTCAAGACATTCTTACGGGCAGGGTGATTGGATCTGGCCACGAGCAAGGAGGTCTCTATAGATTGGTCTAGTCCCCATATGTTGGTGCTCCGACCATTCACATTGGATCAGTCTCTCCTTATATGTGGTACCACCGGTTTGGTCACCTTCCTCTACGGAAGTTGTGCCACGTCCTTCCTCAGATTTCTCCTTGCTCTAACCTCCAGTATGAGGCTTGTCAGCTTGGGAAGCACTATCGGTCTACATTTCAGAGTCGTCAAGGTTGTAGTAGTCATAGTATTTTTGAGTCGATCCATCTTGATTGGGTTAGTTGGGTTGGGGTAACCTCCTGTGAATAGTAGTTATTTGGATGGTTATGAGGGCTGGTAGAGGGCTGGAATAAGGAATGTGATGTGATGTCACATTGATCTGTGATGGAATTCCAACCCAGATTTGTAGGGTGGTTTACCGGGTTACCCTGGGGTAACACGGGGCACACCACCAACCAAACGAGCCCTTGGTATTGTTTAACAGATTTCATGTGCGTATATATCCCAACAAAATGGGGTGGTTGAACGCAAACATCATCACCTTTGGTCCTTTTGGATGTCACCAGAACCCTCTTATTCAGAGTCGTGCTCCTCATTCCGATTGGAGAGATGCGATTCTACCTGCTTGCTACTGGGCAAATCGCATGCCCTCGTCTGTGTTGGGAGAGAAGATCTCATTCTTGATTGTGTTTTCCGAGAAGGATCTTTTCTCCCTCACTCCTCGTGTGTTGGGGTCAGTTGCCTTTATTCATCATATGTCTCCTAGCCATGACAAGCTCTCTCCTAGAGCTGTCAAGTATGTCTTTTTGGGATATTCCAGGACTCAAAGGGATACCATGGTTTGATGAAGTTCGACGGAAATATTATATTAGTGTGGATATCACTTTCTTTGAGTCTAGTGTGTTTTTCTCTCCTAGTGGTGATAGGTTGATTCATTCGAAGTCTAGAGAAGAGTTATACATGCCTCTATCTCCAGTTTCGTCTATGGCGTATATGACTCCTATAACTCTCACTCCTTCTTCACCATCCTCAACACCTCCTCCTCCTCCACTGCCTCCACCAACAGCCTCCATCTTTTTGCCACAGGTTTACACACGTCGACCTCGTGCTCATGAGCCTTCTCCATCATCCAGTACACCCCAGGTATGTTCTGAGCACTTGGTTTCTACTGATAGCACTGGTGATTTGCATTTACAACAGGACGAACATGTGGGTATAGATGTTCCTGTCTCGATCACTGAGGTTGAGGACCTTGGCATGCTCATTGCTTTACGTAAGAAGCGGTGTACTTGTGTTGCGTACCCTCTTGCTTCCCATATTTCTCTTGTATATCTTTCAAAGGAGTTTCAGAGGCTTGTTGTTGGACTATCTACTGTGGATATACCACAAACATATCATGAGGCATTACAGATTAGTCAATGGTGTCTTGTTATGGAAAAAGAGATGGTTATGTTACAGTCTCATGGCACGTGGAGTGGTTATGTTACAGTCTCACGGCACGTGGAGTACTACTTCTGCTCCACCCGATGTATCTGTTGTGGGGAGTAAGTAAGTGTTTACGATGAAACACCGTGCAGATGGTAGTGATGATAGATACAAGGCTAGACTTATTGCTCGTCGGTTCATCCGGACATAGGGGGTGGACTATCAGGATACGCTTTCTCCTGTTGCTCGGCATTTTACATTGAGGATTCTTATTTCTATTGTTGTGGTACGTGACTGTCCTCTCTTTCAGTTAGATGTCAAGAATGCCTTCTTGTATGGTGACTTGCAGGAGGAAGTCTACATGCAACAACCACCATGTTTTGCTGCTGAGGGAGGAGTCTCGTATGGTTGTAGACTTAACATGGCTATTTATAGCTTTAAGTAGAGTCTGAGGGTCTGGTTCCAGAAGCTCTCTGAGTTGATTGAGCAACAATGATTTGTCAGATTGATCGCATATCACTCTCTTTTCGTCCAAAGATCCCATAAAGGCATTGTTGTTATTTTGATTTATGTGGATGACATCATTGTTACCAGAGATGATGAGCATGGTATTCAGACAGCTAAGGATTTCCTTTAAAGTTATTTGTCAGATTGATCGCATATCACTCTCTTTTTATCCAAAGATCCCATAAAGGCATTGTTGTTATTTTGATTTATGTGGATGGCATCATCGTTACCGGAGATGATGAGCATGGTATTCAGACAGCTAAGGATTTCCTTGGAAGTTATTTGAGACCAAGGACCGTGGCTATTTTCGTTATTTTCTTGGCCTCGAATTTGCGAGAAACCGTGGCATGGTGATGATGCAAAGGAAGCATGTTATTGATCTCCTAGCCGAGATGGGCATGACATGGTGTAGGCCTGCTACTACTTCGATGGATACTAATGCTAAACTCTAAGATGATGACACTGAGGACGTTGATAAGAGATGATGTAGAAAGCTTGTGGGGAATCTTTTATATGTCACCATTACCAGACCCGATATATCCTTCGTAGTGAGCAGAGTTAGACAATTTATGGAGCAGCCCAAGTAGGTACATATGGATCTTGTATACATGATTTTGAGATATTTGAAGATTTCTCCAGTTATAGGGCTCTTGTTCAGTGGAGATACATTCCCTTGCAGTTATAACAAGTGCCGATGCAGATTACGCATGATGTCCCAAAGATAGGAAGTCTACCTCAAACTTCGTTGTCTTTGTAGAGAGTTCACTTGTTTCATGGAAGAGTACGAAAAAGACAACTGTTGCTAGATCTAGTGTTGAATCAGAATATAGAGCCATGGCACAAGGTAGCATAGAGATATGATGTAGGTCAGATCCATCCTGACTGACCTGACTATTGAGGAGTCACTCCCCATACACCTCCAATGCGATAACCAAGTCGTCGTGCTCATAGCCAATCACCCTGCCTTCCATGAACGATCCAACCACATCGAGGTAGACTGTCACTGCACTCGAGATATGATTAAGAAGGGATTTATCTCCACTTCTCATGTTACTTCAGAAGATCAAACTGCAGATATGTTCACCAAAGCACTTGCTAGAGGCCCATTCCATCGTTGTTCCAAGCTGAGCATGATAGATATATATGCTCTAGCTTGAGGGGGAGTATTGAGATAGTTGTTTCTATTTGTCCTTTATTCGTATTTCTTATTCTTTTGTCTACTTTATGTGATGTTCCCATAGGGCTTTTCTCCTATATAAGAGAGCTTTAGGGTTACAATGGAATGAATCAATTCTATTTCCTCTTTTCACAAAATATTAACGAAAGAAAAAATCTAAACTCTGAAGAAGAGAGCCATTTATATTAACTTGATTGTTCAGATATTTTGAGATTATTGATGAGTATTATATTTATGGATTACAATTTATTATCTTGGAATATGCGAGGTGGGATGCAAATTAAATGGGATCGCTTGGTTGAACCTAAGAAAAACACACAATTTAAGTATTATCTTCATCCAGGGGATGAGAATGAACACTTTACCTACTTCTACAAACTCACACGTAATGAACACTTTACCTACTTCTACAAACTCACACGTCTAGGATGACTTCTCTTGGCATACGAACCCCAATTATCAATCTTGGGGAATCTCATCGGCATGGGATAAAACCAAATACTCATTGGTTAGTTGCGAGGACTTCGAATACTATTTGACCTATAGATCATACATCCGAAAGTCATCATTCGATATGTTAATGTCTATGGACCAACTCTGGAAAGCAAAAAATATGTTTTCCACGCACAACTTCAGTCATTAGATCTTGCAACATATCCCACTCTGATTACTGGGGATTTTAATCTGATAAGATTTTTACATATCATTTATCAAATGGCCCTCTTAAGAGAAACGACAAGTTCTTTAATCAATGGATTAACGAGGGTGGTGTTGATATGCCTTAGAATCTTAACCATCTAAACCTGATTGAAGAATCTTCATATACACCCCCTCCTGTCGTACCACACCCAAATAAGATGGGGTCTCGTTGCTGGTCAACGAGCCTGGGGAGATCTAGGGGGGAGGAGGTGCACTCCCCCACTGTGGAGGCGTGCACGTAGTGCTCCCGATGAAATTTTTTGAGTGGTTCTATTTGTATTCGGGTATATGGATCCATTTGTTTCAAGGATCCGTCTGTACAGGAGTAATATATAAACTCCCTATGGCTATGGCTCTCTGTATCCTTTGTACTTTTCTTCTCTCAACACAGTGAAAATCGATTGTCGCCGCCCAAAGACGTAGCCCAGCTACGGGTGAACCTTGTAAATCCGTGTGTCTCGTGCTTACTTGATTGATCTCGTTTGTGCGTGCTTCCGCAATTCGCAACAGGTAGCTTATTAAACATCCAAGACAAGGATATTGAATTCACTTGGTCTGGCTCCTACTCACCTGAATCTTGGGCTATCCTTGACCGTTGCCTGGTAAATCGAGCATTTAGTGAGATGTGCCCTTTTCCCACAACCAGAAGACTTCCAAAAACTTTCTCCGATCATAATACGAATTTCCTCCAAGGGGCTAAATTTGCAAACTCATCATCCATCTTTAAATTTGAAAAGTTGTGGTTATCCAAGGATTCTTTTATTGGGTTGATTCAAAGTTCGTGGCACGAACCAACCAATTCGGATAATCCATATCATCGTTGGGCGGTTAAATTCAAAAGACTCAGGACACAGATTAAGAAATTCAAAAGACTCGGGACGCTGATTAAGAAATGGAGAGAGATTCTATACCAGACATCAATCAAGAGATCATTTCTATGGAACTTCAGATCTCCTCCATGGAAAATCGAGTGAATAATTCGGATACTCAAGAACCCCTTGAAAGATTTATATAAGCATTTAGAATCTCTGAGAAAAGATTTTTTTTTGAAAGAAAAAAGGACTGCTACCATATAGGGGTATGCCTCAAAAAAATCATCATTTATCACCAAAAAGTATTACAAGCCTATTACATGTACATTATAAATAAAATTAAGAAATCCAACTATCAGTCAATGCCTTAGCATGTGCCACTACATTTTCAACGTAAAAACGCTCCTGGAAAAAAATCACACAGCTAGCCAACCACAGCACCCTGATCATTGCCAATGCATCACGATCTCTCTCTCTCTCTCTATGTGCCCCTCCAGTCCGCACCAATGGAATTCCAGAAACTGGAAACATTGTGGGTGTACATCCATTGGTATCGGTATAGGTTCCAAGCCCACGTTGAACTCCCACAGGTGAAGAACAAGTGATCAACATTCTCCTCGTCCACCAAACACCTTTGACATGCCGGTCTGCCCACTGAACAAAGCGTGCATGTCTGCTATCAGCAATCTACCCCTCCTGAATAACCAGAGGAAGACATTCACCCAAGTTGGAATTTTCCACTTCCATAATCTCATGTAGTCTACAACACAACCCCCTGGATCAAAGGTCAAAGGGCCCTTCAAACCCATGTAGGATTCTCCAACTGAAAATGAACCATCGCATCAGATCCAACAGTCCCATCCATCACCAGGCCTTGCCATATTTTCAAACCTCTCAAGTGACACCATAACCTCCTCCAACGATTGATCTGAAAGCTCAGATCTAAACCACGAAAAAAGGAATGCCCGTCCCAAGCCTCCACAACCGAGCAGTTATGGTTTTCCGCTAACGCCTTTAGTCTAGGGAATCTCTCCTGTAGGATCCTGCTATCTCTCTAGTCGTTCGTCCAGAAACGGAAACCAGTGTCGTCCCCAATGATAGGTCTCAAGAACGGGCAGAGCTCCTACGTAATGCAACAAACACCTCTCCACAAGAAAGAGGGTGCAAAAACAAGCTCATCGGGACCAAGAAAGGAAACTCCCGACCCGTAGATCCTCTGAATCAAGTTGCATACCAAACTATTGCAGTCCTCCCACATACGGGCGACCCACTTGCCTAGCAAGGCCTTGTTCATCTCCTCCGGGCTACGAACACCAAGCCCTCCATCCTCCTTCGTGCTTGACACCATCTTACAATCCACTAATGGAAACTTGTTTATTCACCCAGACAACCAGAAGAAACGTTGCAGAAGGACTCCGGCCTCTTCCGCACCACCACCGATAATATTCTAGATAATAGGAAGAAGATTGGGATCATGGAAAGAACTGAACGCAGCATAACTAATCTACCACCTCTGAATAAACAAACAGTCTTCCAACCCGCCAATCTCTGCCCTAGCTTCTCAATCACATGTAACCAGTCGGATGCCCGCATCCTCCCTGCTACCAACCGCAACCCAAGGTAATGCAGCGGCAGCTCCGTGCGTGTCAAATGCAACCATCCAGCACACAAATCTATTGCAGTATCTCCCAGACCAAAAGGGATGAATTGTGATTTCTCTCTGTTAAATCCCAACCTGGAAACCACACCAAAAATGTCTGGAACCAACGATGACCCCTGTAACTATCTACTCCGCCTTCAGCGAATAGTATTGTATCATCCGCATATTGTAATACTTGAACATAAATCTTCTCCTTTGAGTACCTCCTACAAAAACCTCCAGAAACAACACGATCAACTATGTTCATCAAGGCATCAGTCGCACGAACAAAAAGCAATGGATCCAGGGCAACTCTGACGCACCCCGCGCTACGAATGGAAGTAACCCCCCTTTGGCTACCCATTCACAAGAATAGCACATGATGTTGTCGTCACACACCTCTTCATCCATGAGATCCATCTGTCTGGAAAGCCAAGTTTATGTAGAGAAGCCAAAATGAATCGTCGGCCAACACAATTGTATGTCTTTGAGAAGTTCACCTTCTACATAACACCCTTGACTTTCCTCATCCGTCAATCTGCGACGATCTCAGAAGCCATGACCACACTATCCATTAATTGCCTGCTTGGCAGAAAGGTACTCTAAGTTGGCGAACTGGTCCCGTTCAGCACTTCCCTTAGGCGGTTTGCCAACAACTTTGCTAAGATCAAGTAGATTGTGGTGGATAATGCAATCGGTTTGTAATCCTCAATTCTTGTCGTAACTTCCTTCTTGGGGAGCAGAAAGATATGTGATCTATTAATCTGATCAAAGCCAGAGTTCCCCTCAACAAATTATACCACCACCTTCATCACCTCCTCAGCAACCAAATCTCAGAACTCCCTGAAAGAGAAAATAGGAAAACCAACTGGCCCAGGGTAGCCGTCCGGATTCAACCCAATCAATGCTTCACGAACCTCCAGTAACTCGAACGGCCTGGTTAAAGCAATTGCATCCCGATCAAAGATGTGACAAATCCCCTCCCCCAACCAGTGTGAACCATAGTGAGGAAGGTGCGTGCTCATATCCTTGAAACGATCCATCACTGCCCTCGCCACCTCCCACTCCCCATGAAACACCTTTCCCCTGAAGGGCGAGGGGAGCAAGTCCTCACGCATCACAGAAGCGTAGAGATCATACCAAATCCGATCTAGGTCAACTAGTCGTACTAGTTAGCATGGCAGCGGAAAAACAAAAAATTTATAGATGAAACCACATGGCTCAGGAACATTTCCCGCGTCGTTTCATCAAGATCACACGAGTTTAGGCTTACCTCTTGAAGCATGGTTGTGATCCCGAAACCTCTACGCGAAGAAGCCTCCTGACTCAAGTCCAATTCGATGAGAATGTACTTGCAAGCATGTTGATGAGACATGTGCTTCCCTGATCCCGAGTAATAATCCGAGTGTGTAACCTCCTGAAGGCTTGAGAGAGTCAATTCGAATCTCGGATCTCGATACTTTTGCTCGGATTTCATTTGGTAGGTTGATTAAATTAATCACAAAGATTAATTTGGATTCGACTAAAATGGGAATTCAACTCGACGCAAACGGCTCGTTTTAGCCACGATTTTAGAATCCGAAGGGACACGCCCGTTGAGGGGCGTTTTCAGAAATCAAAAGGCACCACGCGCTAGGGCACGTGATCTCTCCTTTATATACCCTTTCCCCCACGTCGGTTTACTTCACTCACAAGAAAAATCTCACGCTGCCTCAGTTCTCGTTCTGATTCTTCCTCTCGCGGACGAACTACCTTCTTGTTCTCAAGGGTCGGTCGAACATCAACCTTTGGAGCAAGGATTGCCATCTCCTTCTCATGCTGGAGATCCTATCTTGACAATCATTTGACAGTGTCAGTTGAGTCTTCAATCTAACTCTTTATATTATCAACTCAGCACCAGCCTCTATGATACACCCATTAAATCAACAACTATATGATTATCAAAATGGTCAAAGTACATAATCCTAATTGTACGAAGGGGCCCAATAAGTGCATTCATTCATTAATCCCAAACATCAGACATGGAGTGAAAATCAATAACTTCTGTTTATATAAATAAAATGATTACAATAACATTTATTAAAGGGCTCACATGTCTAACATCCCCCACCTCCATTGAGAGAATCATGTTTCTCCTACTGTTTGCCACCGTGTGGAAGAATGTGGTGTTGACATAACCCTCCTTCAACCACCTCCGTTACGATCTCTACCTCCATTCATATTCCATCTTTCTGTCCTAATCCAAGATCTTCTGCACAACTCCGCGACTCATGAGCTCCTCATCATCCAGTTCCCTGACGTCCTCTAACGAGTCCAACCTCACTGACTCGTCATGCGCTTGCATTCTCCTTAGCTCCCTCAGTACGAGTCTCTCCTGAAGACAGTAAGCCTCTGAGAAAAGATGAGTTCAATATGTGGAACCAGAAAGCTAAAATATGTTACATTTCTGACGGAAACTCAAACACCTTCTTTCTTAAAATTATGACTTCCGCTAGAGCATCTCGAAACTATAGCAACACGCTTAAGACTAAGGGGGGATCTATTTTTCCCGATCTTCAAGAAATTGTAAAGGTTATCATTGAATTCTATGGAGAATTATTTAAAGACCACATTAACTTCGAACATGAAATTAGGTTACCAGATGACTTGATTATAAAGCTTGGGGACGAAGCAATCTTTAATAGACCTTTCTCTCTAATGGAGATGGAGATCACATTGTCACAAATTCAAAAGAACAAAGCCCCGGGATTTGATGGGGTTATCATAGAATTCATTCAAAAAATGGGTCCATTCTAAAACAATATTTTATGGACTTAGTCAACCATCTTTTTTGAGTAAAAAAGGGGGGAAACACTCTGGAGGTGTCCGTCCCAAGCTTTTATTAAGAAGTGTTGCAGAAAAACTTACATTAACCATATTTAGGGAGAGATCTAGCTAAATGGACGACATTCTCAGCATAAAATCTATGGGAACTAAAAATCAACCCATTACGAGAGAGCCAAATCACCCAAACGATTGAGATCGGGTGCAGTAACTCCGTCGTCACTTTAAACTAGTTGGCAACCAGGGAGCCCCAAAAAAATTTTATGCGAAGAAAGGTCCACCCACAAAATGCCCATTTCTGCCCAAATCTCTCGAACTCGTGCGCAAGAATAGAATAGATGATCCAGATCTTCCTCCTTAGCGGCACACATAGAGCACAAGGTATCACCCCTCTGGATGAAAGAGGATCTCCTTATCTTAGTCAGCACCCAACCTAACTTGTGGAGCTAGAGGAAGACCTATATCTTCAATGGAGCATTTAGAGTTCAAATTAAATTGTAGATGCAACCTTCGTCTATAAGTAGAACAAAGACATAGTATATAGCTAATAGCATGGAAGTGTAATGTTGCAGAAGTTCGATAGACATGGGTAAAGTTTTAAACACATTGCATCAAGAAGGACGCTTTTAAATAATTGGTTCAGTTTTCAACATGATGGAGGATTAATGAAAGTGTCACTTATAGAATTAAATTAATTAATTCAAGGTGCTTCAGGAAAAGAGGAGCTATAAAGACACATTTGATGATAAAAGTAATACAATAGAGTTGCAACGAGACATGCCATGCTTTACGATAATAAGTTCTGGAAAATTGACATTAAACATTTGCAGAGAACATCTATAGTAGAGATGAAGGTGTTCCAGTGCATAGATGGTCACAAAGGAAAGACCGAATTTTCAATGGCATACAAAAGGTATAAAATGAATTCTCAGTGGCATACAAAAGGTTAGTATAAAATTGATAGATGGTAAAATGATTTTATGATAAATTGGACATTTGCAAAGAAGGTCATCCGCTGCTCCCATTTGACATTGTGAGAAATTAGAAGAGCCTTGCAAGACATGTTTGGAAGACTAAATGCATGTAAGGAAATTATTAAGAAGAATATGATTTTTTATTATATCTTACCCAGGGTGCAACCCAAATTACACGTGATTAGAAGCAAAGAATCCATGTACATGGATAACAATGGTTGGTGGTGGTGCGACCGTTAGGAAAGAAAATAAATATGGCTCACTCATGGTTTAAAAGACAGAAATAACGAGCGAGTACTGCTATACAGTTCCCGTGAAACAAGGACCATCAAAAATTATCACAGGCTTGACTAACTTCAAACAGGCTAGGCAAAAAGAGACAGTGACACCCCCTTAAGTCATAATGGAAATAGGGATATATGAGAGGCAGATCAGGAATTGGGCCAAGATGAAAAACAAGTTCTCAATGTAAAGGACCTTCTTTCAAAAGAAGGGATATAATTATTCACAATTAGAATGACTTTTTAGAAAAAGAATGAAATGATACCAAAAACAGAAAAACCCATTCGATGACCAGTACTTTTGTCATGGTGATTGCTCTTATCTTCCTCGTCAACTTTCATCCTCTCGATGCAAGATATATCTCCGAGATGTAGTACAAGATTAACCGGGCTACTAGATTATTTCAATCCAAATTTGCATCAAAATTTGCAACCTGAACGTAAAAAACATAATTGTGCACATTATGCACATTAAAGTCAGTCAAACCAAAGTAACTGGGTATTTCACAAGCACTTGACACCCTAACTGGTTGCACACATGAAATTTTGTGTCCTAGATTTACCGTGAACAACCTGTCACCCATGATGATGATCTTTATTGACACTTTGGTTGAACAACCTGTCACCCGTGATGATGATCTTTATTGACACTTAGGGAATGAAACAATCAACACAATCACTTGGCTTATTTCAGCAAGGGAACTAGTAAACATTTCCTTCAATGTGCCATTATAAAAACATACCTCGCCACCATGCTCTAAAACTGTATCTTCAACAACGTCACTCAACATCTCGATTGAGCGGCAAAAGCCATATATGCACAGCCTTCTCCCCATATCAAGCCCCTAAGAAAACATGGCTACAGCTTGCTTAGGAAAACTAGCACAACATCGATCAGTTGAATTGAACATTTAGTCAAATATACTTACATTTGTTGCTGCTATATCAAAAAGAGCACCAAGGCAAAGAACTTGGCCAGGGTCCATGTAATCACTCTCCTGAAACTTTTGATATCTTTGAGATGACTTTGATTTCCCTTGCCTCTTCTGCACAATGTTTTATTGTACATGTTTCAGTGAAAACAAGCAGCAAGTGTTGTTTAAACATGTTAATAAGTAGAATAACTCAGCCTTTAGAAAGTTTTTGTCTTTAGTAGCCATCCCAAGTTTAGAGAAAAGATTGTTGCAACTTGCCAAAGGCCAAAGGAAAACTTAGTTGGATTAAAGTACATTTTAGCACCAATTCATATTTATCGTGCCTAGAGAAAAGATAGTAGCAACTTGCCAAAGGCCAAAGGAAAACTTAGTTGGATTAAAGTAAATTTTAGCACCAATTCATATTTATCTTGCCTACCCGTCAACTTTGTTTTTTTAAGTTAACATGAAAATATAGCTTAGGGATACTTCCATATACCATGGCACATTATATATTAGCCCATATATACTCCATATTTACATCTAACCCATGTAAAGTCACTTCATCTTACACAGAATATGTAAAGTCTCCGGCTTAGATTTCAGGACCGTTATCGAGAAAAACTAGTCCAAACAACTTCTTCAACTAAGGCCCAGTATGACCCCTTATCAACCACCTAAAATGCATAACCCCAAGATGTAAAGTAGCGATCCCTACCATTTATAACCCACTCTCACACTTCGTGAGTACTCGATGTGGGATTATTTTTGGGGTCATTACAATCTCTCCCATTTATATTCACAACGTCCTCGTTGCGGCATGACCCATCACTTATTCCCAGTGTCAGTGACGGATGCACGTTTCGTGTAGCCTTTTTCTCCTATCTCTTTGTAGGGGGGCTCAAACTCTCATGTAGCCCTTTCCCGACATCACAGGAACTTGCTCCGATACCATTTCTAATATCTCGTGCTTAAATCCCCAGACCGTTATCGAGTAAAACTGACCCAGACAACTTACTGGAATCTAGCCCGATTGGACACGTTGACAACCACCCACAATGCTTAAGCCCAAGTTTTCAAGTAGTAATCTCCATCACTTATAACACATGCTCACACTTCGTGAATATCCGATGTGGGACTATTTCTGGGGTTGTTACATAGTCTCTACTATTGATTTATCCCACTAACTGAGCCACCTTTGGGCTAATCAAATCATACCACGCAGTTACACATCTTAAAATTGTAAAGTAATCTGATAGTCAAGATATCTCTCTATAATCTCTTCCCACCCCACACCTTGGGGATATAGTCGAGAGCTCGTTGTGGCAGGACTACAACTCTGAAAAGAGAGGAGCTCATTGCATCGAGGGTGGAGGCTTTATGGTAGGGTTGGTAGTGTCAAGAACTCATCACGACAAGCATGGGATCTCAGGGTGGGGAAGGTTGAACAGGGAGCCCTTTATGCAGAGATTATGAACTAGAAGGTGGGATGTGAATAAGAGCTTATTGTGACATGGTAGAAAGTGTTGTAGAGAGGGTGGTCAAGTGGGTACTAAAAGAATATTAAGTTGACTGACCCATATGGTACTTTCAAAACTATGGACTTCGATTTCATGGATAGGATATCCCCCTCTACTTTTAAATCGAGTGAACACAGATCTATGTGTTTGCAAAAGTCAAACATAGTTGAAATTCGATTTGTGATTAGCAAGTATAGGAATTAATGGAAGCGACAATTGCATATCAAATAGTTAGGGATGAGCAAAAAAACGGGCCGGTCCGACCCAGCCCGGTACCCGGCCCGAATAAGCCCGCCCACGACCCGAGCCCGCGATTAAATGGGCAGGCCTAGGCATTTTTTGAGGCCCGATTACCTTATCGGGCCGGGCTCGGGCAGGACCGGACCCGAGCCCGAAGCCCGCGGGCTGGCCCGACAATTGGCCCGAGAACCGGCCCGATATCTATCCATTAGAGGGAGGCGTGTGGATCGTCTATAATGGAAAAGTTAATCTTGAGTTTGTTGGATCACAGTCTTCTAGATGACCACCAAAATGCAGAAGCTCGAGGTATCTGATCAGTAACCCATTTGTTATTTGGGTTTCAATTAATGATGATGTTGAGTGGGCTCATGAGTTGTCTAATGAACATACTCTACCTATAGTCATATGTAACAACAGGCTCAAAAACTGTCGTTAAGTCATCCATGTATGCACTCGTCATTTGTCTGACTCTGGAGACCCAATCTTAGAGGAAAAGTATTCTCAAATCCAAGGGAAAAAATTATTTTTAATGTAGCGGGCCAGCCCGACCCGACCCATATACTTGCAGGCCAGGCTCGGGCTTGGGCACCAAAATCAGAAAATATACGAGCCTAGGCCCGGCCCGCAAGCCCTCCAATTTGAACCAGGCTCGGGCTGGGCTGAGCTGGGCCCGGCCCGGCCCGATGCTCATCCCTACAAATAGTGGGACAAGGAGCTCGAGGGAAAGGGTGGTAGTGTTGATAGATTATCGTAGTGGCATGGGGAGATGCAATGTGGATAGGAGCTCAGATTGATAAGACAAGGGGGGGGGGGGGGGAAAGTGAGGATGGGAGCTCGATCTTGACCTTAAGAAGCTAGGGTTGCAATTGGGGGGGGGGGGGTTTGCTAATGGAAGAGTATAGTGGGATGGGGGCTTAAGCAATTGGGAGGGATAGATTTAGGATGTTGTGACACACGGTAGGAGCTCGCATGACACACTACTGGATTGTGAAGGAGGAGGATTTAATTTGATTCACTACTATGAGGCAAAAGTGGATATTGTAATAAATTTTGCTGAAGATAACATCCACAAAATTAATCCACATGGACTATAGAGTATGACTGTGATTTTAAAGGGTCGGTATGTACATATGAAGTAAACATGGGCTAGCATGTAATTAAGTTGTTTTATAGGGGTATAAGGGTAAATATTCCCACAATTTACATCATTAAATGTACCAATAGAAGGAGAATGAGACAACATATCTTCCTATCACTAATTAGTATGTACAATATAACAATGAGAATGCAAAAAAAATAAAGGGGAACAATCAAGATCAACAAACAAATTCTTAGCATCAAGGTACTAAAATTGATAAGAGCAACGAATCTGCAAGATGATCGAGGAATATTGCTTGTGAGAGCAAAAAGGAATACATCTATAGGAGGAACTTGGCGCGGAACGAGAGATCCTCCTATCTGAACGAGGCCATCAGAAGTAAAGAGAGTGATTTTATCCTCTGGAACCCACTGAATACCTGCTTGACAAAAACAAAGGCCACCACCATCCAAGCAATGGCTTTAAAAACAACATTGCATAATAGGAAAGTAATTGCTAAGTTTGCATTGAATTTATATATAAGCTAATTTTAACTCATCAACCTGAGAAACATATCAAATTCCTCAATAGAAATATCCTTTTCTCATAAAATCCAACCATTAGCAAATAAAAACCAATCGATCACCCCTTCTCTGATATCTAAACTATGAATACCGCACTCAGTGATTAAATCAATAAATCCATTCTTTTCTTTTTCTTTTTTAAGAAGATAGAGCCATCTTATTTTAACCATGTAACAACACCTGCAACTAACTGCTGTTTCTTCAGAATGGTTGATCTGAACCTGAATTTTACAAGCTCACATAGACAGAATTAGAAGCGGTCTTCAGAAATTATGGTTTTCAATAAATCTAGTTTGAGAAATCAAATCCTGCAAAAGCCACTTAGAAAAAAAACAAAGTCCATGTTCCAGTTTATTTTCATATAATGGATAACTTTGATAATTTTAAAAACACTCAAACCAAAAGTGTGAAGGAAACTATCAAGAAGGCTATAAAATCTTTGGATCCAACCCCGATTATCATGCAAATTTCAAATGTTCTATCACATCTAAAAAAAGGTTCGGTGTGATTGCTGTTGTTTGAAATTAACAAAGCAAGCTACATGTCATTCTTAACTAAAACCTATGCAACATCAACACCACGCTTAAAGTTCCGACACATGGATCGTGTTCCAAATAGTAACAAATATCGAAATGAAAACATGCATCTTCAATCAAATCAACTGAAATAACTCAACTCTTTTGCACGATGCATGCACAAAAGATGGAGCCTTGTATCTCTAATCATTTACTCCCAATTATTCGGTCTAAATCAATTCCAAGCGTAAAATAATCACAGTACATCGATAGAATTGAGATCAGTCCATGAGATCTCTGTTTATCCTGTGATTGCCAGCGTTGACTCCAAACACCCAATCCACGATCCAACGAGACACACGAACAGATTGGAGCTTACCGGAATCGCCGAGGGACGCGGCGCGTGGATCCCACGGATAGAACCCCAATCCATCGTCCTCCCCTCTTTCGGGATCGCGAGCGGATGACCGGACGACGAACCTACAGGATCGGCGCTGGGGGAGCGATGAGAAGGAGGGTGGCGTCGGGCGGAAAGGGACATGTGGCGACTGGGAGGTGGCGGGGAAGGTGGGGAGGCAGCGGAGCGCGGGGGAGTCCAACATCGGGAGGTGAGGCTCGGAGGAGGAATGCTGGTCGGCTGCGTTGGAGGGGTTGAAGGGAGGGGAGCTGAGGCGCTGGCGCCGACACGTGGCGGAAGGTGCGAGGTCGCATGGGATCTCGTGCGGTTCGCTTCTTGTCCGCCACGGATTTGAAGTAACACGTGGGGGAGAAGTTGTCCGAAACGGGAACAAGGGGTTCAAATTGAATTATGTGTAGCCGTGTAGCCCGCACTTCCTTGCCGAATATAAATAATTTTGGATTTTATGTTTTTAGTTCAGTGAGTTATTTGGAGCATATAAAATGAACTATTTTAATTGAAGAATTATAAAGTATATTTTGAAATTGGATCAAATTCATTTATGGAGGTTGATATGCATTGTGAAAATCATTTTCATCTTATTTTTTTAACTTTAACGCAAAAGCAAATATATTGCGTAAGATTATATAAGTCTAAATACTGCAACAAATTGACCTATGAAATCTTTCAAAATCAAATATTAATGCATGTATTTTATTTTTGTTCAATGTATTTATTAAAAATATTATGCAAACTATTATTTGTAACTATTGTGCGAATTATTATTTCTGATGTACTCATTCATTTTGTAAGATTTATTTATATATGAGAAATATATTTGTATATTAAAATATAAACAAAAGTAGTTTAAGCATGTATACAATTGAAAAGTCAATAATCAACCTTTGTAAGATTATTTGGTATAAATTATAAACAACCTTATTGGCGTTCAATATGATATAAGGATGCATGTTGCGAATCGCGGAAGCGAACACACACAAACACGATCAAACAAGCAAGAACGCAAACACACGGATTTACAAGGTTCACCCGTAACTGGGCTACGTCCTTGGGCGGCGGCGATCGATTTCACTATGTGGAGAAAAGAATGAATACAGAGGATACATAAAACCCTAACCCTGAGAAGTTTACATATAGCACTCCCATACAGACGGATCCCTAAAAATAGAAGGATCCAAATACCCGAATACAAATAGAACCGCTCCATAAAATTTTCGCCGGGGGCGCTGCCCCCACACCCCCGCAGGGGGGGGGCGCACTTGCTCCCCCCTTAGACCCCCCCCCCCCCCACAGGCTCGCTGACCGGGCAGCGAGATCCCCGTCTTGTTGGGGTACGGCAGGGGGATGCATATGCAGTCCTTCAACCTGGGTCAGATGGTTAGGATTCAAGGCATATCAACAATCTCCACCTTGAATTGAATCCTCTGAGAAGGTTCGCTAAGCTTCGTCGTGCCGCCGCCAGCCCCTCCCTGGGGCTACTCCCAACTGTCGACATTGAGCAAGTCCAAACAATGTTTGAACTTACTCCCAGGAACCGCCTTCGTGAACATATCGACTGGATTATCTGTTGTACCAACCTTTTTCACCTTGATCCTCTTCTCAGAACGAATGAAGTGATATCTGACATCTATGTGCTTGGTTCTCTCATGATGAACATGGTCCTTGGCTAAGCATATTGCACTAAGACTGTCACAATATACTATAGCCTGATTTTGTTGCAGACCGAGGTCTCCAAGTAAGCCCTTCAGCCAAATGCCTTCCTTTGCAGCCTCTGTCAGTGCCATGTATTCTGCCTCTGTAGTAGACAAAGTAACCGATAGCTGTAAGGTAGCCTTCCAACTGATGACCGAATTCCAAGTGAAGACGTAGCCTGTCATCGATCTCCTCCCATCAATATCTGCTGCATAGTCTGAATCTGAATATCCAGCAACCAAGCACTCTGAATCACTTCTATAAATGAGGCCAATGTCTGTTATTCCTTTCAGATAGCGGAAAATCCGCTTGACTGCCTGCCAATGTTCCTTTCCTGGGTTACCCATGAATCTACTAACAACGCTCACAGCATGAGCGATGTCAGGTCTTGTGCATACCATGGCATACATAAGACTCCCAACTGCGCTGGCATAGGGAACACGTGACATGTATTCCTTATCAGCATTTGACTGTGGTGCAAAAGAAACTGAGAGATGAATATTTGAAGCGTATGGAGTACTTAGAGGCTTGGCTGTAGACATCCCAAATCTCAGTAGAACTTTCTCAATGTAGTTCTTCTGAGATAAGAAAAGTTTCCCTTCTGCACGATCTCTAATGATCTCCATCCCTAAAATCTTCTTCGCTGCACCAAGATCCTTCATGTCAAATTCTGAACTAAGGAGCTTCTTCAGATCATCTATGGTACTCCTCTGTTTGGCAGCAATCAGCATATCATCGACGTACAGTAACAGATAGATGAAGGATCCATCCTCCACCTTGTTGTGGTAAACACAATAGTCGTATGGGCTCCTGTTGAACCCATGATCAGTCATGAAACTATCAAACTTCTTGTACCACTGCCTGGGAGACTGCTTAAGCCCATACAAAGACTTCTTCAATCTACATACATGATTTTCCTTGCCCTGAGATAGGAATCCCTCTGGTTGGCTCATAAGAATGTCTTCTTCGAGTTCACCATGTAAGAAGGCTGTCGTCACATCTAACTGCTCCAGCTCCAAGTCTTGATATGCTACAAGAGCTAGTAGCACCCTGATGGATGTATGTCTTACAACAGGAGAAAATATCTCGTTGTAATCCACACCTTCCTTCTGACTGTAACCCTTCGCAGCTAGGCGTGCTTTGTATCTGATGCCTTCACTATCTGAAATTCCTGTCTTTTTCTTGAAGACCCATTTGCATCCAACGATCTTCCTCCCCTTTGGCAATTTGACAAGTTCCCATGTCTGATTCTTGTGAAGAGACTCCATCTCCTCACCCGTAGCAGCAATCCACTGCTCAGATTCTGCCCGAGATATTGCCTCCCTGTAAGTGGAGGGTTCTGGTGACTCTGCCTCCTCCGCAACCTGCAGTGCAAATGCAACCATGTCTTCGAATCCGTATCTCTGCGGTGGATGTATCTCTCTGCGGGGCCGATCAGTAGCAATACTAGGTTGCCTCTCTTCTGGTTGCTCTGCTTCAGGCTGTTCAACAACAGCCTGATCAGGAGTGGTGTGACCAACTGTGTGATCACTACTTGGTGTCAGTTCGAACTCCACCTGTTCGGGCACATCATCACTTGTCCCTGCATCAACAGACTCACTACTCGAGTGAAGCACGGAATTCTCATCAAAAGTAACATTCTTGCTAACAATAATTCTATGCTCAGAAGGGGACCAGATTCTATACCCCTTCACTCCTGCACCACATCCTGTAAACACCCCTTTCTTTACCCTTGGTTCTAACTTTCCTTCACTAACATGATAATAAGCAGCACAACCAAAGACTCGTAAAATAGAATAATCAGCATGATTACCAGACCATACCTCCATGGGTGTTTTGCAATCAATGGCAGATGCGGGACTCCGATTCACCAAGTAACAGGCTGTATTCACAGCTTCAGCCCAGAATGCTCTATCAAGTCCAGCATTAGAGAGCATGCACCTTGCTCTCTCCAGAAGCGTTCTGTTCATTCGTTCAGCAACTCCGTTTTGTTGTGGCGTATCTCTAACGGTAAGATTTCTCGCAACACCCTCCTCCTTGCAGAACTCATTGAACTTCGATGAACAGAACTCCAGTCCGTTATCTGTGCGAAGACGCTTCACCTTCTTAGAAGTCTGATTTTCCACCAAGATCTTCCACTGCCTGAAGGTCTGAAATGCTTCGCTCTTGTGCTTCATAAAATACACCCACACCTGTGACGCCCCGCCCCGCGGGGAGGACATCGGACCTATCTCCTTAGGATCCAGATACTCAGCAATAGCCACATTCATATATCATGATTAACATTCGGAATGTAAAACAGGAAAAGTAGATAATAAAATGCTCAGATGACATTTATCTATTCATGGTTTCCAAAACATCATAATTTACAATAGAGTCCACAATATATTATTACATGACTAGCAACTTAAACTGTAGAAACTACACAAGTATAACAACAATTATTACAACTATACAGGTGGAACTGTACCCTAAGTCTGGTATAAACTGTGGAAGCTCAAGTCATTACTGCTGCTCAACGACCTGCAAACCTGGATGGGTTTCCAAAGAAGTACGTATGAGCAAAAAGCTCAGCACAGCTAAAAAGGCTAACACTACACTAAGCAGAATATGCAAAGGAGTAAAGAGATGGATGTTCATGTTCCATTATTATTTTGTAATTAGATTTACTAACCCAACCATTTATTAAAAGTTACATATGATCTACTTCTTGTACTCTACAAGTTCTAGTATTATTATTCGTATCATGAGTCGTAATAATACATTTATCTGCATGCATGGTTTGGGATCATCATATATGTAGAAGCACATATGTATACTATTCAAGATATCCTTTCATAATTTAAATATCGAGTTTCAAACATTAATAACATTATCTCAACAATCACATCATGTGCATCCGAGAAACCAACTCGGTAAATAAATCCCTTCTCCACCTTCAACCCATTTTCCCCAGCTTACCCATCACAAGGGGAATACCCGGGAACGAGTACACCGCGGCCAAACGGGACCGCACCGGATACACCCTTGTGACGAAGTACGAGTCTTCGACGAGTGCCGTACTAGGGACGCGGACACACCGACTGTACCCATAGCACTACGTTCAACCGACAGAGTCGCGGAACACACCGACAGACCCGCGGAACCAGAACTAGCACTCCATCTAGGACTCACCAGGACCACGAGAGTTGCGCCCCACTCTCGGGTATACTAACTCTGCTAGATACGATAAATGAAACAAACATTAACGAAGTCATTTCAACATAAATCTCAGTTATTATTTTAATAACCATTAGAGCATACGATCACACTGATCTTAGGTTTTTTTTTATATGTGGTTTAGAGTTATCATGGTTTTTAATTTCTAATATTAATATTCAATCGTGGACCATTTCTCACAACAAGAAATACGTCGATCATGCACCCAACCTACTCCATGGAACAACTCCAAATACAACTAGGTTGCTGGGTACAATGCGCCACCCAACTCATCCATTATGGTTGGGGTTTTCAAGGTATCTACCAGACACCCAAGGGTACATACACAATTCCCTACGGTTCCTAAATCCATTTTTCCTGATCATAATGAAATCACATCCATGAGAGATATGAACAAGTCAATACTAGCGACCATTTGAATGCAAACTTTGTATTAATTATAACCCTTAAGTCCAAGACATGCTTTCATGTATTTTGTACTACTAGTTTTGTTGGGTATTATCTTTTATCCGAGTCTCAACTATATCCTAAGTAAGGAGTACACATATTTATTTATTTCATTAGAAAAGATCTAAAATCGAGAGGAAAAAGTTGAAATCTCCGCAATGAATTAGTATATTGTATTCAAATGAAAACCGCCAATGTTTTTTTATACACGATTCAACTTTTCTATCTGTTTCCTAAAATGGAAAGAATAGGCATGCTTCATTGATGGAAAACAATTCCATGTGTATGCGAATATTTTGTGATGATATTAATTTATATGAATAAAGAGATATCCTTATGGAATGGAAACGATGATTATGAGTAAGTGGAGTATTATTCTGACTAAAAAAAACATGCATAAATCATTTCTATAAACATTAATACACTCACACATAAATGCAACTTATTCCTAGCATGCATAGATATTAACACGACTAAACCATTATACGCATCATAATGCCGTGATTCAATTAAACTCTTTTAGTTCTTTTTATATCATAACATACAATCCGTCTCTTGGGATATTTATAACGACCATTATCATTTTGATAATATGTACATGATGCACTAGATACATAATCATCTCAATCCTATAACGAGATAATCATAATTATGGTGTTGCATTATTATTATGCACAACATGTGTGGGTTTTTTTTGTAACAATAATATCGTTATAAACCTAATGGAATCTAATTTAACCAAATCAATGGTTTACTGTCTTAAACAATGCACAACCCATTCACATAAAAACACTTATCTTTTGTGTAGTTATTTAAATGGTTTCCTGTCAAACAAAATATGTATACTACAATTCAAACGACACTTGACACATGTTTTGCAAAATGAATGGATGAGTAATGAGTCATTATACCTTAATGTCATTAAAGTATGGGACATAAATATTTCTCAGAAAGTAACGGAAATAATAGTAATAAAAGTTAAATTTCCATATCATCCTAAAATGGAAAGCATGTTGGTTCAGTTTCTTTTTATTTGTAAATACGAAATAAATTATAACATAAATGTGGGTAGGAATTATGTATGGATGTTACGTTTAGACTAAAGTTTCAAAATGCACTATTATATATTTCGAAAATTCCTTAATGAATATTTGCATTGAAACAGAACCGATAGTTCTAATGTACAGTAATTATCTTCTCTTTATACGTGCATGCCCTTTGAAATTAGTGGTGGATCCAATCTAATTAAAAACCTTCATAATAACAAATATTGTGAAGAAACCTGAACGTCATCCTCATATGCCTAGAAGTAGCATGAGAAGGGTATACATGATTATATCCTATATATGAATTGTATATGAAATGAGTAAATATGTGTATATATATCATATGCTCAAGCTCAAAAATATAATTCGAGGTCGATAATCAAGAGGGAGAAAGTCTGATGAACTCGGTGTTCATTAAGAGATTAAAGTAAAACTGATTTAGCAAACTTCTCGTCATATTTCTTTTATTAATTTAGAACATGAACAACCAGCAACCTCCACGCTAAGGGGAAAACCCAATCCAGCAAGAGGGACACGAAGGTCCATGGGATACAAGCACAACGAGAAAATCACAAAGAGGGGAGGGGACCGTACCTATATGAGTGATCTCACATGTAATACCATGTCTTCGCTCTAAGCCGTCTCCCACATATTATCCCAATCACGGAAACCTCTAAATCAGAAGCACATTTTCTTAGATCTAATCCATAAATAAAATCACCAAATAGAGGGAGATTGAGAGATGATCTTACCTTTCTAATGTGAGATTTGCGTATAGGATGTCGAGGGAAAACTTCCTCACAAAAATAGTGGAGGACAACCAACTCCGCCAACGCTCCGTTGGAGCTCCAGTGATCTTGAGAGATGGGAGATGGTGAGTGGTGGCTAGGGTTTGCAAGTGAGAGGAGAGAGCAGCCCATAGGGTCTTTTATAACTCAAAAATCATAGTTGGGCGGATCTTTTATATGGATCTTGCTCAATCCCGTATAACCACTTAAGAGTTGACCCCTCTTCACTAAAAAGATCATATCTCAACCATCCGATATCCGATTTACAAAATTTCAGATGCGTTGGATTCCTAACGACGATACGCATATAATAAACTATTTTATTCTATAATCAGATAAAAATTGAATTTTTCATTAGTTTCTTATTAGACCACAACTATTTGATTATCATCAACTTACCTAAGTTGCGAGGCTAAAACCAGGGGTTTCACATCATAACAATCTTAAAACAAGTCTCGTCCTCGAGACTTCAGAAATCGGCATTGGTAGTATTCTCTGTATATTCATATCATATGTTGTTTACATCCACGATATCATACCTAATATCCATTACATCATGTAAAGATATTATTGGGGTAGGACATGTGTCTATTACGATATGCGAAAGGCTTTCTACAGACCTTAAGGTTATAACTTTTGAAAAGAAAAACAATCCTAATATGCATCTTTCTTAGCTTAAGGGCGATAACAATCTTAAAAGAACTCTTCCTACTCCTAGAGATGCTCTCGCATATGCAATCTACTTATCACATGAGTGATAATAATCTTAATAGAACATTTGTTATCACTGCCAACGACAACTAATTTTAAGAAATTACAGTTGACACCTTCGACATCTTAAGAGAGTTCAAATTTCTTCAAAATATGTACATGCATCTACATTCCACTTATCACGAGAGTGATAACAATCTTAATAGGACCTTTGTTATCGTGGTCAACGGTAACAATCTTTAGGGATTACAGTTATCATCTTCGGTGATAACACTCTTAAAGTATCCTCCTTATTACTCCTGAAAATGGATAAAATATCTAATTTCTACTCATCACAAGAGTGATAACCATCTTGATAGGATCTTTTATTGCGGTCGGTGATAACAAATTAAAGAGGATCAGAATCATCAACCGATGATAAGAATATAAAAATTTAGAGTTATATCACCTTCAATGATTACAAACAAGAGTAATGGTGATATCATAGTTGATGATAACAATCTTAAGAAGAATCAAGCCATCTCTTTCAATCCTTAAGCTTGTCTTACGAATTAGCATGTACTACATAATACTAGTCTCAATACCACATAACTAAGGTTTGATACCTATGAATCTTTTAACTCGATTATCATAAAAAGAAAACTAAGACACTAACATTGTCACAACTATAACCATCAGAATCATATAATCCATATGTCATATTTTCTTGTGGACCTGCTCTATATTATCAATAAATTCAAGAAGCACGTAATTTATGTTCATATAGATAAAACATTATCTAACATTTTTTTTCATTTAGAATTACAAGAACATTGAATAGTCATAAGAGTCATTACATCAATCGCATGCCTTGAGTATTTTTTTTGTTCCTTTTCATCGACATGTGAATACTCCCATATAGTGCTCTAACAATAACATTATTGACTCACTGCGGGCATTCAACTTGACTATGACCTCTTTGGCCACATGTATAGCATCGTCGAGGCCTGCTACTTCCTCTTGGTCCATTTGTAGTAGAACTTGTTGTAGTCTCGTGCATTGCTTTCAATGGTAGGGAACCATTATAAGTTAATGAATAAGGCATCACAATCTGTTGCCCATCCTTGTCATTTTCACGCAATTCTCCCCGCTCAATTTCATATCGTGATGTAAGTCTTCCATGCGAGATATGACTTCTACCATCTCACGGATAGTGGATGGTCGACAAGAAGAGAGTCTATGTTGAATATCAAGGCGAAGTCCACACCAAAACTTTAGGATCCGTTCGTCTTCACACATTTCAAGCATGGGTGAATGGCGTGCTAACTCATCAAATTTGATCTGATATTCTCTAGCTGACATCGGTCCTTGTTTCAACTCATCCAATTCCTTTATTTTTCTCCTAACCCAGAAATCAGGAAGAAATTGTTCTCTAAATGACTTCACAAAATTATCCCAAGTCAAAGGATGTGGTAAATGTCGGGATAACGCACTCCACCAATGCTTTGCATGACCGCTCAAGGAGTATTCAGCAGATGGCACCCAACAATCTTTGGGTGCTTGGATAATCTTGAGAACTTTCTCAATCTTTTCTAACCAAGCATCAGCATCCTCAGGAGTAGTATCCCCAACAAACTCTGGTACCTGACCCTTGCAATAGCTAGCAAAGATTTTCTGATGTTTCTGAAAAATATTCTCAGTAGATGGAGGGAGAAGTGGAACTCTAGTACTACCCTCATTCTGAAGGGTACAAATCGATTCTTCAAATCCATTAAGTCTTTGCTCTACAGTTTGCAGTCTCCTATCCATACTTTGGAGCATATCCATCATCGTCGTCAATTGCCTAGCAATCTCGACATCAGACATCGACATGATTCTACATGAATTGATTACACTCATCAGCCTCTAAATATCTAAGTCTTCATATATTAGGACTCTTACACGGGAACCATTCCTGTTGGACTAAACATCATAGTCAGAGGACCCTGATGTATTCCATACATTCCGAATACCGTTAATAATCATAAGTATAAATGTTGGCTAATGGAGTATCCTTGCTCTGATACCATCTGTGACGCCCCGCCCCGCGGGGAGGACGTCGGACCTATCTCCCTATGATCCAGATACTCATCAATAGCCACATTCATACATCATGATTAACATTCGGAATGTAAAACAGGAAAAGTAGATAATAAAATGCTCAGATGACATTTATCTATTCAAGGTTTCCAAAACATCATAATTTACAATAGAGTCCACAATATATTATTACATGACTAGCAACTTAAACTGCAGAAACTACACAAGTATAACAACAATTATTACAACTATACAGGTGGAACTGTACCCTAAGTCTGGTATAAACATGACGTACTTCTGTGACCATCCTCACGACTCCATCATGCATCTTGATCGTCACAGAGCCGATCCCTACTATCTTGCATGCTGCATCATTCCCCATGACAACGTTCCCGCCATCTATCTTCTCGTAGTTGTAGAACCAGTCTTTATTGGGAGTCATATGGTAAGAACAGCCTGAATCAAGAATCCATGTGTTGTCTGTGGTCGTCTGATCTGTGACGGTGAGAACCAGGTCATCTTCAGAATCTGCGCCTCCATGAGCCACGGCAGCAACTGTGGCTTTCCCTTTCTTCTTCGGGCAGTCCTTCTTCCAATGTCCAGGTTCCTTGCAGTAATTGCAAATGTCCCTAGCATTGTGATTCTTTGATTTGGACTTCTGCTTTCTCTTCTTTGCGTAGCCAGAATTGGCATGACTCTTCTCATGAGTCATAACCAAACCTGCAGCATTAGAGTCCTGCTTCCCAGTAGCCATATGTCGAAGTTCACGTGTATGCAGACTCGCGCAAACTTCCTCTAGGGTTATCGATTCTCTTCCCACAATGAACGATTGAACAAAATTCTCAAACGATAATGGAAGAGAAACTAACAAAATCAAAGCAGCATCCTCATCTTCAATCTTAACATCTACGTTTCTTAAATCCATCAACAATGTATTTAAGTGATCTAGATGTTCTTTAAGAGATGTACCTTCCTGCATGCGGAGAGAGAACAAACGTTGCTTTAAAAGCAACTTGTTGGTCAGAGACTTCATCATGTATAGACTTTCGAGTCTCAACCACAGACCGGCCGCAGAAGTCTCATCAGCAACCTCCGCGATAATCTCGTCCACCAGACACAGCATAATCGTCGAGTACGCCTTCTCTTCCTGCACCGTCAACTCAGAGGGTTCGAGTGCCTTCGCACGCTCCTGGTCCAACGGCGCCCAGATGCCGTGCTGCTTCAGAAGGGCGCGCATCTTGATCTGCCATAGACTGAATCCGTTCTTCTCTGGGAACTTCTCGATCTTCATATTGTGTGACAACATCTTGCTGGATGATCCTGACGGAACCCGAGGCTCTGATACCAGTTTGTTGCGAATCGCGGAAGCGAACACACACAAACACGATCAAACAAGCAAGAACGCAAACACGCGGATTTACAAGGTTCACCCGTAACTGGGCTACGTCCTTGGGCGGCGGCGATTGGTTTCACTATGTGGAGAAAAGAATGAATACAGAGGATACATAAAACCCTAACCCTAAGGAGTTTATATATAGCACTCCCATACAGACGGATCCCTAAAAATAGAAGGATCCAAATACCCGAATACAAATAGAACCGCTCCATAAAATTTTCGCCGGGGGGGGGGGGGGGGGGCGCACCTGCTCCCCCCCTAGACCCCCCCCCCCCCCCCACACAGGCTCGCTGACCGGGCAGCAAGACCCCCGTCTTGTTGGGGTATGGTACAGCAGGGGGATGCATATGCAGTCCTTCAACCTGGGTCAGATGGTTAGGATTCAAGGCATATCAACAATGCAAATGGATTTATATGTATAGAGATATAGGTGGACCATATTCATATCTTTTTTAGATCTGGACATGATACATAACACATATATCTTGCCATTTTGGATAATCACAAATCATATCCTTAAATATGAATGTGGATATAAAATCTAACAATTATATTTAACAAATGGATATGAAATATTGTAAGAGTAATAAATGTCCCTAACACTTACACTCGTAAAAAAGTTTTTGTAGAATTAAAATTGATTGTCAGTTAAATTAAAATCACATAAATTAATTATGCATAACTAAAAAAGATAAACAAAATAATATACCATATGAAATAACTTCTATAGATAATAATTAAAAGTATAAAGTTATACGTCTTTATTTCTGCATTTCAAAATGAGTCCATGGTGCAATATATTTCGTGTAACTTTGTCATAAATCTAAACTATGTCTATACACACATTAATATATATTTATATTTGCATTCACAAAAAATTTAATCATATCAGTATTCATTTCCTTACAAAATTAAAAATAATATCCATATCAATGTTTATTTCCCTATATATTTATCCATATAAATATCCATAAAGGAAATCTAAATATGCTTAAAACAGATACGGTAAAGGAAGGGTATTGGTTTACCAGTTGCATCCTTATATACATTATTGATATATATTGGGAAATATTCATATACATACATTGATATATGTCTTTACAATAACAAATATATATTCAATATTATAAATATATGTATCCATTAAAAAATGTAATCGTACTCCTATCCGTATCTGTAAAAGAAAATGATATGTATGCAAAATAAAAATCTAGATTCTTATCCGTCAAATAAAAAATAGATATATATATCTGTTTAAAACCTGTTGTGATGGTGGATGGATATAGATATACCAATTACATTCATCTGTGCATCTCTTCGAAAAATTTAAAAATATGTATATACACATATTGATACGTATCTATACAATATATATACATATATTAAGTAATAGCACAATTTATATCAGTCACGGTCAACAAAAATATAATTATATGTGTATCCATATCATTTAAAAATTAATGAATATAGTTTTAATCAATCCAGATTAACTTCCTATGATATAATATAGTATATAATAAGATTAAATCAAATTTTTAACAATAATATGATATATGAATTTGGTACTACAAAATATAGGAAAAGAAAATCACAATAGTGAATTGATTTTTCCAAATGAAAATTGCAAGCAGAAGGCCTTACCCCGTCTGCGTGAGAGAGAGAGAAATAGAGAGGGGGGAGACATCGTGGATAGTGGATAGAGAGAGGGAACATTTCGGTGGAGGGAACATTTCGACAGAGGGAAAAGTGCGAGAAAGGGAAGAAGAGGAGTCAGGTCGGAGAGCGGGAAAAAATGGGGAATGTGCCACGAGTACTTAGGAGGGAAGGAGTTGGGTTCCCGCGCTCGGGGGATGTGCCACGTGTAGTTAGGAGGGAAGGAGCTGGGTAGAACCCAGCTTTAGTATAGAGTATAGATAACTAGGGTGCACACGCATGTTTTCCACTTTTAAAATTTATTTGTTGGGTTTTGAATTATGTGAGAAAATTTTCCACTTATGGGAAAAACATGAATAGAATGTTTAGTTAGGTTAATTTTATACGAAAAATCACAAATAGGCATATTTATGTGAATTTATCTGTATGAGTTTGGGAAATATTACATGTGTATTTATGTATGTATCCGAATACATCCATATTTAACCTGTAGCTATTTAAAGCATAAAGCCTGTATTATTATGCCTAGGGAAAATAATCAATTTTATATATATATACACACATACACACACACATGCATCGAGAAAGAAATGGAAATTGTATTTACATCTATAGTTGCTGAGTACACAATCCTCTTCTCATAGCATTCATAAACTTCTCAAGTTTTTTTTGCTAAAGCATCCCTATCCAACAACACCATATTAAGGCAATCCCTAAAGCCATGTCTCCTCATAATAAATCATAACATAACGTCTGAAGTCCTAGTAGATTTTTCGTTTCCATTAAAAGATCATTAATACAATATTTAGTTGAGTTTAACTTAATAAGAAAATTGATAAATAAATATATATACATGTGTATGAAATATTAACCAATGTGTATGAAATCTACATGCACCATGAGTTCTTGGGGTAATTTACAAGGTCGATAATTACGTTGTGCAAAAGGTCGTAGAGGTAATTTAAAAAGTTTATAGGGTCTGTCGAGTAAAAATACCTTTATATTTTTATGAATTTTATTTTTTATATTTTTTGTATTGTTTTAAATTTTATAATTTTTGTTTTCTTATTTTTAATTTCTTTTCCTTTTTAAATATCTAATATAGGAATATATAAAATATATACAATATAAAATAATAGAGATATAAATATAACTAAAAATAAACAAAAAAAGTGCAAAAAAATATTTTATATTTAAATGTTTTCTACTATTTTTGTGATTTTTTAGATATTTTTAATAATTTTTTATATATTTTTAAAGCTGGAAATATCCTAAAACAGGGACTAAATAAACATGCTGAATTGAATTGGTGATTAAAAATAGCAAAAAGTGTCAAAATTTCTCAAAATTAATTTTAATAGATAGATACTGATATAAAGAATATTTAGTAATAAAAATAAACATTATTGGGATTTTTTATGATTTTTCCTATTTTTTACTAGATTTTGGAGCTTTTAAATTTTTATACTTTTTCTTTTTCTATTTTTAAGGATTTTGGATCTCGAGTTATAAAATATTAAGACAGACAAAATGTAGTTTATTTGGAACTTTTCAAAAAGGTTTTATATTTTTTGATAATTTTTAATTCAAATATGGAAAAAATGTGATCTTTTGATTTTTAGAAAATAGAGAAAATGCCTAAAATGTAAAAATAAAATTATGATGTGAATGTATATGCTAGTAGGTACTTAACCCTAATTCTTCTAATTTATGGAGCACGAATGATACTTTTAATGAATAGAAACCAATCGCAAAAATTATTGAACTAGTAGGGGCATATTTACAATTAAAATAAAAGGCAATGTGATTTCTACAAAATACCCTAAATTTTATTGCTAAAATTAGTTTCACGACTAAATTATAATTACAAAAGTCACAAGGGGTTCATTATAAAATGGCCACCTCACATGGGATCGCACGCGAGGTGACCTTGCATGGACCCAAATGCAATATTAAAGAAGTACATGGGTTCCTATGCAACTTTCACAAAAATAATAAACATTCAAGATATCTTATAGGGTTAAATAATAAAATAAAAGGGTGGGTCTAGTTATGTAATTTACCCCTACTGTGCGCGATCGGACGACTCCTAGTATTCTAATGTGTCTATACGAGAAGGCTCAATGGCGCTTCGCAGCTGATGCCTAGGATCAGATCCTTGGGACGGATCCGATGGTCGAAGCTCCTCCTGATCGGACGATAGTTGCTGCAACTGGGACTCGGTTCTTGATCTGACGGATGAGGAAGGCGGTGGAAGAACGGGGAAGAACTCGTTGCTAGCGAGTTTGGATCGGGTAGTACTTGTGCCTCCAGCCACCGGAAGCTCTGCCGAAGGCCTCTTCTCATTCCTGTCGGAGTCCCGCGTCTCCAAGAGGTCTCAAAAATGTCCAGGACTACTGATCGAGCCCTTGGAGCTCGATATGCTCCGACGACCTAGAGAGTGTCTTTGAAAAAATTGACCCCCTTATGGGGTTCTGCAGCTCCTGCGACCTGCACAATGAAGAGACCAGGGATGAGGGCAAACCACCTTGTACCGTCAGGTGGTGGAATGGAGGTGAAATGCAATGAGGCAGCAGTTGCTCCGGCGAAGGGAGGAGGTGGAGTGTCGTGATCCTGATCCATGAAGGATCAGTTTGAATGAAGTGGAACGGGGCATAGTAGAAGCGTTGGGGAAAGAGATGAAGATGGAAGGTGGGTCGGAGACAGTGTGGGTCATTGTGGAGAGTTTGCCGGGGTGTAGCTCCGATGAAGTACGAATGAGCTTCTTTAAGCTAAGGCACTGGATTAAACCTAAAACTAATGGCTAGAAACAAAACTAGAAACTAAAAGCTATCTAAATGCAAAGAAAATGGGGCCTCGGGCAGCGCTGGCCACGACATAGGCACCTCATGGCGGCGGAGCGTCATAGATGGCGGAACCTTGCTCTACGTCACTCCACCATGCGCCAAAGAGCGGAGCGAGCGAGCTGTCACCTCGCTCGAGCCCTGAAGCTCGAATTCGAGGAAAGAACTGGCGAGATGCGGATTCAAAATTCTAAGGAGGAATGGGTGGAGCTTTTGTATAGGTAACGGGCAGGAGACAAAGATCGAGGTCACTAGCTCGATGGAGCATTAATTTGATCGAAAAATCGCACTATCGTGATGGAGTTAGGATTGAAGAAAACTGAGAAGGAATCATCCTGAATCGATGACTGTATCGATTGGGAAAAGGGAGAAGAAGGGGGAGGTCAACTCGACTCTAACAGATCTACACCTGGGGAGGAGAGATGACCAGGGTCAACTCTTGACCCACTCTGGTCGGTCCACGTGGACCGACCAGAATTTATTATTTTATGCAGTATTTTAATATGATTGTTATTTGTTTTTATGGGTTCTTTTATTACAAGTTACTTTTAAGGGGTTTATATATAAGTATATTAACCTATGTGTTGTATATTTTTTATTTTGTAGTTTATAGTTTATTATTTTATACACTTAATTTATATATTATAACTTATTTTTATATATAAATATATTTGTTTTATTTTTTTGATACAATATGCACACTTAAATAAACAAGGGTACTAATTATATAGGTATAAGTGTTGCATATTCATCTATGTATATATACTATTTTAGTTTTGTATTTTCTTTATAGTTTTATTCTATTCTAAATATGTATATATACTATAAATAATTTTTACAAAATTATAAAAATTTAATATTATAAAAATTATAAAAAAATAAATAGAATGAATATTTATTCAGGTATAATGCACAATAGGGGTCCAAAACCTAACTTTTGCACCTTAACTCCAAATTGTTTTGTATCTTAACTCCAAATTGAATGAAATCACATTCATTAAATTGCTTATTAAAAGTCATATGCAATTAAATATGATTTTGATACATTTTGAGTTCATATAGAGAAGATATGATCTTGAGAAGTTTGGATTTTGGCTTTTTCTTCTGAGTACAAAAAAGTATGTTGTATATTATTTTTGTGTAAACTCAATTTTATATTTTTTATATATTTTTATCTACAACTTTTACGTACAAAGTTTTTTTTATTTGGTGTATAAATAATATAGAATAAAATAGGTCACAAAAATACAATATTGGAGGTTACAAATTAGGGTTTTTATTGTATATTTGACCCTTATCTCCCCTACTTTATTCCTTGTCGACCCAATCATCATGATACATAGGGATCGGGGTTTAGGATCATAAAATAAAAGGTATTTTTTCTTTATTCTTTTGTTTTGGCTTTAAATGATGTATTTTATACAATAATTATACAATAAACAATGAATGTTATTTTGTATAAAATAATGTTATATACATGCATTTAGCTAGGGTTTGAAGGTCAAAATGAAATAATAAAGGTGATGAAATGGAGATTCATCACCCCCCTATACTTGCCTTTGCTAGTCCCTAGCAAACACTTATGTTGTAAGTATAGAAAATAAAAATAAAGAAAAGAAAGAAAGAAATCAGTTTGATTTTAGTTCTCAAACTTGTCTTCATAAAATCAAAGTTTGGAGCTTAAGTCGGACCTACGGATTTTAGGTGTGATCGGAAACTTATTGGGAAACGGATTTGAAACATAACAACCTTTGAGAGTCACAAAACTCTGCTCAAGTCTCCTTGATAGTCAGGTCAGAATAAGCCAACTCATACACAAACCCTTATGACTATGAATCTATCTTGGACGGTGTGTGAGTGTAGCTCTCCTCGACTGAAGTGGTAAAAGTCAGTCTTCTCCAACATGACGACCCTAATTCCCCAATCCAACAAATCTTTCCTCGAGAAGCGAGGTATTCCCTTTTATGTTAAAGTACAACTAGTTCGAGAAGAGGATGTGGGGAGAAGAATGGACGGTAGCCAGTGTAACTACCTATCATAGGATGCTTGACCGGTGTAGCCAAGTCATCCGGCCGCAGGCTCACATACATATGACTTTGAGGCTCAAGCTCGCTTATTGACTATGCAAATATGTACATACTTCAGCAAGCATTTTATTTTCAATCATGCATGTCTACTTTTTTGGAGATGTTGATTTTGCATTTTTTTTAATTACTATATACAATAGCATTTACATATGGACTTTTTCCTCTTGAGCAAGTAAACTATCCCTCTTTTGAAGGCTTATTACAACCCACAACTTCTGTCTTTAGACCTCATAGCTACTAGATCTGGTTAGGGTACAATGACCAAAAAAGTATGCCTTCTGATGTTTCCATTGGCTTGTTTCCCATGCCGGCAAATCCAGCCCTCTACCACTTCAATTGACGTGAGCAAAGTGCAAGGTGTAGGTGTACAAGCTAGGTCATTATCAACAAGAGTTGTTTATGTGCTCCGAGATATTCTACTTAGGTAGTCGAGACGACACTGAACTAAGTTTGTGATCCCAAAGAATTAAGTCTAGCATATCTGAAGTACCTCAATTCCAGTTCCTCTAAGGTTCTTGTGATTATGAAAATTTAAGGTCCAACCAAGCTCCAATCTTCGGATTTTACTTAGATTTGTTCAATTATCAAACTCATTCCGAAAAATGCAAATGTCATGTACAATGTAGAAATTTTTTCTGTGATGCAATTTTCTAATTTTGAACTTTTTGTGGATTTTTGAAAAACATTGTACATTTTTATGCAATTTTAGAAAAGATTTTGCTGATGTTTTTGAGATTTTTATTTTCAAAATTTTAGAGATTTTTTAAAAAAATAAAAGATTTTTTGGAAAAGACATAGGGACATATATTTACACGGGAGTGCATCTTATATTTACAAGAGTTGGGTTTTTAATAATTTACAGATTTATACAAGTTGTATAAAGGATTTTTTTATGTACCCAATTTTCAAAATAATTTGAAAAGGTTTTCACAAGTATTTTGAAAACTTTATTTTGCAAATTAATTTGACTAATAATTTTACAAATATTTGACAAAACTTGAAAGTTATTTTGTAAAGATTTTTCAAACAAAATGTATAGATTTTTCAAAATATTTTTGCAACCATTTTTCAAAGTCATTTGCAAATAGATTTTCAAAATATTTTATTTCAAAAAAAAAGAAATTTGTACGAACCAACACTCTTAGAAAGGTTGATAATATTTAACAAAATATTTTCCAAATAGTTTTCAAAAGTTTTTCAAAAAGAGTTCACATTATTTTTCAAACATTTTACAAAAAAACCTTGATTTATTAATCAGTATATACAAAGAATTTGGTGTGTAATTAATTTTTAGCCATATTATCAAAATATGAAACTACGAGTTATGACTAATATATATACGAAGTATATACGACCCCCTGTACTTAGCTTGAGCTATGTCCTCATAGATCAGAGAGAAAAAGAGAAGAGATAACTCGTAGTGAGTATTGAAGAGCCTATACTACAACAACAAAATGAAGAATGAGGGAATAAAAGAATGAATGAACGAGAAGTCGATCGTCCCTCTTATGCTTAGGATGAAATAATCCTTAGTATATCAAGTTGTAGCTACATGCAGGGAGGGTCGAGAGTGGTAATAGACAGATCACGACTCACTTTGTTTCCCCCTATACTTAGGGTGAGATATCCCCCAAGTATAGATAAGGAAGGGAGAAGGTGGAGGGGATTAGTAGTAGAACCAAATAAAAGAAAATAAATGAGGTGAGAATGTACGCATCACTCCCCATATACTTAGGGTAAAAGATCCCCAAGTATAGGCAACAATAAGAGTGATGAAATAGAATGAAGAACGGACACCTCAAGGTATACACCCCCCTATACTTAGGACAAAGTACATCCTATGTATATCAGCGACGAAGGGGTGACACCTTTTTGGAAGAAAAAGAAAATGAAAATGAAAAGAAGAAAAGAAGAAAGATCACTCAACTCATCCACCACCCCTATACTCAGGACAAAGTACGTCCTAAGCAAGGCAACACAAACAGAATGAGGTGGATAAGCAAAAACAGTAGATGGAAGGAAATAAAATGAAAGCGGATATACAAAAGAGATAGATATACATGAATCAAGAAGGTAAAAAGCGAACCTTCTTGTGTGATCGTTGAGGAATGGATCTGACAAAGTCCAGCTCGATATCGGGGTCATCAACAGACACAAACCGATCATGATAGACTTGATGAAGGTCCTCAGTGGTATCAAAGCGGAAAAGCATGAACTGGTCAGTGGAAGTAGTGTGGTCATGGTCAACCTGGGAAGTCTGCACTTGATCATCACATAAAGGCCCGAATTCCTTGATGAAAGAAGTAAGGTCAAATTCGGCCTCTGCAGTCTCTACTAAGTCAGCCCTCCGCTCTAAAGTATCTATAGTGTAAATACCATGGATGTCATCAATACATCATCACTCACCGAAAGAGGGAACTCCAGGGACCATGCTTTCTAAGCCTTCCTCACCAAAGAGGACTTCTCGGGTCTTAGTATCATCCATCAACATCAAGGTCATACTCCTCGGTGTTAGATAACATAGGTACACTCTCATGGGATGCGGGTCTTTGGTCAACAGTGGGTGTAGTTATTAACACATCGCTCCCAACATCAGAACAGAAGCGAATCTCTCCAGATCCATAATCAATAATGGCTCTTGCAAAGGCATGGAAAGATCATCCCAGGATGATTGGAGGATACTCCACAAGGATTGGAGGTCTCCATGGACAATATAATGAAGTCGGTTGTGAAGCTCTTACCCTGAATCTGAATGACAACACTCTCTAGAATATCCCTCAGCCTCTTTATTGATCCATCAGCAAATTGACAAATCATCCTGGTTTTCTTGAGGTCTTAAATGAAGACAATGTATCAGCGAGAAGGGTATTGATATTAATATAAGCATCGTCGTCAAGGAGAGTGTGATCACATGAATGATCAGAAATGGTGCATCTAGTAAGTGGTATAATAGTGTTCCCTTTCCTAGTGTGCGGACGGTGAGTGATGGTGTAGGGAGTGACTATGGTCAAAATGTGTTGCTACGATCTGCTCCTTCACTTTCTCTTCCTGGGTTTAGGAGCATATAATTGGGTCATGTCCTAGCGAAGTGGGGCCTCAATAATCTCATGAATAATTGCCACCACTTCAGGTCCAGTCAACAATTTTTTAAGATTTTGGATCTCCTCCATACAAGGGAGGAGATCAAATCATCATCTACACAAGGATGACTAAGAGCAGTCTTTACAGTGTCATCTTTGGGGTCGAAGGTGGGAACTATGGTGAATGTATGTGTGGGCATAGGATATGGCATGGGTGCCCTCTCCCCACAAGCTGGCTCGATTGTGTGTTTCCGAACTCTTTTTGTACTTTTAGGTTTTTCTCATTTTGTATTTTGGGCGATTGCAAGCTCTCATAGGTATCATCTAATGAATCCATGGAATCAGGTGGTGAAGCGGCAGTGTGGCTCTTATTTAGACTAGTGATATTATCAATTCTCGAATTCATGTGCTCCACTAATCGAGTCATGTTCTCAAGAGCAGACTTCATGAGAGAGGTGACTCTAAACTCTCATTATCAGGTGAGTGGGATGGTAGGAAATGTGTGGGTGGTGGTGGTGGGTAAAAGTCTGATGCCTAAAACAGTTGATTGGGCGGATATATACAAAAAGAAGATTCAGGAGCAAAATCCTCCTAGAAAAATGGAGGTGAACCGGTTGGAGGGTACGAGGGCTCCACAAAGTTCGGATAAATACTCCAGTCGACAATCTCCAAAACAAAAGAATTTGATCGAGAGAACATGAAAATAAAATCAAGATATGCAAGAAAAAGACGCAAATACGCAGAGAAGATCAAGTATGCACACCAACAATCACAAACAAATATACACAAAACAAACCCCTTAACTCACCAACTCAACACAGTGATGACCGTGAAAGTTCAGTCTTTTTATCTTTTCAATTTCAGAGTTTCACAAAGTTTTACAAACACGTGTAGGCCTGGGATTGGGGCATTAATCCCTGCTGTGTACGTGGCAAATAAAATGCGAACACAATGAGGGGGTTTGCTCTCCCGAAAAGAACCTTTCATTTTAATTTTAGGCTCGAGTAATCTTAGCAGTCCCAATTTTATTGGTCATCATTTTTATATCTTTAATAGAAATGCACGAACCTAACGAGGAGTTAATTCCTTTAAAATACTAGGTGGTCAAAATCAGATGGAGAGAGTCAGAAAAGCAATGTAACGCGAAAATGATGATTAATGCTAAGTAGAAATGCTCACCTTGCCTCCATCTCTCTTCATGCAAGGATGTTAGGCAGAATTGAAACCAATATATATACTATGCACATCCGATGAAATTGCCCTAGAATAAAATATGCTATTATTGTGAACACCAGATGCTAACTATCTAGATATGAGATCCAAAAGTCCGATATTAGAAGTTCATTGATGTCTGCCATAACAGGTCCTTCAAGCAGTGTATAATGCTTCTCTCGGTGCGCGATCTCAAGTCTAAACAGTTAACAATTAGATTTGACTAAGTATAACCACGAATCTATAGGTACATGTAAATGTAATTAGGGCGTTGGTCCTTAGTCTATCGTCAAGTAAATCCTAGAACTAGGACTCAATCACACAAAATAAATAAAAAGAAATCGTGAAACAAAGAAAAATAAAATTGAAGAAAACACAAAAAATCGATGAGGCCCCCGAGTGAACAATCACTCGGACAGTGGGCCTCGTGAAGTAGCAGTATCTTGAGAGTCCAAATTATTACAAATATGAGCGTCTCTCTCTCACTTAAATTACAAAATGAAATAAAATAAAATAAAATACAAAAGCTATTGTCTACAAAAATCCTCCAAGTCCTCTTTTGTAGCTCTCTCATGTCAGTTAGGTCAGAAAGCTAACTCCTTGTCTCGGTGGATGCATCGAATCTCCTAAGAAATCCACCCTCGATCCGAGGTTCCTCACAACAAAATCAAATATAAAAGGCGGTTAGACAATTCAAAAATAATATCAAATAAATCGAAAATAAATAAATGAAAAATAAAGACAAGAGGAACTCAAAAATTAATCTATATAAAGTTGCCACCCGTCAACGGCGTCATTTGAAATAATGAATTTCTAGAGGATCTTGTCAACCCACAAGGCGGATCAATAATCGCTGAGTTGACCACTCAAGAAAACCGCTAAATTCAATAATTAACCTGTAATATAAATCAAATAATGAAAAATAAAAATGTGAAGTTAAAAATTATTATAACTCTATAAATGTGTGTATAGGTGTAAGTATGTGTAGAGTGTCGTACACATGGAGCAAACGGTATATTGTGCAAGGGAGTGAAAAATTATTCCTCTCTATTGTCTATTTATTTTATTTTTACGTGGGTTTTAATTTTATATTTTTATAGATTTTAATTTATATTTTTTATTGTATTTAATTTTATATTTTTTCCTTTTTATATTTTCTGATTTTAAATTTCTTTTTGGTTTTAAATATCTAATATAGGAATATATAAAAGTATATATACATTATAAGATAATAGATGTATAAATACAACTAAAAATAAATAGAAGTGTAAAATAAAATGTTTTTGTATTTTAAATATTTTTCTATTGTTTTTGTGATTTTTTAGACAGTTTTACCATTTTTTATGGATTTTAAAGTCAGAAATATCCTAAAATATGGATTAAATAAATAGATCGAAATGAATTGGAGATTAAAAATAGTAAAAAGTATCAAAATTTATCCAAATTAGTTTAATAGATAAATAATAATATAAATAAAATCCAGAAATAAAAAAAATTTATTGGATTTTTTGTGATTTTTCTTATTTTTTTACTGGATTTTGGAGATTTTTATTTTTTAGTCCTTTTTTATTTTTAGGGATTCTGGATCTGGAGTTATAAAATACTAAGATAAATAAAATGTATTTTTTTTAGAATTTTTCAAAAAGGTTTCATATTTTTGTTAGTTTTTAATTCATACACGGATAAAAACGTGTTCTTTTGATTTCTAGAAAAAAGGAAAAATTGCCTAAAATGCAAAAATAAAATAATGACGTGAATATGTCTGCTAGCAGGCACTTAACCCTAATTTTTGGAGCACGTATGATAATTTTAATAAATAGAAAACAATTAAAAAAATTATTGAACTAGCAGGGGCATATTTGCAATTAAAATAAAAGGCAAGGTAGTTTCTGCAAAATACCCAATTTTTATAATTGAAATTAAAAGTATCAGGACTAAATTAAAATTACAAAACCTGCAAGGGGTTCACTGCAAATTAGCCACCTCATGTGGGATCGCACATGAAGTGACCTGGCACAGTCCCAAATGCAATATTAAAGAAGTATTCCTATGCAATTTTCACAAAAATAATAAACATTCAAAATATTTTACAAGAATAAATATATAAAACAAAACGATGGGGGTTAATTCTGCAATTTACCCCCTACTACGCAATCAAATGGCTCCTGGTATTCCACTTGCCATGTGTCTGTACGAGAAGTCTCGGTGAGGCTTTACAGCTGACGCCTAAGATTAGATCCTTGGGACGGATCCGACGATAGAAGCTCCTTCTAATCAGATGACAACTGCTACAATTGGGACTCGATTCTTGATCTGACGACTAAGGAAGGTGGTGGAAGAACAAGGAAGAACTCATCGCTGGCGAATTTGGATTGGTTAATACTTGTGCCTCCGGCCACCGGAAGCTCCATCGAAGGCCTCTTCTCATTCCTGTCGAAGTTCCGCATCTCCCAGAGGTCTCAAAAATGTTCGGGGGGTTATTGATCGAGCTCTTGGAGCTCGATATGCTCCGACATCCTAAAGAGATGTCTTCGACAAAATTGACCCCCTTGTGGGGTCCTACAACTCCTAAGACATGCATAAAAAGAGACCACGGGCGAGGGAAAACTGCCTCGTCCCTTTAGGTGGCGGCTGCTCCAACGAAGGGAGGAGGTGGAGCGCCATGATCCAGATCCAGGAAGGATCATATTGAATGGTGTGGATCAGGGCGTAGTAGAAGCATTGGTGGAAAGAGATGAAGATGGAAGGTGGGTTGGAGGCAGAGTGGGGCATGGTGGATGCTCCAGCGAACTACGAATGTGCTTCTTTACGTAAGGCATTAGAATAAACCTAAAACTAATGGCTAAAAATGAAACTAGAAACTAAAAGCTATCTAAATGCGAAAGAAAAAGGGACCTAGAGTGGCGTTGGCCACGAGATAGGTACCTCACGACAGTGGAGTGCCGGAGATGGCGGAACCTTTCTCTACATCCCTCCTCCACACGTGAAAGAGCGGGACAAGCGAGCTATCACCTCGCTCGAACCCTAGAGCTCGAATTTGGGGGAAGAACTGGTGAGAAGCAGATTCAAAAATTCGAGGAAGAATGGGATGAGCTTTTTGTACAGGTGATGGGCATGCGACAAAGATCGAGTTCGTTGGCTTGATGCATCGTTCCTTTGCTAAAGTGGCCAAACATCAAACTTGACAAATTCTTGGCATATGTTCACTTCTACCAGTGGGAGGATCCATATCTATTCATAGAGGACGCATATTGCATCTAGAGGAGGTGCATACCTTAGGAGGAGATAATGGGTATCCTAGACTACTATCACAAGCTTGAAGCCAGTGGACACCGTTCTGGAAAGAGGACGTAATAAAAGTCCTTCAATGCGGCCTTTAGTGGCCAACTCTATTCAAGGATGCATCGGAAAATAAATGTACTGATTGTTAAACAATGGATGGAAATATCAGCATGCGAGACCCAATGCCTCTGAAATACATTTAGATATCTGACGTCTTCGACACCTATCACATTGACTTCATAGGTCCATTCCCTAACAACTATGGCTTTGAATGCATCCTACTGGCTGTCGAATATGTTAGCAAATGGGTGGAAGCAATCCTAGCTCGAAACGTATACATCCACACAATCTATCATTTTCTCAAGGATAACATCATCTCACGATTTTGGATTCTCAGAATTCTCATATCTGACAGGAGAGCAACTTTATAAACAAAGAGGTCAAGAAGTTAACCAAAGAATACAACATAGAACATCGTGTAGCAGCATCATACCACCCTCAATAAAATGGCTTGACAGAATGCTCAAACATGGGGATCAAGACTATCTTGCAGAAGCTTGTACGACCCGATAGGAAGAACTAGTCACAACTACTTGATTCAGTTCTTTGGACGTATCACACAACGTACAAGTCTCCTCTTGGCATGTCTCCCTATCGTCCCGTCTACGGCAAGCCATGTCACATACCCATGGAATAATTCACAAATCCTTATGGGCATTGAACATGTAAAACCTTGATTATGAGAAAGCAGGAAAGAACCACAAAGTTGATTTGAATAGATTGCTTGAATTCAGAGTCTACGCATACGATGACAACCTTATGTACAAAGAGGAAGTCAAGAAGTGGAACAATAAACACACTAGAAGGAAGACTTTTGAACCTTGACAGAAGGTGTGGCTATTTGATGGGAAGTTGAAGATTTTCCTTAGAGAACTGAAAATCAAATAGACTGGGTCTTTTGTGGTGAAAACTATACGTGGCAATGGGAGTTTATTGATATCTGAATTGACACCTGACACACAACCCTTTGTAGTCAACTGTCAGTTGCTGAAGCTGTACTTAGAGCATGATACATTCATGTCCGTTGTCGATTCTATTGAGGTTGTATATCAAAATGAGCTCACAGAGTCCAATGGATCAGACACTTGAGCAGAAAAATCACAACATAATTTTTGTTTTCTTCTTTTCCTTTTCATTTTTCTAATTCTGCCGAAAAGATCTTTACACCTTTTACACTGTTATACTTAGGAATGCACTTTGTCCTAGGTATGGGGGGCACCCAAATTATTCATTTTTGTGATACCTCACCTGTCTCCTCAATTATTGATACTCTATATGTACTTATGGATACTTTACCCTAAGTATCGGGGGGACAGGTCGAGCCGATGAGTTCGTACATTCCCACCCTTGGCCTTCCCTGCCTTGTGTACAGTATGTTGTACTTAAGATTATTTCATCCTAAGTATAGGGGGGACAATCAACTTCTCATTTGTTGTTTATTTAGTTGTTGTAGTATAGACTTTTCTATATTTAGTACGAGTTATGTCTTCCTTTTTTCTCTCTAATCTATGAGAGCATACGTCAAGCTAAGTATAGAGAGGTCGTATATACGTTGTATATGCTTTATCCATAACTCGTACTTTCGTATTTTTAATAATATGTCTAATTAATAAAACACAACAAAATTCTTTGAAAATACAAATAATGCATCGGTTTAAAAATGTTTTGCAAAATGATTTGAAAAATGGTACGGAAAATCTTTGGAAAACTATTTGTAATATTTTTGCAAAATATTTTCAAATCATTGTAAAATATTTTGGTTCTAAAAGATTGTTTTATTTGTGTGAATAAACTTTTTAAAAATCTATTTGCAAATAGTTTGAAAAATGGTTGCAAAAATACGGTGAAAAATCTATATATACTATTTGAAAAATATTTGCAAAATGATTTTCATCTTTTGTAAATGTTTGTAAAAATGTTTGTTGAAATTATTTGCAAAAATATATTTTCAAAATGTTTGCAAAAATGTTTTCAAATATTTGAGAACCTTGTGTAAATAATAGCTCAAATAAACCCCTTTATAAAAAAGTGTATAAAACTTGTATAAATTTTGTAAATAATCTCTATCTCTTAACCTGTAAATTCCCGATGTAAAATACACCATCACCCTTGTAAACATAGATGCATTCCCCCTGTAAACAAATGTACATAGTTCTTCTACTGACCTTTATTCAAAAAATCCATAAAAATATGCAAAAGTAAAAAATCCAAAAACATTTACAAAACCCGTCCCTGCATAAAAATTTGCAAAACTTTTTTCCAAAAATCTATTAAAAAAATCAAAATAGAAATTGCTTCACAAAAAGATTTTCTCTTGCACTATACATAACATTTGCATTTTTCAGAATGATCAATATAATTGAATAAGTCTAAACTAAAGTCTAAAGATTGGAGCTTGGTATAGACCTGAATACACTTGATTTCAGAGGAAAACACTAAGGACTAGAATTGGGATACTTCAGGTCACGTTGACTTATTTCTTTAGGTACCATGAGACTATGTTTACGAGTCGATTCATTGTGTCTAACTAAAATTCTTCATATCATTCGTAAGACTCTTGAGACTGTGACTTGACTAGATAACTTGCTCCTAACACTTAGCTCAACTCAGATGGGTTGTTGAAAATATTGGAGTCTAAGTCGGGACGATGCTAAGCCGCTTCGTAAACGGTGGCTCGGGAGCCAGTCTTAGGGATTGCCGAAACTGGTACTCTAACCTACTTCTTATGATAGACATGATTTTTGAAGACTTGATATGGGTTGAGATAATGCTTCAGATGTGGAACGGTCTGCGAGCTTAACTTATTCCAAGACCCAAAAAAATGGGCGGACTAAAATGTTCTATATCTGTTGGGGTGCAAACAAGAATGCATAGCAATGCAAAGTCAAAGAAAAATCCAAGGAAGCCTACACCAAAAATTCTAAAAAATATGAGCTTCAGAAAATGCTTGCTTTTTGGTGAAGACTCGGTTACACTGACCATGCTTCACAAGGGAATGAAGACTACACTATTCCATTCCCAGTTCTTTTCCCCACTCTCTAGCTTCCTCCACCACTTTGTTGTAAAGACCAACAATAACTGACCTTAGAAGGAAATATATGTTTCCACGATTACGAGCTACCAGGAGAGTGTACTCTTTTATAGTTCAATGGTTTGTCTGCGAAGAGCCGAAAAGTTCACACTGTCATTTCAAAGTAGCAAGAATATGCGACTGAGAGGATGGCTCTGACATGACCGTGAATAGAACTGGATGATAGGATTACGGAACCTAAGGGCTGTTTTGTCACATTTCCTAACTTTAGTACGGATTCGAACACACTAAGAATCCAAATGTCTTAATTGAGCTCCAAACTTTGATTTTATTAAGACAAGTTTAAAAGTCAATAATTGTGTCAAGAACTCATCACGACAAGCATGGGATCTCAGGGTGGGGAAGGTTGAACAGGGAGCCCTTTATGCAGAGATTATGAACTAGAAGGTGGGATGTGAATAAGAGCTTATTGTGACATGGTAGAAAGTGTTGTAGAGAGGGTGGTCAAGTGGGTACTAAAAGAATATTAAGTTGACTGACCCATATGGTACTTTCAAAACTATGGACTTCGATTTCATGGATAGGATATCCCCCTCTACTTTTAAATCGAGTGAACACAGATCTATGTGTTTGCAAAAGTCAAACATAGTTGAAATTCGATTTGTGATTAGCAAGTATAGGAATTAATGGAAGCGACAATTGCATATCAAATAGTTAGGGATGAGCAAAAAAACGGGCCGGTCCGACCCAGCCCGGTACCCGGCCCGAATAAGCCCGCCCACGACCCGAGCCCGCGATTAAATGGGCAGGCCTAGGCATTTTTTGAGGCCCGATTACCTTATCGGGCCGGGCTCGGGCAGGACCGGACCCGAGCCCGAAGCCCGCGGGCTGGCCCGACAATTGGCCCGAGAACCGGCCCGATATCTATCCATTAGAGGGAGGCGTGTGGATCGTCTATAATGGAAAAGTTAATCTTGAGTTTGTTGGATCACAGTCTTCTAGATGACCACCAAAAATGCAGAAGCTCGAGGTATCTGATCAGTAACCCATTTGTTATTTGGGTTTCAATTAATGATGATGTTGAGTGGGCTCATGAGTTGTCTAATGAACATACTCTACCTATAGTCATATGTAACAACAGGCTCAAAAACTGTCGTTAAGTCATCCATGTATGCACTCGTCATTTGTCTGACTCTGGAGACCCAATCTTAGAGGAAAAGTATTCTCAAATCCAAGGGAAAAATTTATTTTTAATGTAGCGGGCCAGCCCGACCCGGCCCATATACTTGCAGGCCAGGCTCGGGCTTGGGCACCAAAATCAGAAAATATACGAGCCTAGGCCCGGCCCGCAAGCCCTCCAATTTGAACCAGGCTCGGGCTGGGCTGAGCTGGGCCCGGCCCGGCCCGATGCTCATCCCTACAAATAGTGGGACAAGGAGCTCGAGGGAAAGGGTGGTAGTGTTGATAGATTATCGTAGTGGCATGGGGAGATGCAATGTGGATAGGAGCTCAGATTGATAAGACAAGGGGGGGGGGGGGGGGGGGGAAGTGAGGATGGGAGCTCGATCTTGACCTTAAGAAGCTAGGGTTGCAATTGGGGGGGGGGGGGGGGGGGGGGGGGTTGCTAATGGAAGAGTATATTGGGATGGGGGCTTAAGCAATTGGGAGGGATAGATTTAGGATGTTGTGACACACGGTAGGAGCTCGCATGACACACTACTGGATTGTGAAGGAGGAGGATTTAATTTGATTCACTACTATGAGGCAAAAGTGGATATTGTAATAAATTTTGCTGAAGATAACATCCACAAAATTAATCCACATGGACTATAGAGTATGACTGTGATTTTAAAGGGTCGGTATGTACATATGAAGTAAACATGGGCTAGCATGTAATTAAGTTGTTTTATAGGGGTATAAGGGTAAATATTCCCACAATTTACATCATTAAATGTACCAATAGAAGGAGAATGAGACAACATATCTTCCTATCACTAATTAGTATGTACAATATAACAATGAGAATGCAAAAAAAATAAAGGGGAACAATCAAGATCAACAAACAAATTCTTAGCATCAAGGTACTAAAATTGATAAGAGCAACGAATCTGCAAGATGATCGAGGAATATTGCTTGTGAGAGCAAAAAGGAATACATCTATAGGAGGAACTTGGCGCGGAACGAGAGATCCTCCTATCTGAACGAGGCCATCAGAAGTAAAGAGAGTGATTTTATCCTCTGGAACCCACTGAATACCTGCTTGACAAAAACAAAGGCCACCACCATCCAAGCAATGGCTTTAAAAACAACATTGCATAATAGGAAAGTAATTGCTAAGTTTGCATTGAATTTATATATAAGCTAATTTTAACTCATCAACCTGAGAAACATATCAAATTCCTCAATAGAAATATCCTTTTCTCATAAAATCCAACCATTAGCAAATAAAAACCAATCGATCACCCCTTCTCTGATATCTAAACTATGAATACCGCACTCAGTGATTAAATCAATAAATCCATTCTTTTCTTTTTCTTTTTTAAGAAGATAGAGCCATCTTATTTTAACCATGTAACAACACCTGCAACTAACTGCTGTTTCTTCAGAATGGTTGATCTGAACCTGAATTTTACAAGCTCACATAGACAGAATTAGAAGCGGTCTTCAGAAATTATGGTTTTCAATAAATCTAGTTTGAGAAATCAAATCCTGCAAAAGCCACTTAGAAAAAAAACAAAGTCCATGTTCCAGTTTATTTTCATATAATGGATAACTTTGATAATTTTAAAAACACTCAAACCAAAAGTGTGAAGGAAACTATCAAGAAGGCTATAAAATCTTTGGATCCAACCCCGATTATCATGCAAATTTCAAATGTTCTATCACATCTAAAAAAAGGTTCGGTGTGATTGCTGTTGTTTGAAATTAACAAAGCAAGCTACATGTCATTCTTAACTAAAACCTATGCAACATCAACACCACGCTTAAAGTTCCGACACATGGATCGTGTTCCAAATAGTAACAAATATCGAAATGAAAACATGCATCTTCAATCAAATCAACTGAAATAACTCAACTCTTTTGCACGATGCATGCACAAAAGATGGAGCCTTGTATCTCTAATCATTTACTCCCAATTATTCGGTCTAAATCAATTCCAAGCGTAAAATAATCACAGTACATCGATAGAATTGAGATCAGTCCATGAGATCTCTGTTTATCCTGTGATTGCCAGCGTTGACTCCAAACACCCAATCCACGATCCAACGAGACACACGAACAGATTGGAGCTTACCGGAATCGCCGAGGGACGCGGCGCGTGGATCCCACGGATAGAACCCCAATCCATCGTCCTCCCCTCTTTCGGGATCGCGAGCGGATGACCGGACGACGAACCTACAGGATCGGCGCTGGGGGAGCGATGAGAAGGAGGGTGGCGTCGGGCGGAAAGGGACATGTGGCGACTGGGAGGTGGCGGGGAAGGTGGGGAGGCAGCGGAGCGCGGGGGAGTCCAACATCGGGAGGTGAGGCTCGGAGGAGGAATGCTGGTCGGCTGCGTTGGAGGGGTTGAAGGGAGGGGAGCTGAGGCGCTGGCGCCGACACGTGGCGGAAGGTGCGAGGTCGCATGGGATCTCGTGCGGTTCGCTTCTTGTCCGCCACGGATTTGAAGTAACACGTGGGGGAGAAGTTGTCCGAAACGGGAACAAGGGGTTCAAATTGAATTATGTGTAGCCGTGTAGCCCGCACTTCCTTGCCGAATATAAATAATTTTGGATTTTATGTTTTTAGTTCAGTGAGTTATTTGGAGCATATAAAATGAACTATTTTAATTGAAGAATTATAAAGTATATTTTGAAATTGGATCAAATTCATTTATGGAGGTTGATATGCATTGTGAAAATCATTTTCATCTTATTTTTTTAACTTTAACGCAAAAGCAAATATATTGCGTAAGATTATATAAGTCTAAATACTGCAACAAATTGACCTATGAAATCTTTCAAAATCAAATATTAATGCATGTATTTTATTTTTGTTCAATGTATTTATTAAAAATATTATGCAAACTATTATTTGTAACTATTGTGCGAATTATTATTTCTGATGTACTCATTCATTTTGTAAGATTTATTTATATATGAGAAATATATTTGTATATTAAAATATAAACAAAAGTAGTTTAAGCATGTATACAATTGAAAAGTCAATAATCAACCTTTGTAAGATTATTTGGTATAAATTATAAACAACCTTATTGGCGTTCAATATGATATAAGGATGCATGTTGCGAATCGCGGAAGCGAACACACACAAACACGATCAAACAAGCAAGAACGCAAACACACGGATTTACAAGGTTCACCCGTAACTGGGCTACGTCCTTGGGCGGCGGCGATCGATTTCACTATGTGGAGAAAAGAATGAATACAGAGGATACATAAAACCCTAACCCTAAGAAGTTTACATATAGCACTCCCATACAGACGGATCCCTAAAAATAGAAGGATCCAAATACCCGAATACAAATAGAACCGCTCCATAAAATTTTCGCCGGGGGCGCTGCCCCCACACCCCCGCAGGGGGGGGCGCACTTGCTCCCCCCTTAGACCCCCCCCCCCACAGGCTCGCTGACCGGGCAGCGAGACCCCCGTCTTGTTGGGGTACGGCAGGGGGATGCATATGCAGTCCTTCAACCTGGGTCAGATGGTTAGGATTCAAGGCATATCAACAATCTCCACCTTGAATTGAATCCTCTGAGAAGGTTCGCTAAGCTTCGTCGTGCCGCCGCCAGCCCCTCCCTGGGGCTACTCCCAACTGTCGACATTGAGCAAGTCCAAACAATGTTTGAACTTACTCCCAGGAACCGCCTTCGTGAACATATCGGCTGGATTATCTGTTGTACCAACCTTTTTCACCTTGATCCTCTTCTCAGAACGAATGAAGTGATATCTGACATCTATGTGCTTGGTTCTCTCATGATGAACATGGTCCTTGGCTAAGCATATTGCACTAAGACTGTCACAATATACTATAGCCTGATTTTGTTGCAGACCGAGGTCTCCAAGTAAGCCCTTCAGCCAAATGCCTTCCTTTGCAGCCTCTGTCAGTGCCATGTATTCTGCCTCTATAGTAGACAAAGTAACCGATAGCTGTAAGGTAGCCTTCCAACTGATGACCGAATTCCAAGTGAAGACGTAGCCTGTCATCGATCTCCTCCCATCAATATCTGCTGCATAGTCTGAATCTGAATATCCAGCAACCAAGCACTCTGAATCACTTCTATAAATGAGGCCAATGTTTGTTATTCCTTTCAGATAGCGGAAAATCCGCTTGACTGCCTGCCAATGTTCCTTTCCTGGGTTACCCATGAATCTACTAACAACGCTCACAGCATGAGCGATGTCAGGTCTTGTGCATACCATGGCATACATAAGACTCCCAACTGCGCTGGCATAGGGAACACGTGACATGTATTCCTTATCAGCATTTGACTGTGGTGCAAAAGAAACTGAGAGATGAATATTTGAAGCGTATGGAGTACTTAGAGGCTTGGCTGTAGACATCCCAAATCTCAGTAGAACTTTCTCAATGTAGTTCTTCTGAGATAAGAAAAGTTTCCCTTCTGCACGATCTCTAATGATCTCCAACCCTAAAATCTTCTTCGCTGCACCAAGATCCTTCATGTCAAATTCTGAACTAAGGAGCTTCTTCAGATCATCTATGGTACTCCTCTGTTTGGCAGCAATCAGCATATCATCGACGTACAGTAACAGATAGATGAAGGATCCATCCTCCACCTTGTTGTGGTAAACACAATAGTCGTATGGGCTCCTGTTGAACCCATGATCAGTCATGAAACTATCAAACTTCTTGTACCACTGCCTGGGAGACTGCTTAAGCCCATACAAAGACTTCTTCAATCTACATACATGATTTTCCTTGCCCTGAGATAGGAATCCCTCTGGTTGGCTCATAAGAATGTCTTCTTCGAGTTCACCATGTAAGAAGGCTGTCGTCACATCTAACTGCTCCAGCTCCAAGTCTTGATATGCTACAAGAGCTAGTAGCACCCTGATGGATGTATGTCTTACAACAGGAGAAAATATCTCGTTGTAATCCACACCTTCCTTCTGACTGTAACCCTTCGCAGCTAGGCGTGCTTTGTATCTGATGCCTTCACTATCTGAAATTCCTGTCTTTTTCTTGAAGACCCATTTGCATCCAACGATCTTCCTCCCCTTTGGCAATTTGACAAGTTCCCATGTCTGATTCTTGTGAAGAGACTCCATCTCCTCACCCGTAGCAGCAATCCACTGCTCAGATTCTGCCCGAGATATTGCCTCCCTGTAAGTGGAGGGTTCTGGTGACTCTGCCTCCTCCGCAACCTGCAGTGCAAATGCAACCATGTCTTCGAATCCGTATCTCTGCGGTGGATGTATCTCTCTGCGGGGCCGATCAGTAGCAATACTAGGTTGCCTCTCTTCTGGTTGCTCTGCTTCAGGCTGTTCAACAACAGCCTGATCAGGAGTGGTGTGACCAACTGTGTGATCACTACTTGGTGTCAGTTCGAACTCCACCTGTTCGGGCACATCATCACTTGTCCCTGCATCAACAGACTCACTACTCGAGTGAAGCACGGAATTCTCATCAAAAGTAACATTCTTGCTAACAATAATTCTATGCTCAGAAGGGGACCAGATTCTATACCCCTTCACTCCTGCACCACATCCTGTAAACACCCCTTTCTTTACCCTTGGTTCTAACTTTCCTTCACTAACATGATAATAAGCAGCACAACCAAAGACTCGTAAAATAGAATAATCAGCATGATTACCAGACCATACCTCCATGGGTGTTTTGCAATCAATGGCAGATGCGGGACTCCGATTCACCAAGTAACAGGCTGTATTCACAGCTTCAGCCCAGAATGCTCTATCAAGTCCAGCATTAGAGAGCATGCACCTTGCTCTCTCCAGAAGCGTTCTGTTCATTCGTTCAGCAACTCCGTTTTGTTGTGGCGTATCTCTAACGGTAAGATTTCTCGCAACACCCTCCTCCTTGCAGAACTCATTGAACTTCGATGAACAGAACTCCAGTCCGTTATCTGTGCGAAGACGCTTCACCTTCTTAGAAGTCTGATTTTCCACCAAGATCTTCCACTGCCTGAAGGTCTGAAATGCTTCGCTCTTGTGCTTCATAAAATACACCCACACCTGTGACGCCCCGCCCCGCGGGGAGGACATCGGACCTATCTCCCTAGGATCCAGATACTCAGCAATAGCCACATTCATATATCATGATTAACATTCGGAATGTAAAACATGAAAAGTAGATAATAAAATGCTCAGATGACATTTATCTATTCATGGTTTCCAAAACATCATAATTTACAATAGAGTCCACAATATATTATTACATGACTAGCAACTTAAACTGCAGAAACTACACAAGTATAACAACAATTATTACAACTATACAGGTGGAACTGTACCCTAAGTCTGGTATAAACTGTGGAAGCTCAAGTCATTACTGCTGCTCAACGACCTGCAAACCTGGATGGGTTTCCAAAGAAGTATGTATGAGCAAAAAGCTCAGCACAGCTAAAAAGGCTAACACTACACTAAGCAGAATATGCAAAGGAGTAAAGAGATGGATGTTCATGTTCCATTATTATTTTGTAATTAGATTTACTAACCCAACCATTTATTAAAAGTTACATATGATCTACTTCTTGTACTCTACAAGTTCTAGTATTATTATTCGTATCATGAGTCGTAATAATACATTTATCTGCATGCATGGTTTGGGATCATCATATATGTAGAAGCACATATGTATACTATTCAAGATATCCTTTCATAATTTAAATATCGAGTTTCAAACATTAATAACATTATCTCAACAATCACATCATGTGCATCCGAGAAACCAACTCGGTAAATAAATCCCTTCTCCACCTTCAACCCATTTTCCCCAGCTTACCCATCACAAGGGGAATACCCGGGAACGAGTACACCGCGGCCAAACGGGACCGCACCGGATACACCCTTGTGACGAAGTACGAGTCTTCGACGAGTGTCGTACTAGGGACGCGGACACACCGACTGTACCCATAGCACTACGTTCAACCGACAGAGTCGCGGAACATACCGACAGACCCGCGGAACCAGAACTAGCACTCCATCTAGGACTCACCAGGACCACGAGAGTTGCGCCCCACTCTCGGGTATACTAACTCTGCTAGATACGATAAATGAAACAAACATTAACGAAGTCATTTCAACATAAATCTCAGTTATTATTTTAATAACCATTAGAGCATACGATCACACTGATCTTAGGTTTTTTTTATATGTGGTTTAGAGTTATCATGGTTTTTAATTTCTAATATTAATATTCAATCGTGGACCATTTCTCACAACAAGAAATACGTCGATCATGCACCCAACCTACTCCATGGAACAACTCCAAATACAACTAGGTTGCTGGGTACAATGCGCCACCCAACTCATCCATTATGGTTGGGGTTTTCAAGGTATCTACCAGACACCCAAGGGTACATACACAATTCCCTACGGTGCCTAAATCCATTTTTCCTGATCATAATGAAATCACATCCATGAGAGATATGAACAAGTCAATACTAGCGACCATTTGAATGCAAACTTTGTATTAATTATAACCCTTAAGTCCAAGACATGCTTTCATGTATTTTGTACTACTAGTTTTGTTGGGTATTATCTTTTATCCGAGTCTCAACTATATCCTAAGTAAGGAGTACACATATTTATTTATTTCATTAGAAAAGATCTAAAATCGAGAGGAAAAAGTTGAAATCTCCGCAATGAATTAGTATATTGTATTCAAATGAAAACCGCCAATGTTTTTTTATACACGATTCAACTTTTCTATTTGTTTCCTAAAATGGAAAGAATAGGCATGCTTCATTGATGGAAAACAATTCCATGTGTATGCGAATATTTTGTGATGATATTAATTTATATGAATAAAGAGATATCCTTATGGAATGGAAACGATGATTATGAGTAAGTGGAGTATTATTCTGACTAAAAAAAACATGCATAAATCATTTCTATAAACATTAATACACTCACACATAAATGCAACTTATTCCTAGCATGCATAGATATTAACACGACTAAACCATTATACGCATCATAATGCCGTGATTCAATTAAACTCTTTTAGTTCTTTTTATATCATAACATACAATCCGTCTCTTGGGATATTTATAACGACCATTATCATTTTGATAATATGTACATGATGCACTAGATACATAATCATCTCAATCCTATAACGAGATAATCATAATTATGGTGTTGCATTATTATTATGCACAACATGTGTGGGTTTTTTTTGTAACAATAATATCGTTATAAACCTAATGGAATCTAATTTAACCAAATCAATGGTTTACTGTCTTAAACAATGCACAACCCATTCACATAAAAACACTTATCTTTTGTGTAGTTATTTAAATGGTTTCCTGTCAAACAAAATATGTATACTACAATTCAAACGACACTTGACACATGTTTTGCAAAATGAATGGATGAGTAATGAGTCATTATACCTTAATGTCATTAAAGTATGGGACATAAATATTTCTCAGAAAGTAACGGAAATAATAGTAATAAAAGTTAAATTTCCATATCATCCTAAAATGGAAAGCATGTTGGTTCAGTTTCTTTTTATTTGTAAATACGAAATAAATTATAACATAAATGTGGGTAGGAATTATGTATGGATGTTACGCTTAGACTAAAGTTTCAAAATGCACTATTATATATTTCGAAAATTCCTTAATGAATATTTGCATTGAAACAGAACCGATAGTTCTAATGTACAGTAATTATCTTCTCTTTATACGTGCATGCCCTTTGAAATTAGTGGTGGATCCAATCTAATTAAAAACCTTCATAATAACAAATATTGTGAAGAAACCTGAACGTCATCCTCATATGCCTAGAAGTAGCATGAGAAGGGTATACATGATTATATCCTATATATGAATTGTATATGAAATGAGTAAATATGTGTATATATATCATATGCTCAAGCTCAAAAATATAATTCGAGGTCGATAATCAAGAGGGAGAAAGTCTGATGAACTCGGTGTTCATTAAGAGATTAAAGTAAAACTGATTTAGCAAACTTCTCGTCATATTTCTTTTATTAATTTAGAACATGAACAACCAGCAACCTCCACGCTAAGGGGAAAACCCAATCCAGCAAGAGGGACACGAAGGTCCATGGGATACAAGCACAACGAGAAAATCACAAAGAGGGGAGGGGACCGTACCTATATGAGTGATCTCACATGTAATACCATGTCTTCGCTCTAAGCCGTCTCCCACATATTATCCCAATCGCGGAAACCTCTAAATCAGAAGCACATTTTCTTAGATCTAATCCATAAATAAAATCACCAAATAGAGGGAGATTGAGAGATGATCTTACCTTTCTAATGTGAGATTTGCGTATAGGATGTCGAGGGAAAACTTCCTCACAAAAATAGTGGAGGACAACCAACTCCGCCAACGCTCCGTTGGAGCTCCAGTGATCTTGAGAGATGGGAGATGGTGAGTGGTGGCTAGGGTTTGCAAGTGAGAGGAGAGAGCAGCCCATAGGGTCTTTTATAACTCAAAAATCATAGTTGGGCGGATCTTTTATATGGATCTTGCTCAATCCCGTATAACCACTTAAGAGTTGACCCCTCTTCACTAAAAAGATCATATCTCAACCATCCGATATCCGATTTACAAAATTTCAGATGCGTTGGATTCCTAACGACGATACGCATATAATAAACTATTTTATTCTATAATCAGATAAAAATTGAATTTTTCATTAATTTCTTATTAGACCACAACTATTTGATTATCATCAACTTACCTAAGTTGCGAGGCTAAAACCAGGGGTTTCACATCATAACAATCTTAAAACAAGTCTCGTCCTCGAGACTTCAGAAATCGGCATTGGTAGTATTCTCTGTATATTCATATCATATGTTGTTTACATCCACGATATCATACCTAATATCCATTACATCATGTAAAGATATTATTGGGGTAGGACATGTGTCTATTACGATATGCGAAAGGCTTTCTACAGACCTTAAGGTTATAACTTTTGAAAAGAAAAACAATCCTAATATGCATCTTTCTTAGCTTAAGGGCGATAACAATCTTAAAAGAACTCTTCCTACTCCTAGAGATGCTCTCGCATATGCAATCTACTTATCACATGAGTGATAATAATCTTAATAGAACATTTGTTATCACTGCCAACGACAACTAATTTTAAGAAATTACAGTTGACACCTTCGACATCTTAAGAGAGTTCAAATTTCTTCAAAAGATGTACACGCATCTACATTCCACTTATCACGAGAGTGATAACAATCTTAATAGGACCTTTGTTATCGTGGTCAACGGTAACAATCTTTAGGGATTACAGTTATCATCTTCGGTGATAACACTCTTAAAGTATCCTCCTTATTACTCCTGAAAATGGATAAAATATCTAATTTCTACTCATCACAAGAGTGATAACCATCTTGATAGGATCTTTTATTGCGGTCGGTGATAACAAATTAAAGAGGATCAGAATCATCAACCGATGATAAGAATATAAAAATTTAGAGTTATATCACCTTCAATGATTACAAACAAGAGTAATGGTGATATCATAGTTGATGATAACAATCTTAAGAAGAATCAAGCCATCTCTTTCAATCCTTAAGCTTGTCTTACGAATTAGCATGTACTACATAATACTAGTCTCAATACCACATAACTAAGGTTTGATACCTATGAATCTTTTAACTCGATTATCATAAAAAGAAAACTAAGACACTAACATTGTCACAACTATAACCATCAGAATCATATAATCCATATGTCATATTTTCTTGTGGACCTGCTCTATATTATCAATAAATTCAAGAAGCACGTAATTTATGTTCATATAGATAAAACATTATCTAACATTTTTTTTCATTTAGAATTACAAGAACATTGAATAGTCATAAGAGTCATTACATCAATCGCATGCCTTGAGTATTTTTTTTGTTCCTTTTCATCGACATGTGAATACTCCCATATAGTGCTCTAACAATAACATTATTGACTCACTGCGGGCATTCAACTTGACTATGACCTCTTTGGCCACATGTATAGCATCGTCGAGGCCTGCTACTTCCTCTTGGTCCATTTGTAGTAGAACTTGTTGTAGTCTCGTGCATTGCTTTCAATGGTAGGGAACCATTATAAGTTAATGAATAAGGCATCACAATCTGTTGCCCATCCTTGTCATTTTCACGCAATTCTCCCCGCTCAATTTCATATCGTGATGTAAGTCTTCCATGCGAGATATGACTTCTACCATCTCACGGATAGTGGATGGTCGACAAGAAGAGAGTCTATGTTGAATATCAAGGCGAAGTCCACACCAAAACTTTAGGATCCGTTCGTCTTCACACATTTCAAGCATGGGTGAATGGCGTGCTAACTCATCAAATTTGATCTGATATTCTCTAGCTGACATCGGTCCTTGTTTCAACTCATCCAATTCCTTTATTTTTCTCCTAACCCAGAAATCAGGAAGAAATTGTTCTCTAAATGACTTCACAAAATTATCCCAAGTCAAAGGATGTGGTAAATGTCGGGATAACGCACTCCACCAATGCTTTGCATGACCGCTCAAGGAGTATTCAGCAGATGGCACCCAACAATCTTTGGGTGCTTGGATAATCTTGAGAACTTTCTCAATCTTTTCTAACCAAGCATCAGCATCCTCAGGAGTAGTATCCCCAACAAACTCTGGTACCTGACCCTTGCAATAGCTAGCAAAGATTTTCTGATGTTTCTGAAAAATATTCTCAGTAGATGGAGGGAGAAGTGGAACTCTAGTACTACCCTCATTCTGAAGGGTACAAATCGATTCTTCAAATCCATTAAGTCTTTGCTCTACAGTTTGCAGTCTCCTATCCATACTTTGGAGCATATCCATCATCGTCGTCAATTGCCTAGCAATCTCGACATCAGACATCGACATGATTCTACATGAATTGATTACACTCATCAGCCTCTAAATATCTAAGTCTTCATATATTAGGACTCTTACACGGGAACCATTCCTGTTGGACTAAACATCATAGTCAGAGGACCCTGATGTATTCCATACATTCCGAATACCGTTAATAATCATAAGTATAAATGTTGGCTAATGGAGTATCCTTGCTCTGATACCATCTGTGACGCCCCGCCCCGCGGGGAGGACGTCGGACCTATCTCCCTATGATCCAGATACTCATCAATAGCCACATTCATACATCATGATTAACATTCGGAATGTAAAACAGGAAAAGTAGATAATAAAATGCTCAGATGACATTTATCTATTCAAGGTTTCCAAAACATCATAATTTACAATAGAGTCCACAATATATTATTACATGACTAGCAACTTAAACTGCAGAAACTACACAAGTATAACAACAATTATTACAACTATACAGGTGGAACTGTACCCTAAGTCTGGTATAAACATGACGTACTTCTGTGACCATCCTCACGACTCCATCATGCATCTTGATCGTCACAGAGCCGATCCCTACTATCTTGCATGCTGCATCATTCCCCATGACAACGTTCCCGCCATCTATCTTCTCGTAGTTGTAGAACCAGTCTTTATTGGGAGTCATATGGTAAGAACAGCCTGAATCAAGAATCCATGTGTTGTCTGTGGTCGTCTGATCTGTGACGGTGAGAACCAGGTCATCTTCAGAATCTGCGCCTCCATGAGCCACGGCAGCAACTGTGGCTTTCCCTTTCTTCTTCGGGCAGTCCTTCTTCCAATGTCCAGGTTCCTTGCAGTAATTGCAAATGTCCCTAGCATTGTGATTCTTTGATTTGGACTTCTGCTTTCTCTTCTTTGCGTAGCCAGAATTGGCATGACTCTTCTCATGAGTCATAACCAAACCTGCAGCATTAGAGTCCTGCTTCCCAGTAGCCATATGTCGAAGTTCACGTGTATGCAGACTCGCGCAAACTTCCTCTAGGGTTATCGATTCTCTTCCCACAATGAACGATTGAACAAAATTCTCAAACGATAATGGAAGAGAAACTAACAAAATCAAAGCAGCATCCTCATCTTCAATCTTAACATCTACGTTTCTTAAATCCATCAACAATGTATTTAAGTGATCTAGATGTTCTTTAAGAGATGTACCTTCCTGCATGCGGAGAGAGAACAAACGTTGCTTTAAAAGCAACTTGTTGGTCAGAGACTTCATCATGTATAGACTTTCGAGTCTCAACCACAGACCGGCCGCAGAAGTCTCATCAGCAACCTCCGCGATAATCTCGTCCACCAGACACAGCATAATCGTCGAGTACGCCTTCTCTTCCTGCACCGTCAACTCAGAGGGTTCGAGTGCCTTCGCACGCTCCTGGTCCAACGGCGCCCAGATGCCGTGCTGCTTCAGAAGGGCGCGCATCTTGATCTGCCATAGACTGAATCCGTTCTTCTCTGGGAACTTCTCGATCTTCATATTGTGTGACAACATCTTGCTGGATGATCCTGACGGAACCCGAGGCTCTGATACCAGTTTGTTGCGAATCGCGGAAGCGAACACACACAAACACGATCAAACAAGCAAGAACGCAAACACGCGGATTTACAAGGTTCACCCGTAACTGGGCTACGTCCTTGGGCGGCGGCGATTGGTTTCACTATGTGGAGAAAAGAATGAATACAGAGGATACATAAAACCCTAACCCTAAGGAGTTTATATATAGCACTCCCATACAGACGGATCCCTAAAAATAGAAGGATCCAAATACCCGAATACAAATAGAACCGCTCCATAAAATTTTCGCCGGGGGGGGGGGGGGGGCGCACCTGCTCCCCCCCTAGACCCCCCCCCCACACAGGCTCGCTGACCGGGCAGCAAGACCCCCGTCTTGTTGGGGTATGGTACAGCAGGGGGATGCATATGCAGTCCTTCAACCTGGGTCAGATGGTTAGGATTCAAGGCATATCAACAATGCAAATGGATTTATATGTATAGAGATATAGGTGGACCATATTCATATCTTTTTTAGATCTGGACATGATACATAACACATATATCTTGCCATTTTGGATAATCACAAATCATATCCTTAAATATGAATGTGGATATAAAATCTAACAATTATATTTAACAAATGGATATGAAATATTGTAAGAGTAATAAATGTCCCTAACACTTACACTCGTAAAAAAGTTTTTGTAGAATTAAAATTGATTGTCAGTTAAATTAAAATCACATAAATTAATTATGCATAACTAAAAAAGATAAACAAAGTAATATACCATATGAAATAACTTCTATAGATAATAATTAAAAGTATAAAGTTATACGTCTTTATTTCTGCATTTCAAAATGAGTCCATGGTGCAATATATTTCGTGTAACTTTGTCATAAATCTAAACTATGTCTATACACACATTAATATATATTTATATTTGCATTCACAAAAAATTTAATCATATCAGTATTCATTTCCTTACAAAATTAAAAATAATATCCATATCAATGTTTATTTCCCTATATATTTATCCATATAAATATCCATAAAGGAAATCTAAATATGCTTAAAACAGATACGGTAAAGGAAGGGTATTGGTTTACCAGTTGCATCCTTATATACATTATTGATATATATTGGGAAATATTCATATACATACATTGATATATGTCTTTACAATAACAAATATATATTCAATATTATAAATATATGTATCCATTAAAAAATGTAATCGTACTCCTATCCGTATCTGTAAAAGAAAATGATATGTATGCAAAATAAAAATCTAGATTCTTATCCGTCAAATAAAAAATAGATATATATATCTGTTTAAAACCTGTTGTGATGGTGGATGGATATAGATATACCAATTACATTCATCTGTGCATCTCTTCGAAAAATTTAAAAATATGTATATACACATATTGATACGTATCTATACAATATATATACATATATTAAGTAATAGCACAATTTATATCAGTCACGGTCAACAAAAATATAATTATATGTGTATCCATATCATTTAAAAATTAATGAATATAGTTTTAATCAATCCAGATTAACTTCCTATGATATAATATAGTATATAATAAGATTAAATCAAATTTTTAACAATAATATGATATATGAATTTGGTACTACAAAATATAGGAAAAGAAAATCACAATAGTGAATTGATTTTTCCAAATGAAAATTGCAAGCAGAAGGCCTTACCCCGTCTGCGTGAGAGAGAGAGAAATAGAGAGGGGGGAGACATCGTGGATAGTGGATAGAGAGAGGGAACATTTCGGTGGAGGGAACATTTCGACAGAGGGAAAAGTGCGAGAAAGGGAAGAAGAGGAGTCAGGTCGGAGAGCGGGAAAAAATGGGGAATGTGCCACGAGTACTTAGGAGGGAAGGAGTTGGGTTCCCGCGCTCGGGGGATGTGCCACGTGTAGTTAGGAGGGAAGGAGCTGGGTAGAACCCAGCTTTAGTATAGAGTATAGATAACTAGGGTGCACACGCATGTTTTCCACTTTTAAAATTTATTTGTTGGGTTTTGAATTATGTGAGAAAATTTTCCACTTATGGGAAAAACATGAATAGAATGTTTAGTTAGGTTAATTTTATACGAAAAATCACAAATAGGCATATTTATGTGAATTTATCTGTATGAGTTTGGGAAATATTACATGTGTATTTATGTATGTATCCGAATACATCCATATTTAACCTGTAGCTATTTAAAGCATAAAGCCTGTATTATTATGCCTAGGGAAAATAATCAATTTTATATATATATACACACATACACACACACACATGCATCGAGAAAGAAATGGAAATTGTATTTACATCTATAGTTGCTGAGTACACAATCCTCTTCTCATAGCATTCATAAACTTCTCAAGTTTTTTTTGCTAAAGCATCCCTATCCAACAACACCATATTAAGGCAATCCCTAAAGCCATGTCTCCTCATAATAAATCATAACATAACGTCTGAAGTCCTAGTAGATTTTTCGTTTCCATTAAAAGATCATTAATACAATATTTAGTTGAGTTTAACTTAATAAGAAAATTGATAAATAAATATATATACATGTGTATGAAATATTAACCAATGTGTATGAAATCTACATGCACCATGAGTTCTTGGGGTAATTTACAAGGTCGATAATTGCGTTGTGCAAAAGGTCGTAGAGGTAATTTAAAAAGTTTATAGGGTCTGTCGAGTAAAAATACCTTTATATTTTTATGAATTTTATTTTTTATATTTTTTGTATTGTTTTAAATTTTATAATTTTTGTTTTCTTATTTTTAATTTCTTTTCCTTTTTAAATATCTAATATAGGAATATATAAAATATATACAATATAAAATAATAGAGATATAAATATAACTAAAAATAAACAAAAAAAGTGCAAAAAAATATTTTATATTTAAATGTTTTCTACTATTTTTGTGATTTTTTAGATATTTTTAATAATTTTTTATATATTTTTAAAGCTGGAAATATCCTAAAACAGGGACTAAATAAACATGCTGAATTGAATTGGTGATTAAAAATAGCAAAAAGTGTCAAAATTTCTCAAAATTAATTTTAATAGATAGATACTGATATAAAGAATATTTAGTAATAAAAATAAACATTATTGGGATTTTTTATGATTTTTCCTATTTTTTACTAGATTTTGGAGCTTTTAAATTTTTATACTTTTTCTTTTTCTATTTTTAAGGATTTTGGATCTCGAGTTATAAAATATTAAGACAGACAAAATGTAGTTTATTTGGAACTTTTCAAAAAGGTTTTATATTTTTTGATAATTTTTAATTCAAATATGGAAAAAATGTGATCTTTTGATTTTTAGAAAATAGAGAAAATGCCTAAAATGTAAAAATAAAATTATGATGTGAATGTATATGCTAGTAGGTACTTAACCCTAATTCTTCTAATTTATGGAGCACGAATGATACTTTTAATGAATAGAAACCAATCGCAAAAATTATTGAACTAGTAGGGGCATATTTACAATTAAAATAAAAGGCAATGTGATTTCTACAAAATACCCTAAATTTTATTGCTAAAATTAGTTTCACGACTAAATTATAATTACAAAAGTCACAAGGGGTTCATTATAAAATGGCCACCTCACATGGGATCGCACGCGAGGTGACCTTGCATGGACCCAAATGCAATATTAAAGAAGTACATGGGTTCCTATGCAACTTTCACAAAAATAATAAACATTCAAGATATCTTATAGGGTTAAATAATAAAATAAAAGGGTGGGTCTAGTTATGTAATTTACCCCTACTGTGCGCGATCGGACGACTCCTAGTATTCTAATGTGTCTATACGAGAAGGCTCAATGGCGCTTCGCAGCTGATGCCTAGGATCATATCCTTGGGACGGATCCGATGGTCGAAGCTCCTCCTGATCGGACGATAGTTGCTGCAACTGGGACTCGGTTCTTGATCTGACGGATGAGGAAGGCGGTGGAAGAACGGGGAAGAACTCGTTGCTAGCGAGTTTGGATCGGGTAGTACTTGTGCCTCCAGCCACCGGAAGCTCTGCCGAAGGCCTCTTCTCATTCCTGTCGGAGTCCCGCGTCTCCAAGAGGTCTCAAAAATGTCCAGGACTACTGATCGAGCCCTTGGAGCTCGATATGCTCCGACGACCTAGAGAGTGTCTTTGAAAAAATTGACCCCCTTATGGGGTTCTGCAGCTCCTGCGACCTGCACAATGAAGAGACCAGGGATGAGGGCAAACCACCTTGTACCGTCAGGTGGTGGAATGGAGGTGAAATGCAATGAGGCAGCAGTTGCTCCGGCGAAGGGAGGAGGTGGAGTGTCGTGATCCTGATCCATGAAGGATCAGTTTGAATGAAGTGGAACGGGGCATAGTAGAAGCGTTGGGGAAAGAGATGAAGATGGAAGGTGGGTCGGAGACAGTGTGGGTCGTTGTGGAGAGTTTGCCGGGGTGTAGCTCCGATGAAGTACGAATGAGCTTCTTTAAGCTAAGGCACTGGATTAAACCTAAAACTAATGGCTAGAAACAAAACTAGAAACTAAAAGCTATCTAAATGCAAAGAAAATGGGGCCTCGGGCAGCGCTGGCCACGACATAGGCACCTCATGGCGGCGGAGCGTCATAGATGGCGGAACCTTGCTCTACGTCACTCCACCATGCGCCAAAGAGCGGAGCGAGCGAGCTGTCACCTCGCTCGAGCCCTGAAGCTCGAATTCGAGGAAAGAACTGGCGAGATGCGGATTCAAAATTCTAAGGAAGAATGGGTGGAGCTTTTGTATAGGTAACGGGCAGGAGACAAAGATCGAGGTCACTAGCTCGATGGAGCATTAATTTGATCGAAAAATCGCACTATCGTGATGGAGTTAGGATTGAAGAAAACTGAGAAGGAATCATCCTGAATCGATGACTGTATCGATTGGGAAAAGGGAGAAGAAGGGGGAGGTCAACTCGACTCTAACAGATCTACACCTGGGGAGGAGAGATGACCAGGGTCAACTCTTGACCCACTCTGGTCGGTCCACGTGGACCGACCAGAATTTATTATTTTATGCAGTATTTTAATATGATTGTTATTTGTTTTTATGGGTTCTTTTATTACAAGTTACTTTTAAGGGGTTTATATATAAGTATATTAACCTATGTGTTGTATATTTTTTATTTTGTAGTTTATAGTTTATTATTTTATACACTTAATTTATATATTATAACTTATTTTTATATATAAATATATTTGTTTTATTTTTTTGATACAATATGCACACTTAAATAAACAAGGGTACTAATTATATAGGTATAAGTGTTGCATATTCATCTATGTATATATACTATTTTAGTTTTGTATTTTCTTTATAGTTTTATTCTATTCTAAATATGTATATATACTATAAATAATTTTTACAAAATTATAAAAATTTAATATTATAAAAATTATAAAAAAATAAATAGAATGAATATTTATTCAGGTATAATGCACAATAGGGGTCCAAAACCTAACTTTTGCACCTTAACTCCAAATTGTTTTGTATCTTAACTCCAAATTGAATGAAATCACATTCATTAAATTGCTTATTAAAAGTCATATGCAATTAAATATGATTTTGATACATTTTGAGTTCATATAGAGAAGATATGATCTTGAGAAGTTTGGATTTTGGCTTTTTCTTCTGAGTACAAAAAAGTATGTTGTATATTATTTTTGTGTAAACTCAATTTTATATTTTTTATATATTTTTATCTACAACTTTTACGTACAAAGTTTTTTTTATTTGGTGTATAAATAATATAGAATAAAATAGGTCACAAAAATACAATATTGGAGGTTACAAATTAGGGTTTTTATTGTATATTTGACCCTTATCTCCCCTACTTTATTCCTTGTCGACCCAATCATCATGATACATAGGGATCGGGGTTTAGGATCATAAAATAAAAGGTATTTTTTCTTTATTCTTTTGTTTTGGCTTTAAATGATGTATTTTATACAATAATTATACAATAAACAATGAATGTTATTTTGTATAAAATAATGTTATATACATGCATTTAGCTAGGGTTTGAAGGTCAAAATGAAATAATAAAGGTGATGAAATGGAGATTCATCACCCCCCTATACTTGCCTTTGCTAGTCCCTAGCAAACACTTATGTTGTAAGTATAGAAAATAAAAATAAAGAAAAGAAAGAAAGAAATCAGTTTGATTTTAGTTCTCAAACTTGTCTTCATAAAATCAAAGTTTGGAGCTTAAGTCGGACCTACGGATTTTAGGTGTGATCGGAAACTTATTGGGAAACGGATTTGAAACATAACAACCTTTGAGAGTCACAAAACTCTGCTCAAGTCTCCTTGATAGTCAGGTCAGAATAAGCCAACTCATACACAAACCCTTATGACTATGAATCTATCTTGGACGGTGTGTGAGTGTAGCTCTCCTCGACTGAAGTGGTAAAAGTCAGTCTTCTCCAACATGACGACCCTAATTCCCCAATCCAACAAATCTTTCCTCGAGAAGCGAGGTATTCCCTTTTATGTTAAAGTACAACTAGTTCGAGAAGAGGATGTGGGGAGAAGAATGGACGGTAGCCAGTGTAACTACCTATCATAGGATGCTTGACCGGTGTAGCCAAGTCATCCGGCCGCAGGCTCACATACATATGACTTTGAGGCTCAAGCTCGCTTATTGACTATGCAAATATGTACATACTTCAGCAAGCATTTTATTTTCAATCATGCATGTCCACTTTTTTGGAGATGTTGATTTTGCATTTTTTTAATTACTATATACAATAGCATTTACATATGGACTTTTTCCTCTTGAGCAAGTAAACTATCCCTCTTTTGAAGGCTTATTACAACCCACAACTTCTGTCTTTAGACCTCATAGCTACTAGATCTGGTTAGGGTACAATGACCAAAAAAGTATGCCTTCTGATGTTTCCATTGGCTTGTTTCCCATGCCGGCAAATCCAGCCCTCTACCACTTCAATTGACGTGAGCAAAGTGCAAGGTGTAGGTGTACAAGCTAGGTCATTATCAACAAGAGTTGTTTATGTGCTCCGAGATATTCTACTTAGGTAGTCGAGACGACACTGAACTAAGTTTGTGATCCCAAAGAATTAAGTCTAGCATATCTGAAGTACCTCAATTCCAGTTCCTCTGAGGTTCTTGTGATTATGAAAATTTAAGGTCCAACCAAGCTCCAATCTTCGGATTTTACTTAGATTTGTTCAATTATCAAACTCATTCCGAAAAATGCAAATGTCATGTACAATGTAGAAATTTTTTCTGTGATGCAATTTTCTAATTTTGAACTTTTTGTGGATTTTTGAAAAACATTGTACATTTTTATGCAATTTTAGAAAAGATTTTGCTGATGTTTTTGAGATTTTTATTTTCAAAATTTTAGAGATTTTTTAAAAAAATAAAAGATTTTTTGGAAAAGACATAGGGACATATATTTACACGGGAGTGCATCTTATATTTACAAGAGTTGGGTTTTTAATAATTTACAGGTTTATACAAGTTGTATAAAGGATTTTTTTATGTACCCAATTTTCAAAATAATTTGAAAAGGTTTTCACAAGTATTTTGAAAACTTTATTTTGCAAATTAATTTGACTAATAATTTTACAAATATTTGACAAAACTTGAAAGTTATTTTGTAAAGATTTTTCAAACAAAATGTATAGATTTTTCAAAATATTTTTGCAACCATTTTTCAAAGTCATTTGCAAATAGATTTTCAAAATATTTTATTTCAAAAAAAAAGAAATTTGTACGAACCAACACTCTTAGAAAGGTTGATAATATTTAACAAAATATTTTCCAAATAGTTTTCAAAAGTTTTTCAAAAAGAGTTCACATTATTTTTCAAACATTTTACAAAAAAACCTTGATTTATTAATCAGTATATACAAAGAATTTGGTGTGTAATTAATTTTTAGCCATATTATCAAAATATGAAACTACGAGTTATGACTAATATATATACGAAGTATATACGACCCCCTGTACTTAGCTTGAGCTATGTCCTCATAGATCAGAGAGAAAAAGAGAAGAGATAACTCGTAGTGAGTATTGAAGAGCCTATACTACAACAACAAAATGAAGAATGAGGGAATAAAAGAATGAATGAACGAGAAGTCGATCGTCCCTCTTATGCTTAGGATGAAATAATCCTTAGTATATCAAGTTGTAGCTACATGCAGGGAGGGTCGAGAGTGGTAATAGACAGATCACGACTCACTTTGTTTCCCCCTATACTTAGGGTGAGATATCCCCCAAGTATAGATAAGGAAGGGAGAAGGTGGAGGGGATTAGTAGTAGAACCAAATAAAAGAAAATAAATGAGGTGAGAATGTACGCATCACTCCCCATATACTTAGGGTAAAAGATCCCCAAGTATAGGCAACAATAAGAGTGATGAAATAGAATGAAGAACGGACACCTCAAGGTATACACCCCCCTATACTTAGGACAAAGTACATCCTATGTATATCAGCGACGAAGGGGTGACACCTTTTTGGAAGAAAAAGAAAATGAAAATGAAAAGAAGAAAAGAAGAAAGATCACTCAACTCATCCACCACCCCTATACTCAGGACAAAGTACGTCCTAAGCAAGGCAACACAAACAGAATGAGGTGGATAAGCAAAAACAGTAGATGGAAGGAAATAAAATGAAAGCGGATATACAAAAGAGATAGATATACATGAATCAAGAAGGTAAAAAGCGAACCTTCTTGTGTGATCGTTGAGGAATGGATCTGACAAAGTCCAGCTCGATATCGGGGTCATCAACAGACACAAACCGATCATGATAGACTTGATGAAGGTCCTCAGTGGTATCAAAGCGGAAAAGCATGAACTGGTCAGTGGAAGTAGTGTGGTCATGGTCAACCTGGGAAGTCTGCACTTGATCATCACATAAAGGCCCGAATTCCTTGATGAAAGAAGTAAGGTCAAATTCGGCCTCTGCAGTCTCTACTAAGTCAGCCCTCCGCTCTAAAGTATCTATAGTGTAAATACCATGGATGTCATCAATACATCATCACTCACCGAAAGAGGGAACTCCAGGGACCATGCTTTCTAAGCCTTCCTCACCAAAGAGGACTTCTCGGGTCTTAGTATCATCCATCAACATCAAGGTCATACTCCTCGGTGTTAGATAACATAGGTACACTCTCATGGGATGCGGGTCTTTGGTCAACAGTGGGTGTAGTTATTAACACATCGCTCCCAACATCAGAACAGAAGCGAATCTCTCCAGATCCATAATCAATAATGGCTCTTGCAAAGGCATGGAAAGATCATCCCAGGATGATTGGAGGATACTCCACAAGGATTGGAGGTCTCCATGGACAATATAATGAAGTCGGTTGTGAAGCTCTTACCCTGAATCTGAATGACAACACTCTCTAGAATATCCCTCAGCCTCTTTATTGATCCATCAGCAAATTGACAAATCATCCTGGTTTTCTTGAGGTCTTAAATGAAGACAATGTATCAGCGAGAAGGGTATTGATATTAATATAAGCATCGTCGTCAAGGAGAGTGTGATCACATGAATGATCAGAAATGGTGCATCTAGTAAGTGGTATAATAGTGTTCCCTTTCCTAGTGTGCGGACGGTGAGTGATGGTGTAGGGAGTGACTATGGTCAAAATGTGTTGCTACGATCTGCTCCTTCACTTTCTCTTCCTGGGTTTAGGAGCATATAATTGGGTCATGTCCTAGCGAAGTGGGGCCTCAATAATCTCATGAATAATTGCCACCACTTCAGGTCCAGTCAACAATTTTTTAAGATTTTGGATCTCCTCCATACAAGGGAGGAGATCAAATCATCATCTACACAAGGATGACTAAGAGCAGTCTTTACAGTGTCATCTTTGGGGTCGAAGGTGGGAACTATGGTGAATGTATGTGTGGGCATAGGATATGGCATGGGTGCCCTCTCCCCACAAGCTGGCTCGATTGTGTGTTTCCGAACTCTTTTTGTACTTTTAGGTTTTTCTCATTTTGTATTTTGGGCGATTGCAAGCTCTCATAGGTATCATCTAATGAATCCATGGAATCAGGTGGTGAAGCGGCAGTGTGGCTCTTATTTAGACTAGTGATATTATCAATTCTCGAATTCATGTGCTCCACTAATCGAGTCATGTTCTCAAGAGCAGACTTCATGAGAGGTGACTCTAAACTCTCATTATCAGGTGAGTGGGATGGTAGGAAATGTGTGGGTGGTGGTGGTGGGTAAAAGTCTGATGCCTAAAACAGTTGATTGGGCGGATATATACAAAAAGAAGATTCAGGAGCAAAATCCTCCTAGAAAAATGGAGGTGAACCGGTTGGAGGGTACGAGGGCTCCACAAAGTTCGGATAAATACTCCAGTCGACAATCTCCAAAACAAAAGAATTTGATCGAGAGAACATGAAAATAAAATCAAGATATGCAAGAAAAAGACGCAAATACGCAGAGAAGATCAAGTATGCACACCAACAATCACAAACAAATATACACAAAACAAACCCCTTAACTCACCAACTCAACACAGTGATGACCGTGAAAGTTCAGTCTTTTTATCTTTTCAATTTCAGAGTTTCACAAAGTTTTACAAACACGTGTAGGCCTGGGATTGGGGCATTAATCCCTGCTGTGTACGTGGCAAATAAAATGCGAACACAATGAGGGGGTTTGCTCTCCCGAAAAGAACCTTTCATTTTAATTTTAGGCTCGAGTAATCTTAGCAGTCCCAATTTTATTGGTCATCATTTTTATATCTTTAATAGAAATGCACGAACCTAACGAGGAGTTAATTCCTTTAAAATACTAGGTGGTCAAAATCAGATGGAGAGAGTCAGAAAAGCAATGTAACGCGAAAATGATGATTAATGCTAAGTAGAAATGCTCACCTTGCCTCCATCTCTCTTCATGCAAGGATGTTAGGCAGAATTGAAACCAATATATATACTATGCACATCCGATGAAATTGCCCTAGAATAAAATATGCTATTATTGTGAACACCAGATGCTAACTATCTAGATATGAGATCCAAAAGTCCGATATTAGAAGTTCATTGATGTCTGCCATAACAGGTCCTTCAAGCAGTGTATAATGCTTCTCTCGGTGCGCGATCTCAAGTCTAAACAGTTAACAATTAGATTTGACTAAGTATAACCACGAATCTATAGGTACATGTAAATGTAATTAGGGCGTTGGTCCTTAGTCTATCGTCAAGTAAATCCTAGAACTAGGACTCAATCACACAAAATAAATAAAAAGAAATCGTGAAACAAAGAAAAATAAAATTGAAGAAAACACAAAAAATCGATGAGGCCCCCGAGTGAACAATCACTCGGACAGTGGGCCTCGTGAAGTAGCAGTATCTTGAGAGTCCAAATTATTACAAATATGAGCGTCTCTCTCTCACTTAAATTACAAAATGAAATAAAATAAAATAAAATACAAAAGCTATTGTCTACAAAAATCCTCCAAGTCCTCTTTTGTAGCTCTCTCATGTCAGTTAGGTCAGAAAGCTAACTCCTTGTCTCGGTGGATGCATCGAATCTCCTAAGAAATCCACCCTCGATCCGAGGTTCCTCACAACAAAATCAAATATAAAAGGCGGTTAGACAATTCAAAAATAATATCAAATAAATCGAAAATAAATAAATGAAAAATAAAGACAAGAGGAACTCAAAAATTAATCTATATAAAGTTGCCACCCGTCAACGGCGTCATTTGAAATAATGAAATTCTAGAGGATCTTGTCAACCCACAAGGCGGATCAATAATCGCTGAGTTGACCACTCAAGAAAACCGCTAAATTCAATAATTAACCTGTAATATAAATCAAATAATGAAAAATAAAAATGTGAAGTTAAAAATTATTATAACTCTATAAATGTGTGTATAGGTGTAAGTATGTGTAGAGTGTCGTACACATGGAGCAAACGGTATATTGTGCAAGGGAGTGAAAAATTATTCCTCTCTATTGTCTATTTATTTTATTTTTACGTGGGTTTTAATTTTATATTTTTATAGATTTTAATTTATATTTTTTATTGTATTTAATTTTATATTTTTTCCTTTTTATATTTTCCTGATTTTAAATTTCTTTTGGTTTTAAATATCTAATATAGGAATATATAAAAGTATATATACATTATAAGATAATAGATGTATAAATACAACCTAAAAATAAATAGAAGTGTAAAATAAAATGTTTTTGTATTTTAAATATTTTTCTATTGTTTTTGTGATTTTTTAGACAGTTTTACCATTTTTTATGGATTTTAAGTCAGAAATATCCTAAAATATGGATTAAATAAATAGATCGAAATGAATTGGAGATAAAAATAGTAAAAAGTATCAAAATTTATCCCAAATTAGTTTAATAGATAAATAATAATATAAATAAAATCCAGAAATAAAAAAAATTATTGGATTTTTGTGATTTTTCTTATTTTTTTACTGGATTTGGAGATTTTATTTTTTAGTCCTGTTTTTATTTTTAGGGATTCTGGATCTGGAGTTATAAAATACTAAGATAAAATAAAATGTATTTTTTTTAGAATTTTTTCAAAAAGGTTTCATATTTTTGTTAGTTTTTATTCATACAACGGATAAAACGTGTTCTTTTGATTTCTAGAAAAAAGGAAAAATTGCCTAAAATGCAAAAATAAAATAATGACGTGAATATGTCTGCTAGCAGGCACTTAACCTAATTTTTGGAGCACGTATGATAATTTTAATAAATAGAAAACAATTAAAAAAATTATTGAACTAGCAGGGGCATATTTGCAATTAAAATAAAAGGCAAGGTAGTTTCTGCAAAATACCCAATTTTTATAATTGAAATTAAAAGTATCAGGACTAAATTAAAATTACAAAACCTGCAAGGGGTTCACTGCAAATTAGCCACCTCATGTGGGATCGCACATGAAGTGACCTGGCACAGTCCCAAATGCAATATTAAAGAAGTATTCCTATGCAATTTTCACAAAAATAATAAACATTCAAAATATTTTACAAGAATAAATATATAAAACAAAACGATGGGGGTTAATTCTGCAATTTACCCCCTACTACGCAATCAAATGGCTCCTGGTATTCCACTTGCCATGTGTCTGTACGAGAAGTCTCGGTGAGGCTTTACAGCTGACGCCTAAGATTAGATCCTTGGGACGGATCCGACGATAGAAGCTCCTTCTAATCAGATGACAATTGCTACAATTGGGACTCGATTCTTGATCTGACGACTAAGGAAGGTGGTGGAAGAACAAGGAAGAACTCATCGCTGGCGAATTTGGATTGGTTAATACTTGTGCCTCCGGCCACCGGAAGCTCCATCGAAGGCCTCTTCTCATTCCTGTCGAAGTTCCGCATCTCCCAGAGGTCTCAAAAATGTTCGGGGGGTTATTGATCGAGCTCTTGGAGCTCGATATGCTCCGACATCCTAAAGAGATGTCTTCGACAAAATTGACCCCCTTGTGGGGTCCTACAACTCCTAAGACATGCATAAAAAGAGACCACGGGCGAGGGAAAACTGCCTCGTCCCTTTAGGTGGCGGCTGCTCCAACGAAGGGAGGAGGTGGAGCGCCATGATCCAGATCCAGGAAGGATCATATTGAATGGTGTGGATCAGGGCGTAGTAGAAGCATTGGTGGAAAGAGATGAAGATGGAAGGTGGGTTGGAGGCAGAGTGGGGCATGGTGGATGCTCCAGCGAACTACGAATGTGCTTCTTTACGTAAGGCATTAGAATAAACCTAAAACTAATGGCTAAAAATGAAACTAGAAACTAAAAGCTATCTAAATGCGAAAGAAAAAGGGACCTAGAGTGGCGTTGGCCACGAGATAGGTACCTCACGACAGTGGAGTGCCGGAGATGGCGGAACCTTTCTCTACATCCCTCCTCCACACGTGAAAGAGCGGGACAAGCGAGCTATCACCTCGCTCGAACCCTAGAGCTCGAATTTGGGGGAAGAACTGGTGAGAAGCAGATTCAAAAATTCGAGGAAGAATGGGATGAGCTTTTTGTACAGGTGATGGGCATGCGACAAAGATCGAGTTCGTTGGCTTGATGCATCGTTCCTTTGCTAAAGTGGCCAAACATCAAACTTGACAAATTCTTGGCATATGTTCACTTCTACCAGTGGGAGGATCCATATCTATTCATAGAGGACGCATATTGCATCTAGAGGAGGTGCATACCTTAGGAGGAGATAATGGGTATCCTAGACTACTATCACAAGCTTGAAGCCAGTGGACACCGTTCTGGAAAGAGGACGTAATAAAAGTCCTTCAATGCGGCCTTTAGTGGCCAACTCTATTCAAGGATGCATCGGAAAATAAATGTACTGATTGTTAAACAATGGATGGAAATATCAGCATGCGAGACCCAATGCCTCTGAAATACATTTAGATATCTGACGTCTTCGACACCTATCACATTGACTTCATAGGTCCATTCCCTAACAACTATGGCTTTGAATGCATCCTACTGGCTGTCGAATATGTTAGCAAATGGGTGGAAGCAATCCTAGCTCGAAACGTATACATCCACACAATCTATCATTTTCTCAAGGATAACATCATCTCACGATTTTGGATTCTCAGAATTCTCATATCTGACAGGAGAGCAACTTTATAAACAAAGAGGTCAAGAAGTTAACCAAAGAATACAACATAGAACATCGTGTAGCAGCATCATACCACCCTCAATAAAATGGCTTGACAGAATGCTCAAACATGGGGATCAAGACTATCTTGCAGAAGCTTGTACGACCCGATAGGAAGAACTAGTCACAACTACTTGATTCAGTTCTTTGGACGTATCACACAACGTACAAGTCTCCTCTTGGCATGTCTCCCTATCGTCCCGTCTACGGCAAGCCATGTCACATACCCATGGAATAATTCACAAATCCTTATGGGCATTGAACATGTAAAACCTTGATTATGAGAAAGCAGGAAAGAACCACAAAGTTGATTTGAATAGATTGCTTGAATTCAGAGTCTACGCATACGATGACAACCTTATGTACAAAGAGGAAGTCAAGAAGTGGAACAATAAACACACTAGAAGGAAGACTTTTGAACCTTGACAGAAGGTGTGGCTATTTGATGGGAAGTTGAAGATTTTCCTTAGAGAACTGAAAATCAAATAGACTGGGTCTTTTGTGGTGAAAACTATACGTGGCAATGGGAGTTTATTGATATCTGAATTGACACCTGACACACAACCCTTTGTAGTCAACTGTCAGTTGCTGAAGCTGTACTTAGAGCATGATACATTCATGTCCGTTGTCGATTCTATTGAGGTTGTATATCAAAATGAGCTCACAGAGTCCAATGGATCAGACACTTGAGCAGAAAAATCACAACATAATTTTTGTTTTCTTCTTTTCCTTTTCATTTTTCTAATTCTGCCGAAAAGATCTTTACACCTTTTACACTGTTATACTTAGGAATGCACTTTGTCCTAGGTATGGGGGGCACCCAAATTATTCATTTTTGTGATACCTCACCTGTCTCCTCAATTATTGATACTCTATATGTACTTATGGATACTTTACCCTAAGTATCGGGGGGACAGGTCGAGCCGATGAGTTCGTACATTCCCACCCTTGGCCTTCCCTGCCTTGTGTACAGTATGTTGTACTTAAGATTATTTCATCCTAAGTATAGGGGGGACAATCAACTTCTCATTTGTTGTTTATTTAGTTGTTGTAGTATAGACTTTTCTATATTTAGTACGAGTTATGTCTTCCTTTTTTCTCTCTAATCTATGAGAGCATACGTCAAGCTAAGTATAGAGAGGTCGTATATACGTTGTATATGCTTTATCCATAACTCGTACTTTCGTATTTTTAATAATATGTCTAATTAATAAAACACAACAAAATTCTTTGAAAATACAAATAATGCATCGGTTTAAAAATGTTTTGCAAAATGATTTGAAAAATGGTACGGAAAATCTTTGGAAAACTATTTGTAATATTTTTGCAAAATATTTTCAAATCATTGTAAAATATTTTGGTTCTAAAAGATTGTTTTATTTGTGTGAATAAACTTTTTAAAAATCTATTTGCAAATAGTTTGAAAAATGGTTGCAAAAATACGGTGAAAAATCTATATATACTATTTGAAAAATATTTGCAAAATGATTTTCATCTTTTGTAAATGTTTGTAAAAATGTTTGTTGAAATTATTTGCAAAAATATATTTTCAAAATGTTTGCAAAAATGTTTTCAAATATTTGAGAACCTTGTGTAAATAATAGCTCAAATAAACCCCTTTATAAAAAAGTGTATAAAACTTGTATAAATTTTGTAAATAATCTCTATCTCTTAACCTGTAAATTCCCGATGTAAAATACACCATCACCCTTGTAAACATAGATGCATTCCCCCTGTAAACAAATGTACATAGTTCTTCTACTGACCTTTATTCAAAAAATCCATAAAAATATGCAAAAGTAAAAAATCCAAAAACATTTACAAAACCCGTCCCTGCATAAAAATTTGCAAAACTTTTTTCCAAAAATCTATTAAAAAAATCAAAATAGAAATTGCTTCACAAAAAGATTTTCTCTTGCACTATACATAACATTTGCATTTTTCAGAATGATCAATATAATTGAATAAGTCTAAACTAAAGTCTAAAGATTGGAGCTTGGTATAGACCTGAATACACTTGATTTCAGAGGAAAACACTAAGGACTAGAATTGGGATACTTCAGGTCACGTTGACTTATTTCTTTAGGTACCATGAGACTATGTTTACGAGTCGATTCATTGTGTCTAACTAAAATTCTTCATATCATTCGTAAGACTCTTGAGACTGTGACTTGACTAGATAACTTGCTCCTAACACTTAGCTCAACTCAGATGGGTTGTTGAAAATATTGGAGTCTAAGTCGGGACGATGCTAAGCCGCTTCGTAAACGGTGGCTCGGGAGCCAGTCTTAGGGATTGCCGAAACTGGTACTCTAACCTACTTCTTATGATAGACATGATTTTTGAAGACTTGATATGGGTTGAGATAATGCTTCAGATGTGGAACGGCCTGCGAGCTTAACTTATTCCAAGACCCCAAAAAATGGGCGGACTAAAATGTTCTATATCTGTTGGGGTGCAAACAAGAATGCATAGCAATGCAAAGTCAAAGAAAAATCCAAGGAAGCCTACACCAAAAATTCTAAAAAATATGAGCTTCAGAAAATGCTTGCTTTTTGGTGAAGACTCGGTTACACTGACCATGCTTCACAAGGGAATGAAGACTACACTATTCCATTCCCAGTTCTTTTCCCCACTCTCTAGCTTCCTCCACCACTCTGTTGTAAAGACCAACAATAACTGACCTTAGAAGGAAATATATGTTTCCACGATTACGAGCTACCAGGAGAGTGTACTCTTTTATAGTTCAATGGTTTGTCTGCGAAGAGCCGAAAAGTTCACACTGTCATTTCAAAGTAGCAAGAATGTGCGACTGAGAGGATGGCTCTGACATGACCGTGAATAGAACTGGATGATAGGATTACGGAACCTAAGGGCTGTTTTGTCACATTTCCTAACTTTAGTACGGATTCGAACACACTAAGAATCCAAATGTCTTAATTGAGCTCCAAACTTTGATTTTATTAAGACAAGTTTAAAAGTCAATAATTGTTTCAAGTTCTTTCCTTTTTCTTTTCTACGCTTACAAGAATAAGAATTTGATAGGGACTAACAAAGGCAAGTATAGGGGGTGATGAATCTCCATTTCATTACCTTTATTCTTTCATTTTGTCCTTTAAACCCAAGTTAAATGCATGTATATAACATTATCTTGTCTAAAATAACATCTATCATTTACATAGTAAATATTGTACAAAATGTTGTATTTCAAGCCAAAATAAAAGAATAAAGAAAATAAAAGAAAAAGAAATGAAATATCATATGTATTGACCCTAAACCCCGAGACATAGGCATCATGATGACTTGGTCGACAAGGAATAAAGTAGGGGGAGATAAGGACCAATAAATCAATAAAACCCTAATTTATAATTCTCTGATAAAATCAATTCGGGGCCTGTTTTATTCTCTATTATTTATACCTCAAATCATTAAACTTTGTCATGAAAGTTGTAGATGAAAATATATAGAAAAATAAAAAAATATTTCATGTAAAAAGAATGCACAAGTTGCCCTAGACACTCAAAATATAAGGCCAAAATCCAAACTTCACAAATCTGTATCTTCTCCATATTGTGTCAAAATTGACCAAACCAACCTTTAATTGTATATAAATTTTAATAACTATTTAGTGAAGATAGTCTCATTCAATTTGGAGATAATATGCAAAAATTAGGTTTTGAGACCCTATTGTGCAATTTACTTGAATAAAATATTCATTTTATTTACTCGTTATATATTTCATATTTTTATTTTATAATTTTATAAATATTATTTATAATATATGTACCGAATTAGAATAAAGGAAAATAATTAAAATTACAATAAAATAAATAAGCGAGTTAAAATACATAGATGAAATATACATACATATACCTATATAATAAATATACCTATTTATTGAAGTCTACATATAACCTCAAAAATATAATAAAAATACATTTATATGTAAATTTATAAATAAATAAATCATGTACATAAAATAGTAAAATCTAAAATAGAAAATAAAAATAAAATACCTAATATATAGGTAAATAGACCTATATTTATACATGTAAAAAGTAACATACAATAAATAACATCGAAAATTAAATAAAGATTAGATTAAAATATTACATAAAATAATAACTATTTTTTTTATATTTTAACCAAAAATTAAATAAATCATTTGTTAATTTAGTTTGATTTATTTTCGAATTTGTTTTCTGTTTTGTCATCTAGCAGCTGAAGTGGCCTAATCAGGGGCGAGCCTCCGTTGACCCACCGCTCAACTGAGCAACACCCCCCATGCCTTAGGCTTGCCATCTCGCTGACCACCCGCTTATCTCGATTTTTCACTACCTCCCCTTTCATTATCTTGGTTGGATTCCTCCAGCATTTTTGATCCTCGATCTACACTGTTTCACGCCAGATCGATTTCTTGATTAATGGAGCTCTATCGCGAGTCATAGCTTCAATCAACATCCGCCCTGTACATAAACTCCTCCATCACTTCCATTCAAACTTGATCCCTCTACTACCTTGAAATCTCCCGATCTCCTTTTCCCCGTGTTCCCTAGTGACATCATGAAGCCAGCATAGTCGTTCAGCGTGGAGGAAGAGGCCTAAAGAAGGTGATTCGGCATCGCCGACCACCAGCGGCGGAGCTCCTCTAACTCCTTCCATTTTTGAGGTAGGGCCCTAGCCTATCCTTTCCTTTTGTTCATATGACTTAGATTAGAGCATGATAGCATTTGATTTCACTTAGTTTAGCTTTATTTTTTGTAAAATCAAAGACCCCTAATTCGTCGGAGCTGAGCTCTAGCGACTATTTCCATCATGCTTCTACCGTCTTACGACCTCTATTCCATTTGCATTTTGCTCCCTGTCACTTATCCTTTTCCCCACACACCTCCATTCATATCGATCCTCTCTAGATTGGGAAATCAAGCATTCAACTCCGCCACTCGCTGGAAGCTCGTCGCACTGACTCCATCTTCGCCCATTCCACCCAAAACAGCTCCCTGGATCTTGCTTTTTACGTGCATCGACTAACCTTGTAGGTCCTAGAGGCTCCTTCCCGGGTCTATTTTATCCGATACGAAGGGTCCTGGAGCTCCAAAGCTTTGTCGATCTCGCAGACCTCGTTTGCGTTCCTCGGATCCTTCTGAAGCATCTAGCCATTGGAGGATGTCATCAGGATCATTTTGAGCCTCAAGGAGTGCTAGAGTACGTTAGAGCTGCTCGGGAGGACATATTGAAGTTCGTCGCTCAGAGCATTCTTCCCTGTTCTTCGTGATCAGCAGTGGCTGCTGGATCAACCACTTACTCTAGATCAAGTCCCAGCCGTTGGATTGCGCCCCGCTTCGTCCTCTCGATCGTATGCAAAGATCTAATCTAACCATCCATCGTCAAACCACCGTCCACGGGCTGGCGCGCGGCAAGTGAAGTCATCTCGACCGTCCGTTGGTACCTATTGGAGGGGGGGGGTAATTTTTCCATATACCCCCTCTACTTTTGTCTATTATTTTAAGTTCATAAAAATATTGTATGCAATGTAAAAGTTTTTGGATATTTTGCAAAAGAGACCTTGTGCTCTCTTGATTTGCACTTAGGTCCCTTACCACGTCACCCTCACGTGTCCATACACGTGAGGTGGTGGGCTTTTTACAGGGACCTCCCTGAGGTTTGGTGTTAATATTTTCTCCCTTAATTTTGTAATCTGGTTCAAAACTTTTTGAAATATTTGCATGTATGCCCTGATGCCTTTTATAGATTGCATTTATACCCCTACTAGTATTTTATGCTTTAAATATTTGTGAGAAAATTGTGTGGAGGCCCCTACACTTTGTGTTTTGGTTGTAGCTAGCATTTTTAGTTCATTTCAATCACATTTCAGTCCCTGCCATCATTTGTATTTGTATTTTTTTTATTTCTTGCATTAAACATATCATTTTGCATTTAAAAGTCATAGGAAAATTATTTTAAGTGCTCCACATATTGTAAAACCACATATATTTTTTCGCGAAGCCATTTAAAATATTTTCCTATATTTAAAAATTTAAAAACATTGCATTTATAGCTTATTTACATTAAAAAAATACATAAAAATTGGAGAAATGTTTTGAAAATTTCAAAAAAATCAGGAGCTATCTATTATTATTTTTTGAACATACAAACCAAAAATCACTAAAAAATACAAAAGGAAAGCCAAAAAATTGCAAACCCTCTCTAACCCTAAAAAGATTATAAAAAATCATTAAAAATCCAAAAATTGAAGTTTCAATTTCTGTATCTTATTTATTATATATATATAATATTAAAACAAGTTTTGGAAAATTTTGAGCTATTTGTCTATTTTTAAATTCCAAAATAATTCATCCTATTATTATTGCTCATTGTTTTGCCCTTTTTATTCAATTAAAAATACAAAGAAATTAGAAAAATTAAAAGAAAAATCACAAAATATATTAAAATATAAAAAGACGAAAATACTTTGTTTTCTCTATTTTGGGTATTTTTAGCTATATATATCACCCTATATTGTGCATATAGCTATACTTACCTATATTACTATTATTATTATTAAAAATATCGAAAATATTTTTAGTACCCTTTAAAAAATAAAAAGGATTGTACTTAGGGTATTTTCTTGATTTTTCTATATTTTTTTCTATATATTCACATCTTATTTATCTATTACAGTATCTATATTCTCTATATACCTTATATATCTATATTCTATTAATTAAAAAGAAAATCAGAAAATATAAAACTATAAAAATAATAAAATTGAAAAAATATATAAATTAAAAATTCAAAAAATTATATATTAAAAACCCACTGAATATAAAAAAACGCTATAAAAACACAAAAACAATCATTATCTTTTTGTCAATTTTTGTGCTCTATTCTCCTTGCTCCCTGTGTTTGACCTCTTTATACTTCACCTATACACATAATTGTAGAGTTATAATAATTTTTAACTCCACATTTTTACTTCTACATCGCTTGATTTACACGTGGGTTAATTGTTGATTGATCATGGGTTCTCATTTGATCGCCACAACGACGGTGTTCCCACCTTGTGAGGGACATCAGATCGGTGAAAAACCCTCTTCATCACATCTACACATCAAGAAATCATGGTTCACAAAAGAAGTGATCCTCCCAAATTTTATCTACAAGCATGTGTTCATGGATCGATACCGAAGATTGAGAAAAAAATTAAACAATTGGTATGGTTGTATTTTCTTCTAATTATTTGCTACAAATTTTTCTCAAATTATTTTAAACCTTACTGATATTAAGATAAGTTTTTTTTTGGAAATTGATTCATTAAGTTCCATAAATGACATGACGAGATTCAAATATTTAGGTTTTATTGACAAAAATGACAATGATTTGGAAAAAATCTATGAAAAAGAGAAACTTGCTTTCACCACTGTATACCCCAAATTGTATGCTTCTTGCATTTCCGTGACTAATTTTTTTATTAACTTTTTTTAAAATTCTATACAAAAACAATCTCTCTTCTCTCATCTCCTCCATGTTTGACAAGTAGGCCGAAGCACTTCCAAAAATCTCCATCGTAAAAAATCAAACAAATCAGATCCCCAATCAACTCCTACCTCCAATAAATAAATAAATTATAGGTTTGGTTGTGAAATAAAAGAAAAATTAAAACTTTCAAAGTTTGTAAACATAGTTTTCCATGAATCACTGTTATACGAAACGAGGATGGGGTTTCTTTATCACCCCCCAAAGCGGGTTTTGTTACGCCTGCAAACATGAATTTAAGCATCAATAAAAACACGCATTTGCTATTTTTAAGGAAACTTCTGCTTTAAGCCAACGCTCACAGCCCATTAAAAGCATCCAAGCTCTGCTTATCGGGCATTTTAACAAAGCCGACTACATTCGGATCCAGGATGATCCATTTACTCCGGTCAGTACAAAACGCGAACTCCAACTCCCTCCCTCGAGCGCGCCCGCGCCCCATCACCACTCCGCTCTCTCTCCCACACGCACCGCCAACCCCAACTCCAAACGCCGGAGCCAGAAACCAACGAAGCAAGCCCTATCGATCGACGACATCCTTCCCACCCCTCCGGAACCCTCGCCCCGCCGCTCCGATCCACGCCCTCTCTCTCGATCTCCAGGGTCAATCTCAACTCCAGATCGCAATTTCCAGCTCGCGATCCCCACTTGCACAGATTCCACACGGTGAGTACTGTTAAGGTGATTCGGATGGTGCATGCCGCGTTCTTTTACGGATCTATCACGTTCCGTGCACTTTTTTCGATCTATTCTCGTGGAATTGTGTGAAAATGTGGAGCTTATTTGCAATCGGAATGCTATTTTGCTAGTTGTTCTGATCGATCAATTTGATTTGAACTTTTATGAACGCCGTAAGGATTTTTTCCCTCGTGCGTGTTTGTTCAAATTTAGCTGCATTTATCTGATTCTGGCGTGGATTTTCGCAATATTTGGATGTGGTTAACTTGGGTTGGTTTTGGATTGCAGAGATGGAGGAGGGAGATGCGAATGTTGCGAGTTCTTCTGTGGGACCAGGTAACAGGTCCTTTGTCGCACATTCTCCGTGCTCAAGTGTGAGTCTAGGCTCACCGTCTAGCCGAAGTGAGCAGGCTGCAGTGACTCCTATCAGGTTTCTAGTCTGATAAACTATAGAGAATGTCATCATGCTTGCTGCTCAGATGTCTTGGTCTTTTTTTTCTATATATGATCACCCATCTCTGGGTTTGATGCTGTAATTAAATCACGCTATATATGCAAACACTTCTTTAATGCTGTCATGGGCTGACCTTCGTGGGTAGAATGGTGAAGCGACACATGACGATGCGAAACTTTCCCCCCTTATTATAACATATGTAGTAAATAGCAGCACATAGGAAATACTACTGTAAATCTCTATTATTTTCTGAGGAAGAGTGCTTATTCGTGAGAATGTTAACATGAATGAGTGCTTCACTGTAATGTTTGAAAAGACAGTGTTGGTGATGCATTTCTTGTCTATGGAAGAGGAGTTGTTTGTTTTTTTCAATTTAAAGTATCTCCGTTTTTCTTATATGTGGCTCATATGGGAATTTTTTTATACAAGGAAAATGTGAAAGTAGAGTTAGATTAGGTAATTTCAAACAAAACGTGGAACTACAAAAGAAGAAGATGAACACCGAGGTTCATATCTGTCGAGTTATTGTTCTTTTTACATATATCAGAAAGGAAAATTGTCGAATTGGTAGTCTTCACAATTTATGAAATTGTCACATGATGCGCTTATGTAGTGCATGAGGAGGGACATGTTTATTCTTTAATGGTGGGTTGGGCACCAACATCAAGGTTTGTTTTTGGCCATTAAGCAACCTATCAAGATTTATCCCCAACAAAAAAATGAACACCGAGGTTCATACCCATTGAGTTACTGCTTTTTTTGTTAGAATGGAAATGACAACTACTCAATTGGTAGTCGTCACAATTCATGCAATTATCACATTTTGCCGTTTCCAAAGGACATAGGGATGTGTCTTCTCCTTAATGGTGGATTGGACACCACCTCAAGGTTTGTTCTTGGCCATCAAGCAACATGGTAGAATTGAGCCCGAGTTAGGAGGACTACTTGAAAGCAACTAGTCAGGATGTTCAATAAGCAAGTCATGGGATTTGAGTAGTATTTTCACAAGACAGTGTTTTTCGCAGAATCAGCCAAATTACAGTAACTTTCAAATTGTCTTTTTCACCAATCTTCAATATCTTAGCAAATATGCGAAAAGAGGATGCGGAGGGACGTTGAGAGGCAGTGTGGAACTTCATCAGGGAATCTAGGAGTGGAGAGTACATTGGAGGTAGGCCACTCTTTGGCATAGGCGGGCGGGAGGAAGGAGCCATAGTGCATAAAACTGTAGATGGAGTGATCCCGCTAGCTCAGATGTAGTGTTCGGAGTCTAATACCTTGTCTACCTAAGAACTGTGAGTCAGATCTATCTTCTACACTATTTCCCTCTCTTCCTCTTGCCTTCCATCATCTCAACTCAATCTTGCTTTGAGCCTTGGTAAAGCGCGACCTTTATGCTGAGGTGGACGAGAAGGCTAAGAAGTCTTGACGTTGCTTGCTGCAACTTGAGATCCCAGATTTCGGAGGACTTCACATGTTGAGATCCTTTGTCCCGGGAGAGGGGAAACAAGGGGAGAATAAATAGCATTCTATTCTAAAGTTTGTGCATGGCATGTGTAATATGGTAGAATTAAAGTCTTAGAAGACTTTAGTGTGGTGGAATGAAATTTGTTGGAGGCTTTCGAAATAAAAGATTGTCCTAAGATGCAACCATGTCACTTGTCTTCTATTACATGGGAATGGGATTGATTTGCTCTCGTGTACTCCAAAAAGTGCAAGATAGAATTTTGGAGGGCAAAGATTCATTTAGAAAATTTTCTTTGATGGTCAGCATTTTAATGAATACCATCCAATATAAGATGGGATTGCAGCATTAGAAGTGTACACTGCTTGAAGGACGTAATTAGTAGCATGTCTAAGAGCATCGAAGAGGAGCGAGCAAGTTCTCAAAGTGGTATTTTAATGTTGACTCTTACCATGTATATTTGTTTGTTAAATGTTGTTGAGCAGTAGGATGCTTAAGAAAAGCGAAATGGACAAAGAAGATGCATTCGTATCTTGGCATGAAAGAAGAGATGTTTCGAGGATAGCGGAGATGCTCATTCAACATGGAGCCATAGAAGATCATTCGTATCTTGGCATGAAAGAAGAGATGTTTCGAGGATAGCAGAGATGCTCATTCAACATGGAGCCATATAAAATACCGTGCATTATTTTCACGATGTACATATATGAAATTTGGACGATAATTTGTTGTAAGCAGTAATGATTTTGAGGTCGATGAGAATAGTGAAGGATTCAGTAATTTTATAAGTAGATCTTGTGGGGAATCCATCTATTACGTGGTACATGTCTTGTGTTTAGCTTCACATCGCATATTTGTGGGAGAGATGGATGTGAATAGGGCATATATATATATATAACTCCTTATTCTACACATTTTTTCAATGACAAAACATGGCTATTAGACTGCTTCTCCTACGGAGTGACACGCATGTTGACACTTTTGATCCACAAAAACCCAATTTCGATATTGTGCTTGGTTGCTTTTATCTCTTAAGATGTTAACATGATATTAGAGCGTGAGATATAAGGGTCTTCTTTGGTTTAAGGTGCTATCTTACTTTAATAGTTCAATAATTTTGTTCAAGTTTCGGAGTTCAATTGGGAGACAAGATCATGAGGCTGCAGATCGAGTGGAGGTGCTGTCCAAAGATATTAAAAACGCATGTTTTAATTATGAACTTCATGCACAAACACGATTATGGGCTTACATGATGGTTACAAAGGTAGCTCAATGAAATCTTATTGCTTAAGGCATAATTTTATGGTCTACCCCGCTCTAGGGTGCTACATTACACTTGAGATATAAATGCATGAAAAACAAAAAACTCAGGTGAAGAGACCTATATTAGCTCATGATAAAAGCTGACGGAGAAAGGTAGCGACATTGTTGCTCCAATTGACCATGGACAAGTAAGCAATATGTTCTTGGTCGAATGTTGACGTTAGTGTGAGGTGGCATCATGTGAGGCAAGGTAGGAAATATCGATATCGGTTCGCCCAGAAAAGGATATATCAGGATATATCACTGATATATCAGTGATATCGATCAATGTCGGAAATGGCTCAAAAAAGTCATTTTTTGCTGTTTTTTAGAAATTAAGATCATCCAAGATGTTAAAACAACAAATAACCTACAAATACACACTTATATCACACATATCGATCATTTATACCCCATATATCGTACATATCGGTATACCCCATATATCGCGTATATTGATCACATTGAACATATCAATGTTAATCTTGATTGTTGATTTATAGATATTGGAAATGCATTTAATCCAAGTTCTTAAGCATTAACTAACTTGCAAATATACACTTAGATGACACATATAGATCATCTATGACACTTATATAGCTCATATCGGTCATATCGAACATATTGTTGTTAATGTTGTTTGGTGATTAATAAATATTGGAATAAGAATCAAATTAACTAAGTTAAGTACACTTAGAATACATGTTTTGTTCACGGAATACAGTGAATGGCATCAAGATTGACTCATTTGATTCAAAAAATGTACATAATAATTAAAGAGACAAATTTTCTTTGGTATAAAGATTTATCTATTCACAAAAATAAATGAAATACGTGTAAATTAATGCAATGTTGTAAAATAGATTGCCTAGTCATGAGGGGTTGAGAACTAAGAGCTCCGTGGAGGGCAAGGTAGGAAATATCGATATTGACATCGTTTCGGCCCACCTGGTCGAAAATGATGTAAAAACAAATTTCCACGAGTTAATATCATCCTAGTTATTAAAATAATAAATAGCATACAAATATACACTTATATGCAAGAGTGGGGTGTATTTAGCATACTAATACACATTATATCGCACAAATCGTTGGCTGTTAATGTTGACAGCTGAGCTGACTATTGACCGTTGAGATGCATTCTAGCCCTGCGATTCTAACTTGATCAACATTAGACTTGTTTTCATCTCTATTGCTAAATAATGCGAAGTCCACCATTTGAAGAACCGTCGTATGCACCCCTAGTAATATCATACCCTACCAGACGGGGGTCTCACTGTCAGATCAATGAGCATGGGGGGTGGGGGGGTCAAGGGAGAGTAGGTGTGCTCCCCCTGCGGGGATGTAGGTAGGGTTGGGCATTGGGTTTGGCCGGCCCGACCCAAAACCCGACCTGCATAACCTGAACCAAACCCCGACCCAAAATGTAGTGGGCGGGCCGTGGGCCATAAAATGAACCCGTATTAATTATCGGGCCGGGTTCAGGCCTGAGAAGGCCCCAACCCGCAAGCCTGATAACCCGACCTATACGATATAATTATATATGATATATTGATGCAAACGAAAATTTGCAATGGTAGAGAAATATAATTTTTGGTAGAAGAAATTTAGAGAGGGGAGTGAGAAGGGAAAACGTGTCGGCTACGCGGGGTTTAGGAGATGAATTGTGAAGACCACGTTGAGGGAGAGAAATAACGAAAGAGAGATAAAGAGAGATAATGAGATAAACTCGATTTTTCATATCATTTGAACTCCCCCTCCCTTACAATAGACTATCATCCCCTTTATATAAGAGGGGTGGGATTACAAAAATAGAAAGTGAATCAAATTCAAATTCAAATAAAATCTGACTTGATCCTAATTGACTCTAACCGATTCTAGTTGACTATTAACTAGTTTTATCTACCAAAAAAGTTGAGATTACAATCTCAATTTTAGATAAAATAAGAAAACTAATTAAAATAACTAATTGAGGACGGAATTCCTTAATTTGAAAAATCTCCAAATCAGCCATCTGATTCAATTTGATTTGCCCTGCCATGCCCTGCCAATTTGAGAAATATTGCATCAATTCTCCTCTGCTTGGAAAATTCGTCTTCTGACGCATTGCTTTATCTTTGTTCTGTCGGTGGAGAATCTCATCTGAATTGGTGGATTGGTTTCCCCTAATTTGAATTCTTTTTACTATTACGTTTGTAATTTCTTTCCACCGAGGGGTATGGCTGCAAATGTTCTACCCCTTCACCTAAAAGAATTTCATAGCATAATATGTCCTCTAATTGGCCCCTTTGATAAATAATTTTGGGAAGAGGAATACCTCTGTAATTTTCCCAATAATATTCCAAATCCCTAATTTTATGGGATGGATTGCACGTGGGAGAGGAATCAAGAGCCACTACCCTCTCAACTCCCTTCTTCCAATGCCTTCGGCGGCGCCGAACCCAGGGTCTGGGTTTCGACTTCTCCAACGGCGGCATCGGGCATCGATGTGATGGCGACAACGGCTTAAGTTGAGAAGCCTTAGGCGGCGACAACAGAGGGAACGGAGGTGCGACTGCCTCTCATCAGGAGCCCAACAGGGGAGTTTTTCTCCCTCACATCGACGACAGCGCCGGGCCCTAACTCTTGGGTTCCATCAGTGCCTATGTTGTGGACTCGCGCAAAGGCGATGGTGGTGGAGCTTCCCCCGATTGGCTCGGGGCTTCTGCGCTCGGGTGTGGTGGGGGCGTCGGGTTGGTTCGGGTGGCCGTGAGCTGCGACTGCGGCCTGGATCGGAAAGCCACAAGCAGCGGCGACACCTGGATTGATGGCCCAGGAGGCGATGATGGGTCTTCCATCATTGGCCTTGGGGTTTCCGTGTCAAGGTGTGTCTACAACAACGTCGATGTTTGCACTGGAGACAATACAAGTGGTTGATAGGGCTCCGATTGGGTGATGTTGGGGATGGGCAGTGTGTTGGCGGTGGGAGCTGTAGCAGGGCTGGGGAAGTTGGTAACGGAGATTGTAATGAGGGTGATGGTTTGTTTACCGAAGAAGGAATCGGCATCAGGTTGGCGTTGGCGGTGATACGCGAGCCTCCTGGACAACAACCTCAATCGCAAAAATATTGCTGATATCACCTTCTTCATCCGCATTTTCATCAATTATTGGGCCTGTATATCATCGTATTGTTGTACACGAGTAGAATACATAAAATCCACTTCCGGACTGAAATTAGTTTCATGTTCTTGATCAAAAACGGGTTGTGCAACAGCTTTTGAGATCTGAATTTTGTCGTTGTCGAGCAAATCTTCATCGATTGTCGCATCTAGCCATTCTTGGACTTTAATGCTTGATACAAGACGTTTCTTGAACTTCCCCAAACGCGAGCGTGAATGCGTGCCATGGGAGAGACGACTTAAATCGTATTGCATCCTCCAATACGCGACAGGATCGTCGAATCGTAAGAACGATCCGGTTGCCATGCTCTGATACCAAATGATGCAAAAAGGAATTTGCATCGACGGAAATAATAATTTTGATGGTGGAAATATCGGTGGAAAAGAAATTAGAGGATGAGAGAAGAGAAGAACACGCTGGTAGCGCGGGATTTTAGAGAGGAATCACAAAGAATGCGCTGAGAGAAAGAGAGAGAAACACAAAGAGAAAGAGATAAAGAGAGATAAACTCAAATTTTCATATATCAACCGGCCTCCCTTACAATAGACTACCAACCCCTTTATATAGGAGGGGTGGAATTACAAAAAGTGAAAGGAAATCAAATTTAAAATCCCACTCGATCCTAATGGACTCTAATTGATTTGAATCAAAATTCAAATCTAACTTTATCCTAATTTGACTTTAATTCGAAATTCAATTTTAAAACTGACTAACTAATTTTGGAGATCACACGCGATCTCTTTTATTTAAATAAAATTGCAACGATTCGAATAAACGTAAATAAAATTAGACTCTAATTAATAATAAAACTGGGGCCCTATTTATCAGTTTCGTGCTACATCAATTCTCCTCCGCTTGGAAAATTCGTCTCCTGACGAATTGCTTTATCTTCGAAGTTTGACGATTTGATGTCAACTTTCTTGTTCGCCTCTTGGAAGAATAGATGTGGAGCAAATGGTGGAACCAAGATGGCTTTGGTGCGGTCGCCGGAGTCGTCAACCTCATGTTGGAAGAACATATGTGGCGCAAAGGGCGGCGTCTCCACGAGTTTTGTCCTCTTATTGCGGTGATCGAAAAATTGATGATGCATGGACATTGTAGCCTTCGGAGAACTCATAACAAATGCGTGGCACAAACCGAGGATGAGAGGAGATGCGGGTAAGGTCATAACCCATAGGGTCCTTTTATAGGCAAACCTCACATTCCTAGTCCTAAGTGGAGAAGGTAGCTGCCTCATTTCCTTTTTCTCAGCACCTTTCTTTAAATATTCTCGCTCCAAGGGGTTGCAATGCAATTTTTTATCCCTTCCATTAAAGCAATACCTTTTAACTTCCCCGTTCTAACCTGTAAATAAGGAGTTTCGGGAGTTATCTTTTTGCAATATTCCCAAATCAAACTCCCAAATTTCAGGGATCCGATTTCTTTTCTAGTGAAATCCCACGCTAGGGTTTCTTTTATCTTCAAAAGATGGCGTCAGGAGCCTGAGATGGAGGGCCATGGCCAACGACGACGTCGAGGGGGTCGCGCAAGTTGCACACGAGGAGGCATGCACGGGCTTGGGAGGCTGTGGCCCTCGCGCACGCAAGGGCTGTTTCGGCCAAGGCTGTGGGTTCGAGGGCTTCGAACCTGTTGATGTTGGAGCTGCGAACGTCGCGTGGAGTGGAGACGGGGGACTCGTCTTGATTTGCTGATGCGCGGGGCTAGGGAAAGATGTGTGTGCTTCACGTCGTGGTTGCACAAGCCTTGCACGAGGGGGGGAGGTCGTTCCCGGTTGATTGTCGCGTGAGGGGAAGATGGTGCGGCGGTCGAGTCCGGTGTAGTTGACGGTTGTGGCAACGAGGCACATCCCTCCGGTGCTGCGACAGAGGGGACCATAACATGGAGATCAACAAACTCTCCTATGATGCTTTTGTCATAAATTGGTTTCTCAACTTCCCGGACATGAAGTTCAACCGTGAACAAATCGAAGATTTCCCATTCTTTATTTGTAGAATCTTAGTCAAAAATGGACCCCAAATCTTCCTTTTCTTCTTTTTTTGATTCCTGGACAGCAACATCGATCGCTAAAAAATTGAGGTTTTCGTATTCAACGTCCACACCTTCGTCGAATATTGGCCCTTTGTCTTCATAGTGATGTTGTCCAACATTTGTAATAGTAGAATTTTCTCCGCAACTGAAAATACCTTCCATTTTTTGCTTAAAAGTGGGTTGCACAGGAACGGTAGTGATATGAATTTTGTGGTTGTCGAGCGAATCTTCATCGATTGTCGCGTCCAACCATTCTTGGACTTTAAAACTTGATAGGAGGCGATGCTTGAATTTCCTCAAACGCGAACGTGAATCCGAACCATGGGAGAGACGACTTAAATCGTATTGCATCCTCCAATATGCGACGGGATCGTCGAATTGTAAGAACGATTCGGTTGCCATGCTCTGATATCAAATGATGCAAAAAGGAATTTGCGTCTACGGAAATAATAATTTTGATGGTGGAAATATCGGTGGAGAAGAAATTAGAAGATGAGAGAAGAATGCACCGGTAGCGTGGGATTTTGGAGAGGAATCGCAAAGAATGCGCTGAGAGAAAGAGAGAGAAACACAGAGAGAAAAATATAATGAGATAAACTCGATTTTTCATATCATATGAACTCCACCCTTACAATAGGCTACCAACCCCTTTATATAGGAGGGGTGGAATTACAAAAAATAGAAATGGAATCAAATTTAAAATCCCACTCGATCCTAATTGACTCTAATTGATTTGAATCAAAATTCAAATCTACCTTTATCCTAGTTTGACTTTAATTTGAAATTCGAAATTCAAATTTAAAATTAACTAACTAATTTTGGAGATCATACACGATATAAAATTGCAACGACTCGAATAAACGTAAATAAAATTAGACTCTAATTAATAATAAAACTGAGGCCCTATTTATCAGTTTCGTGCTGCATCAATTCTCCTCCACTTGAAAATTCGTCTCCTGACGAATTGCTCGACCTTCATTCAGTCGGTGGAGAATTTCATCTAGATTGGTTGAGCAAATATCCCCAATTTTGATCATTTTCCAGGTTACGTTTATAATTTCTTTCTACCGAGAGGCATGGTTGCAAATGTTCTACCCCTTCACTCAAAGTATACCGATAATATAATTTACCCTTCAATTGGCCCTTTAGATAAAATTTCTTGTGCGAAGGGGGATGCTTGTAATATTTCCAACATATCTCATCCCTTGTTTTAGGGGATCCGATTGAAGAGCAATATTCAACCCTTGTTAGGGTTCTTCTCCCCTTCCAATATCGTCTATTGCGGTGCCGCTGAGACGGAAGCAGAAGGTGTCGGCGGCGGGGGTCACTGGCGCAGCTCTCTCGCACGTGATGAAGGCGTGGAGGAAGGTGGGAGACCGCATGGTTGTAGCGGCGACGAGGGGGGCCTGGGCGGGACCCACAACTGCGGAAGCGGTGCACGGGTGGCGTGCAAATTGTGTGTGAGGCATGACCACGACGGGAGCAACCCTTTTGAAGGCGAAGGCGTAGTGATCTAAGGCACGTGAGGCGATGACAACGGAGGCGGGGATGGAGGCGACGACGATGACACCGTCTGAAGCTCGTGCGATGAGGACCTCGCCTGAAGTGCGCGCAACGACAGTGGCAAATCAGATTTTGATGAGAGTTGGCGGTGTCTGGAGCAGGGAATGGTGGTGGTTGCAAATCTGAATGGACGGTGGTAGGATAAGAGGGTAGCGACGATGTAGTCGATGGAGGTTGAGGCACTGGAGGGGTCTTTAGAGCCACATATTCGACACTGGGTAGATCTACGGTCTCATGGATATTAACCTTGGATGAGAGCAGATCGAGGATGTTGTATTCTTTATCCAGAAGACCATCATAGATGGGTCGTGGGTTCTTTTTTTCTTCTTGGACAACAGCTCCAACAACGAACATATTGATGATTTTCCATGCTTCTTCTATAGGGTCTTCGTCAAATATGGGCCCCAAGTCTTCATTTTCTTCTTGCACAACAGTTGTATTAAATAAATATTCATCTTGAATGAAAATACCTTCATTTTTTGGATCAAAATCGCGTTGAACATCAGCTACAACGGTCTGATTTTCGGTATCGATAGGCGAATTTTCCTCGATTAACGTGTCAAACCATGCTTGCACCTTGAGCATGATATAAGTTGCTGCTGGAACTTCTTTGAACGCGAATGCGAGTGCGAACCATGAGATAGGCGGCTGAGATCAAACTTCAAATGCCAATATGCAACAAGATTGTCGAATCGTAGGAACGATTCGGTTTCCATGCTTTGATACCAAATGATGCAAACGAAAGTTTGCAACGGTAGAGAAATATAATTTTTGGTAGAAGAAATTTAGAGAGGGAATGGAGAAGGAGAAAACACGTAGGCTACGCGGGGTTTTGGAGATGAATCGTGAAGACCACGTTGAGGGAGAGAAATAACAGAAGAGATATAAAGAGAGATAATGAGATAAACTCGATTTTTCATATCATCTGAAGCCCTCCCTTTCTTACAATAGACTACCATCCCCTTTATATAGAAGGGGTAGGATTACAAAAATAGAAAGTGAATCAAATTCAAATAAAATCTGACTCGATCCTAATTGACTCTAACCGATTCTAATTGGCTATTAACTAATTTTATCTACCAAAAAAGTTGAGATTACAATCTCAATTTATTTAGATAAAATAAGCAAACTAATTAAAATAACTAATTGAGGATGAAATTCCTTAATTTGAAAAATCTCCAAATCAACCATCTGATTCAATTTGAGTTGCCCTGCCAATTTGAGAAATATTGCATCATATATTCATGTTTTTTCCAAATACCATGTACTCACTTTCATATTCTTATTTCGAGTGTAGAATAAATGCTTAGACCCATTAATATTCATATCTTTTGGAGTATTAAGTAGTGCGCCTATTGTGTTGTAACAGGGTAAATGGATCCTGGAGGAGATCCATTTACCCCATTCAGTGTTTAGTCCCACATCGTCTAACGGTGGGACTTGGAGGCTTTGGAGAGGCTATATAAGGAGCCCCAGACCTCCTGTACTCATTGAGAAAAAGCAATGCATAGCATGCCCCGTTGAGGGCTTCTCCCGTGGTTTCATCCCGCTCCTCACGAAGTAGGGTTCCACGTAAAAAATCCCGCCGTTGTTTTCTGTTATTTATCTTTATTCCATGTTACGCTTCCGCTTCCGATTTCTAACATGGTATCAGAGCGGGTTCGTTTCTCGAGGATTTCATCGTGTCCTTTATTTTGATTCGAGATCTGATTATCGGTTCGGTCTTGAAGAGTATTATATTCGAGATTTGATTATCAAGGCAAGATTTGTTCTTAAAATGATGTTGAAGATCTTCTCTACAGTTTAGGGTTTCACGAACCCTAAACAACAGTTCCACGGTTCCGGGAACATTGTTTTGTTTCGCATCTCGCCGCTCCAGGCCTACACGGCCGCATCCACGGCGGTGTTCCTTGCCCTTTCTACAGGCCTACAGGCACTTCTGCCGCACAACACTTCAGCCGACCCCTGCGGTGGGACGAAGGCCTCCCCACCGTGCGCAAGCTTCCCTCCTCCAGGCGTTCCAGATCGAGGTTCCTCCAGATCTTCAGCACAGTTATGTTTGGGGCCGCCCCGCGTCGTCTTCATCTTCAGGCGGCGGCCCAAACCCATCGGAGGCGACTTCCTCCAGATTTGATCTTGCGCGCTCGCCATCCAGATCCAGGCGTCTCCACCTGTACAGCAGGCGTCTCCACCTCCATCGCGCAGGAGACGCAAATTAGTGGCGCATCCCTCCTCCTGTCCAAGCACCTGGGTTGCACGCCTCCGGTGCCTTCGGTGCCTCCATCCCCGCGCGGCACCCTCATCGAATCCTAGCAGGCGGCGCACCCCCGCTCACCGATTCCGCGCCCCAAGCGCGCACCCCCTCCCGCGCCCGCGAGCAAGTCTCCAGGCACCCGCGCGCGCGCCTCCACACGCCCAGGCGACGCTCCAGCTGCTGGCGGAGCATCCTCAAATGCCGCTCGCCCCTTTTCTTTTTCTCCAGCAACTGCCCCATCGGGGGCGGCGGGTGGAATCGTGACGGGTTCCCACGATGGGAACCCTAGGGCGTCTGCAGTAACAAAGGGCCCACGATGGGAACCCAATCGCCCTTTATTTAAAAAAAAAATTTATTGGGGGTTGCTCTATTGAATGTCGGGTCCAAATGGACCAAAGGAAAGAGCCTTTAACGAAAAAGGGGGGTGTCTCTACAGTAAGGGCCCAGGTGGGCCGGAAAAAAAATAGGAGGAAGAGATATGAGTGTTTTTGTTAAAAAAAAAGGAAGAAGAAGACGAAGAGAAGCATTGGGCCCAACTTTGGGCCAAGAGTTTTCTATTCAAAAAAAAAAGTAGTCTGCGTACAAAAAAAAAGAAGAAGAAGAAAAAAGAGAGAAAAAAGGTGCCGTACACAAAAAAAGGGCAAGAAAAGCCAAAAAAAAGTGGTTAAAACGGCTTTAAAAAAAGTGGCGGCTTATAAAAAAAAGAAGAGAGGCCGCAAGAAATGTTTGTGAATGTTCATGTTTTACCCCCATTTTATCTTGTCTTCTCCCAACTTGGTCGATGTTCATTTTCCGACAAGTATGGGAGAAAGGGGGGGTATATATGTAGAGTCACAGGTCTTGTATTCCAGACGCAGATTCAGATTTCCAGACCGATCAGATTCCAGACTCTACGGTTCAGTTCCAGGTTCAGACTCGACGATTGTCTTCTGAGTCTCCAGTTTTAGACACGCACGAGTGTGCGGTCTTATTGTCAGATGAGCATATGTTGCCATCATTGTCAGAGGTCCCCATCATTCTTCTAGTTGTCAGGCCAGAGTTTTCATGTGAGCCATAGGGACTCCAGAGCAGAGGACCATTCCCTTGAGGGCAAGGGTTTTCATGTGGTATCATAGGTACACCAGAGCAGTGCACCATTCTCTGAGCCAGATGGGAGAGACCCAGTTCTCCGACGAGGAGACTTCAGGCGCAAGTTCAGACTCGATGGTCAGATTCCGAGTCTTCAGTCGACTCACACTCCAGCCCGTTCGTCCTCCTCACCTGCACGGCATGAGAAGCAACGTCCTCGACTGCAGCATGTGCGCGTTGGGTTGATATTGTCCGTAGTGTCCTGTAGCGTTGAGTTGAGTTTCTTTTTGTTTGTTTGTCCAAGCTGAGCATTGCATGCTCCAGCTTGAGGGGGAGTGTTGGAGTATTAAGTAGTGCGCCTATTGTGTTGTAACAGGGTAAATGGATCCTGGAGGAGATCCATTTACCCCATTCAGTGTTTAGTCCCACATCGTCTAACGGTGGGACTTGGAGGCTCTGGAGAGGCTATATAAGGAGCCCCAGACCTCCTGTACTCATTGAGAAAAAGCAATGCATAGCATGCCCCGTTGAGGGCTTCTCCCGTGGTTTCATCCCGCTCCTCACGGAGTAGGGTTCCACGTAAAAAATCCCGCCGTTGTTTTCTGTTATTTATCTTTATTCCATGTTACGCTTCCGCTTCCGATTTTCTAACAATATCCATTAGCGTGGATTGAGGACATTATTACATTAATATGCAAGAATGGAATCTGTGTCCTCAAGTGTTAGAGCATGTACAACTGTAAATAACCAATATGTATTGGATCATAGTGCCCACATCTACAATATAATATGTAATGATGAATTGAATGGTAGTATAAGTCGCCGTATTTTTTTATCACATTTCTATTTCCAACATATAACTGATGTCAGAATCACGAATTAGTTAGTGTACTTAATGTCTTAAACATGCACACATGCATAAAAAACAACCAGACAAATGTAAGAGGAACGAAACACATGATATTGTGTACATAGGTGTTAAATTGGTCCGACCCGACCCGACCCATTTTGTTTGGACCGGGTTTGGGCTTGGGCCTGAAATTTGAAAAATAAAATGGGCCTAGGCCTGACCCATTAGCCCATATACTTAAATGGGCTTGAGTTAGGCCAACTCAAACCCCACCGACCTGGCTCGATACCCAATCCTAGGTGCGGGGCAACGCCTCTAACCCGAAACAAAATATATAATTCATGATGTGTTTTAATACTAGAAGTAGCAAAATAAGTAGTGAAATCAAGCTTACAATTGTAATATCATTGATATATATATATATATATATATATATATATATATATATGGGAAAAGGGAGTATGCTCCCTAGTTGTAGCCAACTTAGCTACTCCCACCCATATTTTCCCCTCATTTTTTTATTTTTTTGGAAAATAAAAATTTGTAAATTCATCATTATATCCCTCTCACATTCTATTAAAATTTCATCAGAAACAGAGACTCCTACGGCCTCCATCCAAACAGGGTCGATTTAAAAAATCCTGCGACCGTTAAAAAAATGACGTTTGGATGGAGAGCTTAGGAGTCTCTGTTTCTGATGAAATTTTAATAGAATGTTAGAAGGATATAGTGATGAATATACATATTTTTATTTTCCAAAAAAATAAAAAAATGAGGGAAAAATATGGGTGGGAGTAGCCAATTGGCTACAACATGGGTGTAGCCTCATTTAACCCTATATATATATATATATATATATATATATCGAAGAAATATTGGCGATAGCGGTCGATATCCGGGATATTTTATACTGAAATCATTCAATTTCGAGCGAATATGGCTCGATATGACGATATATGTCCAATATCTTGCCGATATATCGGTCGATATCTTGGGAAAGGATATCTATATGAATATCGGTACCAACATCTAGTTGATATCGATATATTTGCGATAATGCCGACTATGATGTGAAGCTCCAAGAAGGCCTACGAGGAAGTGGCGATGTTGTTGTTGGGTAGCATAAGTCACAAGATGACATGATGATGTATGCACCATTAGGAGATGGGAGGCCAAACGTTGCTACATGTAGAGATATTTATGTTTATTTTATTATTGTCTATCTTATGTAATTTACCCATAGGTCTCTCATCTATATAAGAGAGCATTAGGTTCATGGAATAAACAATTCTCATTATTTTCCTAACATGGTGTCAGAGAGGCGGTCCTAGACCGGAGCTCTCGTACCCTAACCCTAACCCTAGCTACCACATTCAAGCCTCTCTCTCTCCACAACATTCGCCGACCACCTTCTCTCGGCGTCGGTTCTGTTGAGCCCCCTCCTTTTTCTCAGCATTGCAGCCGCACCTTCGTGTGCTACAACCCTCAACGCCGCTAGCACCTCTCCCTCGCTGCCGCGCGTGGTCTTTGCAGCCACTGTGTGTGGTTCGTGGCCGTCACCTACCGTATTCACAGGCATCCTCTACAAATTCCGCCTTCGTTCGCTCCTTGTTGATGGGATTGGTTGCATCTCGAGCCTACACACGCAACCAAATCCCTGTATGCCTGTGCATATGTACTTACTTCGGTTTACAAAATCTAATTTTCTTCATCCGACTGTATGTCAGCCAATAAAGTCAATATCCTTGCCACAAACGCTTTCAGAGGTCCAACGCCAATTGTCAAGATGGAGGGATGAATTACGAGTTGTGGGCCAGGCAGTTCATGAGCCTTATGGAGTCTACGCATAAGAAACATATTCTTATCGAGGAAGAGCTGACTGAGAAAATCGAGGTCAATGTCTTGTTGGAGGCAGATGATGCTTATGCAAAGGTTTGGTTATCTGGTACATTGACAACAGAGATCGCAAATGATACGTTACATCAACCCACAACCAAGACAATGTGGAATATTCTCGCAGCTACCTATTCCCAAGCGAGAAATGAGACAAAGATTCTACAGCTACAACATGACATATTTACTAGACGGTCTCTTCATTCTCTATACATGTCACTGCATGGAATGTTTGAGAAGCTCCACAGTTTTATGCCTCTCCTCCTGAGCAGTATAAGACATACAAGAATGCCACCATGGTTGGGGTATTCCTAGGAGCACTTGATCCAGAGTATGAGGCGGCTCGTTCACATATACTGGAGGATGCTTCTATTCCTTTGTTTTTTTATCCAAAAATGCTACTATTCCTCTCATGGAGTAAGCTTTTTTGCAGACTTAGCAGGATTACTGTCTCATCACCTGCTTCTAGCCAGACATCTTCTGCTATGGCGGCCACCCGTCGTAGAGGAGGCTCTTCTTAGTTTCATGGTCGTGGACCTCGTGGTAGAGGGGGTCGTATTCATCAGCCGTGTACTTATTGTCATCGTCCAGGGCATATCGAGGATACATGCTACTCTAAGCATGGTTTTCTTGCATCAACACGTGTAGCAGAGCAAGCAGACTCCCCTGTTCCTTCTTTGGATCAAAGGTTTGATGACCTAATAGCTCAATTAAGGGCTATTATGCCTCTTGCTAGTACCATAGCATCCTCACATGTTCCAGGAGGCCACTCTGATATTGTTGCATCTGCCACGGCCAGTACCTCAGGTAGCATCTATGCTCTTACTACTTGTTATGGATTTGATATTACATAATGTATTATGGACTCCGGGGCGACACATCACATGTGTGGAGACAGAGATTAGTTTGCGACTTACAGACAAGTTCCTCCTGGCAGAACCGTTGTCATAGCCGATGGTACCAATTCCCCGATCATAGCACAGGGGGAGATCAGTTTGACGCATTTGATGCGTCTTCAGAATGTGTTACATGCACCTGACTTTTTAATGAATTTATTGTTGTATTTCAAGACATTCTTACGACAGGGTGATTGGTTGTGGTCATGAGTAGGGAGGCCTCTGCCGACCGGTCTGAACTCCATAGGTCGGCTAATCCTCTCATTCTACAGGATCGGTCTCTCCTTTCATGTGGCACCTGCGTTTTGGTCACCTTCCCCTTCAGAAGATGTGTCATGTTCTCCCTCAGATCTCACCTGGTTCATCCTTTCATGCGACACATGTAAGTTGGGAAAGCATCATCAGCTTGTTTTTCCTAGTTGATAGAGTCAGAGCAGTAGCTTCCCTTTTGAGTTATCATGTTGACATTTGGGATCCAAATTGTGTTCCTGATCACTGGGGATACATGATTTACGTAGTTGCTGTTGATGATTTTTCTCGTCTGTCATGGGTCTTTTTATTGAAAAATAAAATTTAAAGCTGGGGATGTGATTACAAATTTTATCAATGAAGTGAAGAATGTTTTTTCATCTACTGTCATATTTATGAGAACTAATAATGCTTTGGAGTTCTGTACTCGTGCACTAACCCAATTCTTTTCATCTCGTGGTGTTGTTCATTAATCAACATGTGCCTACACTTCTCAGAAAAATGGTTTTATAGAAAGAAAAACATTGCCATTTACTTGATGTTACTCGAACTCTTCTTATCCAGAGTCATGCCCCGCATTCGTTCTGAGGTGATGCGGTTCTCACGACATGTTATCTTGTGAATCGCATGCCCTTGTCTGTTCTGGGTGGGAAAATTCCTTTCTCCTAGAGTTGTCAAATGTGTTTTTGTTGGGTATTCCATGACTTAGAAGGGATATATATATATGCTATGATCCATTGTGCATGAAATATTATGTTAGCGCTGATGTCTCATTTTTTGAGTCGGTGATGTATTTTTTCTCCTACAGGTGATAGGTTGACTTCATTAAGTTCGGATGATGAGGTCAAACATGCCATCTCCTCCTACGAGCTCACCACCACCTCAACCTATGCATGTTGTTCCACCTCCTCACCTCCTTCTGTACCGCTATCTCCCATAATCCTAGCTTCATCATTGCCATGATACTATATACGTCGGTTTACTTCTGCACATGGTCAACGCCTGTCATCCAGTACGCCCCAAGTTTGTTCTGAATACACTATTTCTAACGACAAGTGTGGAAATGTGCCTGTGCAGGAATCTTTGCAGGAGACTGGCATACAGTTTGAAGAGATTCCCAATGACTTGGATGTACCTACTATGCTTCGAAAGCAGAAGTGTACCTGTGCCTCATATTCTCTCACGTCTCAGGTTTCCTTCGATCACTTGACATGGGAGTTTGGGAGAGTTGCAGTTGCCTTATCTACTGTGAAAATCCCATGGAATTGCCAAGAGGCCTTAAGAGACAGTCGGTAGTGTTTAGCCATGGAAGAGGAGATGGCTGTTCTACAGTCGCGTGGTACCTGGAGCTTGGTTCTCGCTCCCAATAGAGCGTTTATTGTCAGCTGCAAATGGCCGTTTACCGTAAAAAACCATGTAGATGAGACTCTTGATCTCTACAAGGCTAGATTGGTTGCACGTGGCTTTACTCAGACGTATGGAGTGGATTACCTGATACATTCTCCCCTGTTGCTCGCCACTCCAGTCTACAAGTTCTTTCAGTTGCTGTGGTACATAATTGGCCTTTATTTCAGCTTGATGTTAAAATGCATTTCTGTATGGCGATCTCTAGGAAGAAGTCTACATGCAGCAGCCTTCGGGGTTTGCTGCTGAGGGGGAGTGTTAGAAGGTTTGTAGACTTCATAAAGCAATATATGGCCTTAAGCAGAGTCTAAGGACATGGTTTTAGAAGCTATCAGATATGATTGAGAAGCAGTGATTCAAGAGATCAAACGCAAATCATTCGCTATTTGTACAGAGAACTTCCAGAGGCACGACTGTTATCATGGTATATGCTGATGACATACTTGTTGTAGGAGATGATGCACAAGGAATCAAGAGGGCAAATGAATTTCTGGGCCGACAATTTGTCACCCAGGATCTTGGCACCCTACGATATTTCTTGGGTTAGAGTTTACCAGGAATCAACAGGGTCTTGTGATGACCCAAAGAAAGTATGTTATAGACATGCTAGTTGAGACATGCATGATTGGGTGTCAACCTGCTACTACTCCTATGGATCCTAGCATGATGCTTTATGATGACGATACAGAGGAGGTGGACATGAGAAGATATAGAGAATTGGTGGGAAAGCTTTTTTATGTCACCATCACTAGGCCAGACATCTCCTTTGCAGTTAGTTGTGTCAGTCAGTTCATGGAGCAGCCCTGACAGGTACATATGGAGGCAATTTATATGAGTAATGTTCCTTAGTAGTGCAGTTGAACATAATTCCTTGAATATGGTCTCAGAAATGTTATTTTCCCGAATAATGTAGTGAAATCGCATGGAAGCTATCTGATATACATGTCACATATATAAAACGTGACACTTGTAGAATAATAATCCAAAGTTGACATTTTTCGACATTTAATAATAGTGAAACTCACATGGAATCTATGTAACATATCTAAAAATATGAAAAACACATTTTTTCTATGCGTTATAGGTTTTTTGGCTGTCAATAATATATGAATGTCGCATGTCTTATATGCGATATACATAACACATAGATTCTATGCGATTTTTGACTGCATTACACCGGGAATATATGATTTTTGACTACATTACTCCTGGAATTAGCAATTTTGGGACCATATCCAAGGAATTATGTTCCTCAACTTCACTACTAAGGAACTTTACTCCAATTTATATGATCTTGAGGTACCTCAAGTCATCTTCAGGTGCATGATTGCTATTCAGGAAAGGAGAATCTCTTACTATCTCAGCCTGTGCAAATACAAACTATGCAGGATGTCCTAAGGACATGAAGTCTACCTCAGGCTTCACTGTCTTTGTTGGCAGTTCTCTAGTATCGTGAAAGAGTAAGAAGCAAACTATGGTTGTCAGGTCAAGTGTTGAATCAGACTATAGGGTTATGGCACAAGGGAGCACATATATGATGTAGGTCCGAGCAGTGCTAGCGGAGTTATATATAGATGTACCTCTTCCTATGCAGTTGCAATGTGATAATCAGGCAGCCTTATTTATATCGCAAACAATCTCGTCTTTCACGAGAGAACTAAACATATCGAAGTAGATTACCACTATACACGAGACATAATCCAGAAAGGCTTTATCTCTACTTCACATATCAGCTCAGGAGATCAAACTACAGACATTTTCAATTACATCAAGCTCCAAGTCATCAATTAGCTCTGCAAAGTCGACGGACCCAGGATCCTAACCCCCTCTCAAGTGAAGACGGTCTGAAGAAAGCAAAGAAACATTGAAGTCACCATTAATTAGCCTGACCACCCCTTGGAAAGCGCTTCTAACACAACAGAGATCAGTCCATAGGTCTCGTCTAAGAGCATGATTACAAGGACCATAGACACACGAGAATGCAAGTTATGTGCTTGACAGGATGTTCTCTAGAAGCACTGTAAGGATACATCTTCCCTTCAATTCCGAGATAAGGCTGAAGAACGAGTCTTTCCAAGCTACGATCAAACCACCCATGGTATCAACATCCAAAGTTCTGAACTCTTTCATAGAGCCAGGGCCTAGAGACATCCCAAGTAAAGAGGAACACGAGGATAGTTTTAATTCTTGCAACAGGATGCCATCACATCCCCACTCATTTAACAAAGCTCTCTGTTTCTCCGGGTCACCCAGACCCCTCACATTCCAGGTTAGAATCTTTATAAAGACGAGGGGGAACCCGAGGTACGGACCACACCCACTGCTAATGCAACCTAGGTTTTATGGTCGGAGATAGCCACCCTCCCGTTGCTACCCTTCTTCTTTAAGTCAAATCCCCATTAATACCCCCCTCTCTCTTCTTTCAATCAAATCCCCATCAATATCCTCTTTCTCCCTCTTCTATTTAAATAAAAAATGCTATCACATCTTAACATATAAAAATTTCAAAATAATCTACAACCACTCATTCTTCCAAACTCGAATAAAAGTCCCATCAAATCTACCCCTCCCAACAACTACCCCACCATCCAAACAAGAAAACAAACAAACGACTTACCCACCATTTTACTCCTCCAAAAAAGATTACTCTTCTGCCAGTTTACCCTTGCATCCAAACGCAACCTTAGCACTTGGTACGTGGTTGTAGGTGGATTTGGATCTTGAAGGCGCCATTGGAGGTGAAGGTCTTTGCCTTTCGAGGAGGGAGTGATTGACAGCAGCTCATAGATCCAAGATCTATGAATGACCGGGGATTGTCTACTTTGTTCAAATGCCTCTGAAGATGTGGGCCACATGTCTTTGCTTGCACATGCTCCAAAGAGGTGTGGCTTGCATGCGAGACTACTTTTTAGGCATCCCTTGGGGTCGTGACTTTTGGTTTAAGCACTGGTTGATTGAGGCCTTTGGTGCTTATTTGAACCTTGTTGTTGGCATGTAATGATGTCATTACTCAGTCAAAAAAACATTGTATGTGAAAAATGTAATCGATCATTGGAATTCTCTGTTTGAGTCTTAACTATGTAATTGCTTTGTAATTATTAATATATTTTATTGGTGTGTACCATTTTGGGTGACTTCCATCTTTTACCTTAAAATTTATATTGAGGGGATCATATATGTAATTTCTAAGTGCCGCGTGGGTATGTGAATCCCTGCATTGGGTTTAAACATGCTTCTCGATGAGAATCACCTGAAAGGTATTGAATGATATGACTGGTTACTATTAGAGGCATTTAGCAATATGACAGGATACTATCTGATTTGCATTAAACATTATGAATTAAGTCGCTGGAGATTCTTGCTATTATAATTTTGCTGTTTAGGCTTTGAGTTTGTTTTTGATGCAGTGGAAAAAAGTCAAAAAGAGTAGCACGGGCAGCTAATGGTGATAAAAGTGAGAGGGGACTGCGGCAGTTCAGCATGAAAGGTGGAAAATGTTACTTTTCTGATGGCAGTTCACATATATTTCACAATCTAAGAGTAAACTTTGGGAGGAGTTGATAGTATTGTGACTGGTAGCTTTTGAGGGAGATTTGTATTGATTAGAGACGAATACTTTTATTTCTTTTTCTTAGTTATTAACTAACACCATTTGTTTTCTTTTGCTATATAGTTTGTCAGAAAGTAGAAAGCAAGGGAAGAACCACATATAACGAGGTCTGATGGATTCCTGAACTGCGCCATCTTTGGCTGTTTGGTTCTTTTTTTTAAAAGCATTGTTGTTTGGTTCTTACTCCCTCTTTTGCTAGTTCATGCCATATATTATGATTATTTTTTAAATTATTGCATACTTTTGTGAGAAAAGAATATGTTTATGATGATGGGTGGTGGAATAATTGTACAAGTATACAAGAACATAAAAGGAATAACTAAATAATAAATGGATAATAACATAAAAATCTAGCCTTATAGCACATTCTTCATTACATAGAGACCCTTCGAGTCACTTTCAATGGCTACATTGTCAATAACACAAACAAGTAGACTATCCCATTGGTAGACTACTTCCCTAAAAGAGAATGATATGCACTGGATCTCACAAATAAAATTTGTCCCACCACTTGAAATAACTTGTGGAACAAGGGTGACATGAGAAAAAGTGTCAAATTAATCCATGCCATTGGTGTGAAGATAACCTTGGTGACAAGACATACCTTGTATTTCTCGTACATAGCCATTCAGATGTGCTAGACTTTGAAGATCCATTTACACCTGGAGCATAATCTAGATTCCAAGTCCTCGGTGAAAAAAAAAGCATCCATCTCTGCATGAATAGCCTTGGCTGATAAGGCAATAATAAAGTGATTACAACAACAACAAAGCCTTTTCCCACAATTAAGTAGGGCCGGCTACATGGATTCTTTGCCTCCATTCAGATCTATCTTGGGTCAATCCCGGGCTTATATCCAAAAAACAAAGATCCCTTCGTATGGTCTCTTTCCAACACTTCTTGGGCCGTCCCCGCCCTCTCTTAGCCGGCTCAACATCCCAACACTCGCATCTCCTAACTGGTGCATCAACTGATCTTCTTTGCAAATGACCAAACCATCTTAAGCGGTTTTCTTGCATCTTATCCTCGATCGGAGCAACACCAACTTTCTTTATGATTGCATCATTCTGAATCCGATCTTTACGCGTGTGTCCACACATCCACCTTAGCATTTTCATTTCTGCTACAACCATTCTCTGTACATGTCTATGGTTCACAGGCCATCATTCAGATCCATAGAGCATAACAGGTCTCACAGCTGCTTTGTAAAACTTTCCTTTAGTTTTTAAAGGAATTTTCTTATCACAGAGAACAACAGAGGCTCCTCTCCACTTTAGCCAGCCTGCATTTATTCTATTAGTAATATCTCCATCAATTTCCCCATCATGTTGCAAAATAGATCCCAGATATCTAAAAGAATCTATCTTCTGAATGTTATCATCACCAATCTTCACCTTAATTCCTTCACCATTGCTTCCATCAAAGGTGCACTCCATATATTCTGTCTTAGCCCTACTTATACGAAAACCTTTACTCTCCAACTCATGTCTCCAGACCTCAAGCTTCTCATTTACTCCATCTTTAGTCTCGTCAATCAACACAATATCATCAGCAAATAACATACACCAAGGTAACTCATCTTGAATATAACTTGTCAACTCGTCCATAATCAAAGTAAAAAGAAATGGACTCAAAGCTGAACCTTGATGTAAACCACTGTTGATGTCAAAATAGCCTGTTGATGTAAAGCAATAATAAAGTGATTACACTAAAAAATTTGGTGGTTCATTGTGACATGTCTGGAGATAGGATGCTGCATGCACACTTTCTTTTCCTCAAAGCAATCTGACTATGTAGATATAAACCAACACGTGCATCACCCGATCCATCGCCGTTTATAGAAATGTTAATGTATAATATGTGAGATTTACCTTAGGGAAAGCTATAGGTGTTGGATCTGAAGAGGGTATCCGTTCTTACTTGATAAATATCTGACTAAATACGTGGGATAAATGTTATGGGTCTCCTAGATGAAGGTAAATGATATCACCAAATCACATTTATAAGACTCAAATATATAATTTTGAGACTTAATAAAAGAAAAATATGGAACTCACTCGTATAAGGCGGCATCACTTGACATAATGCATTTAAACGAATTGGGTCAAAACATCTATAATCCTTCTATATTTTGAAATGCGGACGAAGTTGCACTCTGAATCAGAAATAAATCCCTGTCAGGAAAGAGAATTGAGCGAGGAATTTGCTCCCAGAGAGCAGAGGAAGACATAAGGATGATAAAGTAGTAGGCTACCATAACTGCATCACTTTAAGAAGACAAAGGTTCATCGCAATGCACAAGAAGTGTTCGAGCAACATCCAATATATGCATGTACTTCCTCTCAACTACCCAATTTTATATGCATGTACATCCTCTCAACTACCCAATTTTATTGAGAGTTGTATGAGGAAGAAGTATAATAAATTATATCCTTGTTAGAAAAATGCACAAAGAAGCACAACATTCAAGAGCATTATCAAAATACACATCTTAATACAAGTAGGAAATTATTTTTTTCAACTTCTTTATAAACTCTTCATACATTTCCTAGATTGGACTTAGCATAAAAATCAAAGAAATATGGGAAAAATTTATCCACAATAATGTAGTAAATATGATACGTTTAATGTTCAAGAATGTGATTATGACCCCTGGCATCTAGAGCATAAAAGCTCAAAAATCTAGTTGAACTAACTGTATCACGATTTAAGGAACTCTGAAGGTGCTTTTCAAGATGACAAAACTTATGCTCGAATTGTGATTGAGGAGATAATCGAGGGAAAACTTGTCTGAGCTTATGAAGGGGAGACACTCCAATGTGAGATGCCATAGAGAACTAATGCTCCATCGAAGGTAGTGGTAGAATATTTAAATGGGGAGATTATGTCTAGCGATAGACATCCATCTCTTCATGACCACCTTTAGTCATTTGCTCGTAAGTATGCTTGAAATGAAACGAGACACACGGTAAAAAATGGCCGAACTGTTCAAATTCTTGGCAATCTGACTATTTAATTGTAGGTTTAAGAAAAAAGTCGGGGCTAATCGAACATGCTGAAGTGATGATCACCACAAGAAATACAATCGGGTGGAGATCTCAGCAATTTTTTAGCATGCTGATGGGGCGATGCTGTTCACGAAGGTTGTGCCGCGAGCTGCGGAGGGTTCTCAACATTTCGTGACCTGTTTGATGATGTTTCAAGATTAAGAATCAACACGAGCAAGTCTGCCTATGTGCCTTGTGAATGCTGAGGTGAGTTTATTCTGTGAGTCTTAATTAAAGACTCCTAGGACTTGCTTGCCACCATAGTGCCTCAGTTGCCTCTACTTTATAAGAGATTAAAGCAGGTTGATTAGCTTCCGTTAATAGAGAAATTAAAGAAGAGATTGGTATGCCGGAAGTTGGCATATTTATCCTAGGGGTGGTAGACTGGTTTGCTCAGATTTTTCCTTGCTATCCCATTATTTTTTCTATTTGACAAACTCCTTCTGGCTGACATTAATTGCAGATTAGAGTTCTGGTCAGGGGACTTAAGATCAAGGTTGCAGAAAACGGTAGTCGGTACTCGGTCGACGAGGTCACTGACTAAGGATTAGTCGACGGTCGGGCGACTAATCGGATTTAGTCGGACATTACTCGGTTTTGATTTTTTAATTATTTTAAATATATAAATAATTTTGCATACATATATTCTTATATATATATTGATTTGTACATTTTCTATACTATCATAATGAAATAAAAGAAGTAATTGACTTTATATATAATATTAAACATATTAGAATAAGTTTGCTTTTAAAAAAAATCAAAAAAACTAAAAAAATAAAAAAATCTCTATGTAAAAGTCGGCCCGATTAGTCGGGTGACTGACTAATGGCCGACTAGGCTTAGTCGAGTCGGCTACCCCCCGACTCGACTAGTCAGGCCGACTAATTGGCCGACTAATTGGCCGACTTTTACAACAATGCTCGGGATTTCCACTGATGGAGTGGCAATTGTTACTCTACAAAAGGATGATGGTGGGTTTGGCATTCTCATCTTGAAGGAGATGAGTATGGTCTTCTTTCCTAAGTGGGTTTCCATATTTGAGGGGATGGCTCATACCAATCCTCCTCTACTTCCTTCATATTCATCTATAGCTTACACGATTCATGTAACTTTCTTTATTAGCTAGATCTCCCAAGGTGATCTTTTTGTTCCCCTTGCCCAATGAAAAACTTATAGAAATATTGCTACCATATAGTCTCTATATCCTTTAAATCATTATGAATAATCACTCCAACACTATTTATACTCTTATGTTTACCTGAATACCATAACATAAAGCTTGTCTTCTCGATTTTCCTTGCTTTCTCTCCGACCCATTTGTCTCTTGGAGATAGTCTGAATCTTCATTCTTTCCGTCGTATCTACCCCATCAATTTCTTGGTCAAAATGCTGCCTACCCGCAACTTTTATTGCGACCTCTTTTGGACTAACTTCTTTACTTATTGCTTTGATACCAAGTTGGAAAAATGATTATTTTTCTTTTTTTGGTAATCAAGTTTGAATTTTCCATAGAATTCATTCCAAAGCCCCACCCCAAGAATTTAACAAGCAGACATGTTTACAAAACTTGACCCCTAAAAACATCAATTTCTAATCAACTCAAGGGTACTTCCTGTAAGAGGTGATCGTCTACTGTTTCTGTCGAGGATTCAAATTGGCATATGTGCTAGAGGAAGATACATGGGCGGAGGTGAGATTCCGGAGGACCAAAAGAGGATGCATATCAGTGGAGGCAACATGAATAGGAGGTGCCACCACAGAGGCTCTCGTAGATAAGGAGGCGAGCGGGTTGTCTCTACCTCCAATGTAAGGCAAGCACCAAGCGAACGACGACTCCACAAGGAAGCTAGAGAGGCACGATGGTGCATTTGCATACCAATTCTTACAACAATTCCAATCACAAGGATCACATCTTACATATTCGACCACTTTCCAGAACGTAAAAGTACCAAATATCTCAGTAAAACAATAAGCATTCATACAAATACGTGAGGTTAATTTTTGTGAACCCCCGAGGATCCGAATACCCGTTTACGAGACATTTCACAATATTCCATTTATGACATCGCATTAAAAGCATAAATTTATGAGATTTTTTTCGTTGCAATTATTTGCATCTGACATTCACATTTACCTTCATAACCACAAGTTGATAGAGGCAAATGACACCAGAAATTCATTTCATTAATTTCTATATCATTTTACATCATGTACAAGAATCTTCCAGTATACATCATATATCCCAAAATGTAGTACAGAAGAGATAGCATTTATATTATAATGTGAATCAAAAACTGAAACAAAATAAACCATACCGTTTAGTGGATACCCTGTCTCCTGGAAGCATGAACAACTACTGATCAGCAAGCCTCTTGCCTGCCATGCGTGCAAGGAAGAAGAGGAGTCACAATTGTGAATACAACTCCGTAGTTTAAAATAAATAACAAGTAATTTATTTTGTGCAAAAGAGAGCAAGTAGAAAGGTGGAACTAGCACGATTTACATCTACTTGCATAAGCAAAAAGGTATTCAGGTTGTTTGTAAGCATCTCTAATGGTTGCCCCAAAACCCAACACTTCCCACATATGACATATTTATATTGTAGTTGAATATTCACCAGGGTGTGAGTGTAAGCATATATATCAATTTCTTCAGAGATCATGCCTGTGAGTGATGATGGAAAAGTTTGAGATTTGAAAGATTTCTTGATTTATTTAGATTCTTAGATCTAGTGAATAGTCATTTCCTATCAATCCAAACTTTTGATCGTAACTTCTCCAATTCTTAACTTCAATTATTTCAGATATAACTCTGGATGATGTAGATAAAGATCATGATTTTGGGTCTTGGAGATCATGTCGTGGAACTTGATGGCACATGAAATTGCTAATTTCTTGTCATTGAGATTATATCATGATTTTAATATAAAACTGATATGATGATGATGGATTTGATCCTTAATGCTATTTACTCCTTTTAAGTTAGTGGATAGTCTGTGGTCTTGGTCTGTGTGTAACCTCACACTATGACTCAAAGGTATTTAAAAGTACCTTAGGGTTGGGGTGCCTCCGTAGGCATGCGGTGTTGTATAATGCATCCTAACTAAGTTCCCAACACGTCCACTAACTTATATGGATTTCGAATCAGATTAAAGTTACCTCCAATCAACTTAATCTTAATTATATATTCCTCCAAACCTTAACTGTAACTCTCTCAGATGTAACTCTCGATGTTTTAGATGTAGATATGGATGATCTGGATGTAGAATCGCCAAGTCTGTTGGCGAAGTAAACTCAAGCGGTGAGGAAGCCTGCAAATGGCTCTTCCATCTCGCCCTCTAATTGGAAGCGCGACCCAATAGAGGGATAGGTTTACTCCAAAACTACGCCACTAAGACGGGTGAGAGGGACTTCCCGGAAAAGTCGCTCTAGAAAACAACTCGACCGGTAACGGGCAACCGAGCTCGTACGAAAAACTGAAAACCGAGGATCCCCCGCCTGGGTATCCTAAAACAGAGGGTCAACGGAACTGGTCTAAAGTCGGGATACCAACGAGGCGTAAAAACACTGCGAGCTCGCGTAAAAACCGAAAAGGGGACTGGGATCCTAGACTCGCGCACTAGGCGGTCGCTGCCCGAACTGAGCTTCCTATCTTCCGCCCAGTTGAGGGTCACCGCACCCTCGCACGGTCAAGTATAGAGGTCACTATGACCGGCATTATATTAATTGTAGTCGCCTCTGATTCACATTCATCTTTATTTGATTGTCTGGTTAGTTCCTTCTCAATTCTTCTCGGGGTTAATCGTATAGATCGAGATCTCGTATCAATAACTCTTATCAATAATGACATGATATTAGTAGATTTATGTTTAGCAGATTATTAATGGCCTTATGATCATAGGAATTCATTTATAGACTTCAGGTGAGAAGGGTGTTAATACGTATTATATCTATTAATCTATCTAGATTGCATGATTTATTTCTTTGAAACGATATTTAAAAAGTAAAAGCAGACACCTAAAAAATCTGAAAGTGTATGTTGCCTGTAAATTATAATTATGTACTGCTCCTTACCACCAAATGATATTGAGGCCATAGATTAAAGATCCAACTTATGACTCTAGCAATCTCAGTATGCAGTCCTGAATGAGGTCAAAATTACTAGGATATCAAAGTAGATCCTACCAAGGTTAATAAGTGTCTCGTAACCTATTTTATGCCTATAATATTTTTGCATTTTCATGTCAACTATAGTGGAGTTTCTTTATAAAATTAGTTATGTCTATTGCACAACTTGTACATCTGATTGGTTATAACCATGTCCAGGAACATGCTAAAAATATAATTCTAATCTTCAACCCATCTCAACTATATACACTCAGTTTCAATTAACATGCACTAACTGCCACCCTCACATATATCTTCAATGTTATGTATGTCAAATTCAAATTATATGATCGAAATCTATAATTAAACCTCAACTTGTATCGTGCTATTATGAATTTCAATACTTTGGTCATGTACATGCCCTTTAAATACAACATACATACCTCCTAATCCAAAATCACGTGATGTTAGAGGGAGCCAAGCAATAGAAGATAAATTAAAAATAACTATCTAGTAGCTTTCTGAACTTCATGACATGTTAAATATAATGATATAAACAGTGGTGTATTTGATTGACTGCTTACTATAGTGGTCATCATATTCGTTAGGTCATGCTATAGTGTTATCTCTTTAACATGAAAGGCAATATTTATAATTCATATCAATGAGACCCTTTCTCTCTCTTTTTTTTGATTGAGATATTGCAATATAGACAAGATTGGTTCAAGAACGAGTAATGCTTGATACATTAACCAAAATACCCAAATAGAGAAAAGAGAAGTAATTCTAATCATGTCAGTAAATGCATGCACATGATCGAAGCTGCCCAATGTTCCAACTGAATAGTGTTGACAATTTTAAGTACCCATTTGAAGAGATTACTCAATTATTTATATCTCGATTAATTGAAGATACCTCAAGACAACCTAAATTGTGAGGTAAGAAACTGTGCAACATAGAAGATTCAACCCAAATAGATATGTATCCAAAACCTCATGTAATTTGCTGGAAATTTCAAACATACTAAACGGATTAACACAGATTAGATCAAAAGGTCAGATATAATGTTATCCATATATCACTAAATTCTCAAATGATAAAAATCTCCTCCGAATCAATCAAAACCCTAAAATCTTATAGAATCTGATTTACCAAAGTATATGTACAGAGAAAATGTACAAAGAAAGAAAACAGGGAGGCAACAGAATAGGCTTAAACTGTGTAGTAATCACATGCTATGGCAGCAAAGAATTTGGGAGGAACTGTACCAATTTAGGTTTTCTCTAATTTGGAGATGATTTCTCATGCAAGAAAGGCTTCAAAGGTAGCTCAATCTGAAGAAAAGATTGCTGTCCAGTAGTCTGAAATGGAGAAGAACTGTAAGAGGGCCTCTTGCAACCTTGGGTATTGCTGTAGGGGAAGTAGAGATCCTCTAGAGTTGCTGGAGAAGATTTCCAGCAACAAATTTCAACTAAAATGGAAAGGAAACAGAGTTCTCGGCTGGAATTAGAGGGAAAATTGGGGGCTTTTGGTTGATATTTATAAGGGGAGAGGGTAGATTTGGTGTTGACAAGTGGGGGGAGAATATATGCCAAGTGAGGGAAACAAGAGCCAAGTGGGAATTGGAGGAAATAGCCAAGTGGTTGGGATTAAATTCAAAATAATTTTTTTAAACGTCACTGCTTGTGCAACTTCAGAATTTTAATAAATATATTTTTTTAAACTCTATTTTATTTAGCCAACTTAAAGTTGATTTTATTCATGCCTCGAGCGTCGGATTTCGACGCAAAATATCTTGTTTCGATCGTCTCAGAATGACGATCAATATGAGTATAATGTTGATATACTTCCGGTCGAGTTTCGAATACCCGAAATTTTCGGATACGGTTTTTGTTTAAGATTAAATTGTGTGATTTAAAAATATCAAACGACGTCTGATTGACGAACGGTCGATTCCTTTGGTCTTGTATCATCGAATCGGATCTAATGACGGTCTCGGTTAGTTTCGCGGTTTCCGAATTTACGTCGCGGCTTTTTCACGGCGCGCATTACGAAGCAACTGATTTTTGGTCGATTTCGCCCGAACGACTTTTGATTCACGATCAATTGATCGTTTTAGGTTTTCTAATATTGTCAAATAACTTTATTGGGTTATTCGGACGTTATTCGGGTCGAGTTCGGGTTTGTTAGAATCCGGATGTCACAATTGTAAAACCCTCAAAGGGAGTCTCGTCCTCGAGACTCGAGTCAAGGCCCTTATATGTCTTGTATTTTATTTGGCTATAAAAACCTCAAAGGGTTTTAAACTCATAAAAACCTAAAAGAGAAAAGAAGCCATATATTTTAATATATATCTAATTACAAAAGCTTGTTTTGATTTTTACCTCAGAAAAGCTGCGGGTATCGTGCCCGCATGTCAGCTTCGGTCTCCCACATCGCCTCTTTGACTCCGTCACGGTACCACAAAACCTTGACCAGTGAAATCTCTTTGCTGCGAAGCTTCTTCACAGCACGATCAAGTATCTGAACTGGCCTCTCCTCGTATGTCAAATCAGGCTCCACGTCTAAATTCTCGTAGCTGATGACGTGTTGAGGGTCGTGCACATACTTCCTCAAGTTGGATATATGAAAGACGTCATGAATAGAAGATAGATGTGGAGGAAGTGCTACTCGATATGCAACCTTCCCCACTCTAGCCAGAATCTCAAAAGGTCCAACATATCGCGGCGCCAGTTTGCCACGAACACCAAATCTCTGTACTCCCTTCATGGGAGATACACAGAGAAATACCCAATCTCCCACCTGTAATTTACAGGAATGTCCTTAGTATGTGATTAAGCTGATTATATATGAGTTATAATTGAATAAGTGAAGAGGAAATAATTATATTACCTGAAACTCTATGTCTCTCCTCCGACGATCCGCATAGCTCTTCTGGCGGCTCTATGCCGTCAGAAGCCTCCGTCTCACAAGATCAATAGCTCTCGCAGTCTCCTCCAAGAGATCTACGGAATATAAAGCATGATCGCCTTCCTCACGCCAACTGAGAGGTGTGAGGCATCTCCGCCCGTATAGGACTTCGAATGGTGCCATGCCAATATTGGAGTGATAGCTGTTGTTATACGTGAATTCCACTAATGGCAGATGGTCCTTCCAGGACCCTTTCCACTCCAAAGTGCAAGCGCGAAGCAAATCCTCTAGTGCCTGAATGGTGTGCTCACTCTGACCGTCAGTCTGTGGATGATATGCAGAACTCATCTTCAGCTCTGTCTGTAGTGCTGACATGAACTGATGCCAATAGTGCGAAGTAAATCTCGAATCCCTGTCAGACACTACCTCTCGTGGTATACCATGCAGTTTGATAATGTTCTGCACATATAGCTTGGCCAATCTGGATGGAGTGCAAGTCGTGTTGACATGTATGAAATGGGCTGACTTGGTCAACCTATCAACAACGACCCAAATGGAATCATGGCCACCTGATGTCTTCGGCAAACTTATGACAAAATCCATAGAAATACTCTCCCATTTTCAGTCAGGAATGGGGAGAGACTGTAGTAATCATGGTGGTCTTCTGTGCTCAGCCTTGACCATCTGACAGGTCATGCATCTGTTGACATGCTGCGCTACATCGCGCTTCATTCCATCCCACCAGAAATGTCGACGCAGATCACGGTACATCTTCGTACTGCTTGGATGGATGGATAACCGTGAACTGTGTACCTCATCCAGAATATCTCTGCGAAGCTGCTCGTCATTGGGTACAACGACCCGTCCTGCCTTCCATAAAATAGACTCCATCACAACAAAGTCATCAAATTCATCCTTGATGGCGCGCATGTATCTATCTCGGATCCAAGGATCTGTCTTCTGACCCTCTATAATACGATCCCAAAGGCTACTGTATCGTGGAGGTATGACGGTAGAAATATGGATGCACTCTCCTGAGGATGCCAATCAGTCAATGATGCGAGCATATCCCACGTATATAGCCAGTTCACCGTACCATCAGCATGCGCTCTCCTGCTAAGTGCATTAGCCACCACGTTTCCCTTACCGGGATGGTAAGAGATCGTGCAATCATAATCCTTCAGTAGCTCAAGCCATCTGTGCTGCCTCATGTTCAGCTCCTTCTGATCAAAGATGTACTTTAGGCTCTTGTGATCCGTGAAAATCTCGAAATTCACCCCATAAAGGTAGTGGCGCCAGATCTTCAAGGCGAAGACAACTACCGCCAACTCCAAATCATGTGTGGGATAGTTCTGCTCGTGCGGTCTCAACTGTCGTGATGCGTAAGCAATCACCTGTCCTCTCTGCATCAATACTTCTCCTAGATCTTCTCCAGATGCATCTGTGTATACCGCATAGTCCTGAGTGCCTGAAGGAAGAGCAAGAATGGGCGATGTAGTCAATTTCTCCTTCAGTGTCTGGAAGGCATGCTCACATGAATTGTTCCAAATGAATGGAACTCCCTTCCGCGTCAATCGTGTCAATGGACGGACGATGCGTGAAAATCCGCTGACAAAGCGTCTGTAATAGCCCGCTAATCCGAGGAAGCTCCGAATCTGAGTAACTATCTTGGGCTTCTCCCAAGACATAACTTCATCTATCTTCGCAGGATTAACTGCAATGCCTGCTCCTGAAATGATATGCTCGAGAAATGAGACCTGGGATAACAAGAACTCACACTTGCTCAACTTGGCATATAGCTTGTGCTCCCGTAATGTATCTAAGACAACCCGTAGATCATTCGCATGATTCCATTCATTCCGTGAGTAAATGAACACATCATCAATGAACGTCACTACAAACTTGTCCAAGTATGGACAGAAGATACGGTTCATCATATCCATGAAAGCCGCAGGTGCATTAGTGAGCCCAAACGACATCACACAAACTCGTAATGTCCATAGCGAGTCCTGAAAGCTGTCTTCGGAATATCTGACTCACGAATCCTCAGCTGATGGTAGCCTAAGCGAAGATCGATCTTCGATAAAATCGAAGATCCCTGGAGCTGGTCAAACAAATCATCGATACGTGGTAAAGGATAACGGTTCTTCACCGTTCTCTTGTTCAGCTGCCGGTAATCAATGCACAGTCTCATGGATCCATCTTTCTTCTTAACGAATAGAACCAGAGCACCCCAAGGTGAAGTACTCGGCCTCACGAATCCCAAGTCAAGTAACTCCTGTAGCTGCACCTTCAGCTCCCTCAACTCAACCGGTGCTATCCGATATGGTGCCATAGAGATCGGCTGTGTATATGGTAGTAATGTGATCTCGAACTCGATCTCTCTCTCAGGAGGTAGTCTTGATAGCTCATCAGGAAATACATCTTGATATTCTGATGCTACTCGAATGTCCTGTGTCATCGACTCCTGATCAGATCCTCCCGAACAAATGCAAGGTATGAATTACAACCCTGATCAACAAGTTGCTGAGCTCGCAATACTGAAATGTATTCCATGGTGGAGTCGTGTATAGTACCCTCAAAGTAACTCGGGTAAATCGGGAATCCTGAAGACAACTATCTTCCTAAAGCAATCAACAAGTGCATGATGAGCTGATAACCAATCATGCCCAAAATCAAGTCAAACTCATCAACCTGTAAGAGTAGACAATCTGCGATCTTCTCGTGACTGCCAATCAATACGGGCAAGTGCCTGACTATCAATGAAATAATGAACAACTGACCACCTGACCCTCAGATATGATATGGGGATGAAAGAGTCTCTGCGACTCTATCTAAAGAAGCAAGTAACCTCGAAGCAAGAAAAGAATGCGTCACACCGGAATCAAATAGAATATGGAAAGGTTGGTAAGAGAAGTCAATATGTGTGCTAGTTGGTTAATCATCTCCTGGTCTGGACGGGATGACATGGCTTTGTATGAGAACCATTTTTAGTCATAAAAATGCCTCATGCAGAAACTTATCTTATCTACTTTCTCTCTTCTTGGGATATAATATGAAAATTAATGAAATTGGTGACATCTGTGGTAATTGAATTTGAATGTCATATTTCCCTTCTCAGACTCACGACAAGTCGGAAGACTGTCGCTAACCGAGAACTTAATGCGATCGGAATAGTAGTATTGCGAATGTGCGTATCGGGGTACCACTGCTCTGATACCAAAAATGTGAACCCCCGAGGATCCGGGTACCCGTTTACGACACATTTCACAATATTCTATTTATAACATCGCATTAAAAGCATAAATTTATGGGATTTTTTTTCGTTGCAATTATTTGCATCTGACATTCACATTTACATTCATAACCACAAGTTGATAGAGGCAAATGACACCAGAAATTCATTTCATTAATTTCCATATCATTTTATATCATGTACAAGAATCTTCCAGTATACATCATATATCCCAAAATGTAGTACATAAGAGATAGCATTTATATTATAATGTGAATAAAAAACTGAGACAAAATAAACCATACCGTCTGGTGGATACCCTGTCTCCTGGAAGCATGAACAACTACTGATCAGCAAGCCTCTTGCCTGCCATGCGTGTAAGGAAGAAGAGGAGTCACAATTGTGAATACAACTCCGTAGTTTAAAATAAATAGCAAGTAATTTATTTTGTGCAAAAGAGAGCAAGTAGAAAGGTGGAACTAGCACGATTTACATCTACTTGCATAAGCAAAAATGTATTCAGGTTGTTTGTAAGCATCTCTAATGGTTGCCCCAAAACCCAACACTTCCCACATATGACATATTTATATTGTAGTTGAATATTCACGAGGGTGTGAGTGTAAGCATATATATATATATCAATTTCTTCAGAGATCATGCCTGTGAGTGATGATGGAAAAATTTGAGATTTGAAAGATTTCTTTATTTATTTAGATTCTTAGATCTAGTGAATAGTCATTTCCTATCAATCCAAACTTTTGATCGTAACTTCTCCAATTCTTAACTTCAATTGTTTCAGATATAACTCCAGATGATGTAGATAAAGATCATGATTCTGGGTCTTGGAGATCATGTCGTGGAACTTGATGGCACATGAAATTGCTAATTTCTTGTCATTGAGATTATATCATGATTTTCGATATAAGACTGATCTGATGATGATGGATTTGATCCTTAATGCTATTTACTCGTTTTAAGTTAGTGGATAGTCTGTGGTCTGTGTGTAACCTCACACTATGACTCGAAGGTATTTAAAAGTACCTTAGGGTTGGGGTGCCTCCGTAGGCATGCGGTGTTGTATAATGCATCCTAACTAAGTTCCCAACGCGTCCACTAACTTATAGGGATTTCAAATCAGATTAAAGTCACCTCCAATCAACTTAATCTTAATTATAATTTCCTCCAAACCTTAACTGTAACTCTCTCAGATGTAACTCTCGATGTTTTAGATGTAGATATGGATGATCTGGATGTAGCCAAGTCTGTTGGCGAAGTAAACTCAAGCGGTGAGGAAGCCTGCAAATGGCTCTTCTGTCTCACCCTCTAATTAGAAGCGCGATCCAATAGAGGGATAGGTCTACTCCAAAACTACGCCACTAAGACGGGTGAGAGGGACTTTCCGGGAAAGTCGCTCTAGAAAGCAGCCCGACCGGTAACGGGCAACCGAGCTTGTACGAAAAACTGAAAACCGAGGATCCCCCGCCTGGGTATCCTAAAACAGAGGGTCAACGGAACTGGTCTAAAGTCGGGATCCCAACGAGGCGTAAAAACACTGCGAGCTCACGTAAAAACCTAAAAGGGGACTGGGATCCTAGACCCGCGCACTAGGCGGCCGCTACCCGAACTGCGCTTCCTATCTTCCGCCCAGTTGAGGGTCACCGCACCCTCGCACGGTCAAGTATAGAGGTCACTATGACCGGCATTATATTAATTGTAGTCCCCACTGATTCACATTCATCTTTATTTGATTGTCTGGTTAGTTCCTTCTCAATTCTTCTCGGGGTTAATCGTATAGATCGAGATCTCGTATCAATAACTCTTATCAATAATGGCATGATATTAGTAGATTTATGTTTAGCAGATTATTAATGGCCTTATGATCATAGGGATTCATTTATAGACTTCAGGTGAGAAGGGTGTTAATACGTATTATATCTATTAATCTATCTAGATTGCATGATTTATTTCTTTGAAACTATATTTGAACAAGTAAAAGCAGAAACCTAAAAAATCTGAAAGTGTATGTTGCCTGTAAATTATAATTATGTACTGCTCCTTACCACCAAATGATATTGAGGCCATAGATGAAAGATCCAACTTATAACTCTAGCAATCTCAGTATACAATCCTGAATGAGGTCAAAATTATTAGGATATCAAAGTAGATCCTACCAAGGTTAATAAGTGTCTCGTAACCTATATTATGCCTATAATATTTTTGCATTTTCATGTCAACTATAGTGGAGTTTCTTTATAAAATTAGTTATGTCTATTACACAACTTGTACATCTGATTGCTTATAACCATGTCCAGGAACATGCTAAAAATATAATTCTAATCTTCAACCCATCTCAACTATATACACTCAGTTTCAATTAACAGGCACTAACTGCCACCCTCACATATATCTTCAATGTTATGTATGTCAAATTCAAATTATATGATCGAAATCTATAATTAAACCTCAACTTGTATCGTCCTATTATGAATTTCAATACTTTGGTCATGTACATGCCCTTTAAATACAACATACATACCTCCTAATCCAAAATCACGTGATGTTAGAGGGAGCCAAGCAATAGAAGATAAACAACAACAACAACAAAGCCTTTTCCCACAATTAAGTAGGGTCGGCTACATGGATTCTTCGCCTCCATTCAGATCTATCTTGGGTCATTCTCGGACTTATATCCAAAAAACTAAGATCCCTTCGTATAGTCTCTTTCCAACACTTCTTGGGCCGTCCTCGCCCTCTCTTAGCCGGCTCAACATCCCAACACTCGCATCTCCTAACGGGTGCATCAGTTGACCTTCTTTGCAAATGACCAAACCATCTTAAGCGGTTTTCTCGCATCTTATCCTCGATCGGAGCTACACCAACTTTCTTTCTGATTGCATCATTCCGAATCCGATCTTTACGTGTATGTCCACACATCCATCTTAGCATTTTCATTTCTGCTACATCCATTCTCTGCACATGTCTATGGTTCACAGGCCAACATTCAGAACCATAAAGCATAGCAGGTCTCACGGATGCTTTGTAAAACTTTCCTTTAATTTTTAAAGGAATTTTCTTATCACAGAGAACAGCGGAGGCTCCTCTCCACTTTAGCCAGCCTGCATTTATTCTATTAGTAACATCTCCATCAATTTCCCCATCATGTTGCAAAATGGATCCCAGATATCTAAAAGAATCTCTCTTCTGAATGTTATCGTCACCAATCTTCACATCGATTCCTTCACCATTGCTTCCATCAAAGGTGCATTCCATATATTCCGTCTTAGCCCTACTTATATGAAAACCTTTAGTCTCCAATGCATGTCTCCAAACCTCAAGCTTCTCATTTACTCCTTCTCTAGTCTCGTCAATCAACACAATATCATCAGCAAATAACATACACCAAGGTAACTCATCTTGAATGTGACTTGTCAACTCGTCCATAATCAAAGTAAAAAGAAATGGACTCAAAGATGAACCTTGATGTAAACCAATGTTGATATCAAAATAGTCAGTCTTCCCCGTCGGGGTCCTTACACAAGATAAAGCCCTATCATACATATCCTTTATGAGATTAATGTATAGGACAGGTACTTGTCTCTTCTCTAAAACTCTCCACAGTATCTCTCGTGGGACGGAATCATAAGCCTTCTCCAAATCAATAAAGATCACATGGAGATTCTTCCTTTTAGCTCTATAAATCTCCATTGTTCTCCTCAGCAAATGGATGGCTTCAATAGTAGCTTTCTGAACTTCATGACATGTTATGTTAAATATGATCTAGTAGCTTTCTGAACTTCATGACATGTTAAATATAATGATATAAACAGTGGTGTATTTGATTGACTGCTTACTATAGTGGTCATCATGTTCGTTAGGTCATGCTATAGTGTTATCTCTTTAACATGAAAGGCAATATTTATAATTCATATCAATGATTAAGACCCTTTCTCTCTCCTTTTTTTTTGATTGAGTTATTACCATATAGACAAGATTGGTTCAAGAACGAGCAATGCTTGATACATTAACCAAAATACCCAAATAGAGAAAAGAGAAGTAATTCTAATCATGTCATGAAATGCATGCACATGATCGAAGCTGCCCACTGTTCCAACTGAATAGTGTTGACAATTTTAAGTACCCATTTGAAGAGATTACTCAATTATTTATATCTCGATTAATTGAAGATACCTCAAGACAACCTAAATTGTGAGGTAAGAAACTGTGCAACATAGAAGATTCAACCCAAATAGATATGTATCCAAAACCTCATGTAATATGCTGGAAATTTCAAACATACTAAACGGATTAACGCAGATTAGATCATAAGGTCAGATATAATGTTATCCATATATCACTAAATTCTCAAATGATAAAAATCTCCTCCGAATCAATCAAAATCCTAAAATCTTATAGAATCTGATTAACCAAAGTATATGTACAGAGAAAATGTACAAAGAAAGAAAACATGGAGGCAACAGAATAGGCTTAAACTGTGTAGTAATCACATGCTATGGCAGCAAAGAATTTGGGAGGAACTGTACCAATTTAGGTTTTCTCTAATTTGGAGATGATTTCTCATGCAAGAAAGGCTTCAAAGGTAGCTCCATCTGAAGAAAAGATTGCTGTCCAGTAGTCTGAAATGGAGAAGAACTGTAAGAGGGCCTCTTGCAACCTCGGGTATTGCTGTAGGGGAAGTAGAGATCCTCTAGAGTTGCTGGAGAAGATTTCCAGCAACAAATTTCAACTAAAATGGAAAGGAAACAGAGTTCTCGGCTGGAATTAGAGGGAAAATTGGGGGCTTTTGGTTGATATTTATAAGGGGAGAGGGTAGATTTGGTGTTGAGAAGTGGGGGGAGAAAATATGCCAAGTGAGCGAAACAAGAGCCAAGTGGGAATGGGAGGAAATAGCCAAGTGGCTGGGATTAAATTCAAAATATTTTTTTTAAACGTCACTGCCTGTGCAACTTCAGAATTTTAATAAATATATTTTTTTAAACTCTATTTTATTTAGCCAACTTAAAGTTGATTTTATTCATGCCTCGAGCGTCGGATTTCGACGCGAATTATCTTGTTTCGATCGTCTCAGAATGACGATCAATATGAGTATAATGTTGATATACTTCCGGTGAATACCCGAAATTTTCGGATACGGTTTTTGTTTAAGATTAAATTGTGTGATTTAAAAATATCAAACGACGTCCGATTGACGAACGGTCGATTCCGTTGGTCTTGTATCGTCGAATCAGATCTAATGACGGTTTCAGTTAGTTTCGCGATTTCCGAATTTGCGTCGCGGCTTTTTCACGGCGCGCATTACGAAGCGACCGATTTTTGGTCGATTTCGCCCAAACGACTTTTGATTCACGATCAATTGATCGCTTTAGGTTTTCTAATATTGTCAAATAACTTTATTGGGTTATTCGGACGTTATTCGGGTCGAGTTCGGGTTTGTTAGAATCCGGATGTTACAATTTTTTTCCAAAAAGAACATGTCTCTAACAACATCGGTGATTATTTTTTTGTTTTTGTTTAGCAAGCATCTAAGATAAAATTCAGTCCAGAGACACCATATGACTAGCATTAATTCTTGTTTTTAATTTTCCCCAATAGAACATTGATTCAAATGATTAGCGTTTTGTAGAGAGAGCAAGCAACCACAAATCACTCAATTAAAACCAAACACAAATGTTACTCCATAAATGAGGCCGAGGGGGCTCGTACAACGACGAAGACTAGCGGGAGGGGAGGGGGCTCCTTACGGTGGAAACTCAGAACCTCGTGTAGCAAGGGAAGGAGACCATGAGCCTTGACGAGGGATCATAATAGAAGGGCGACGGTATGGGCTCCTCGCGATGGGTTTCCGATGTAGGGGCCCAGGGGGCATGGGTGGAGGGGAGATGGGAGGAAGGCCACCGAGGGTTTTGATTCTTTTTTCTTATGAGGGGCCAACCATCCTTTTTTTAGAAGAGAAAGGGTGTTATCCCGAGGTGGGACCTACCGTGTTATATATTAAATTAAATTAAAAAATAGTACATAAAGCTACATGGCTCTAAGAAACACACAACACCCTAAAATGTTCAAGGATATTTTTGAAGTAGAACATTTGCTCACAGAAAATGGCATGGTTCCTGTCACACCAAATTGCCCATGAGATCTCAAAAAGAAGAGTTATCTTCATGCCCATTACCGCACACTAGTTTATTGCATCTCCAGAAGTTGGAGTCATCCTCCACCCTAAGCTAAAAAATATTGGCATTACTCTAGATCTGTGCCGAGTGAGAGCAAAAAAGAACAGATGTTCCATGTCTTCCGCCTTCATCCCACATATGTCATAGCTAACAACTGGCCCCTGGCGACTCTCGGTAAGAACCCTTTCAAGGAAGACCTTGACTCTGTTAGGCACTCTGCTCCTCCAGATGATTCCAACGTCGAGTCTCACATCATCGTGCACTACTCCTCCATCCTCCACGAAGCGGTAAGCCTTCTTCACCGTGAACCTCCCATTACCCTACACAAAATGATCTCTTCCAGTTGATGATTCCACCGATTGTGCTAATTCGCTTTGTAATTTTAGAAGCTCCTCCAGACTCTGTTCAAATAACACCGAAGAGAACGAAATAGCCCTTCCCTGCTCCCACAAATGACGGACCGACCCCTCTGTATTACTAACCGACCGTCCATATCCAAAGGAGTTACAATCAAAATATGTACATAGGCGATGTTGTATTAGTCTACTAGACACGAAGATATACAAATATAATCATGTCAACATTTTGGTTGCATGGAATTTATGCATGAAGTGGAGTAGTTTCTTAAATAATGCTCAGACTAAAACATGTATCTCTTAGGGTTTTCTGACAAGGGATGTAGGATATTCTTGGCATTGTAAAAGTAAAAAAATGTAAATTGTTTGGAAATACCTTTAAAACCTGCATTAATTGCACTTGATGACATACTTGAGAATTTCGGTGCTTTGCTGGTGGCTCCATCGTCTCAGAGAACAAGACTCTGAACTAATAATGATCTTGGCAGTAAGAATGTTAATGATATATGCACGAGCTTATTGTGATGTATTTAGATACATAATTTCCAGCAGGATGGCAATTGAAATCTTAACCATATAATGGTGTCAACATAACAAGATTTTCAGTGTTAGTCAAGTTGGTGACAAATAAGGAGAAAAAGATCCTGCATTGTGGTAATGGTATCACCTTGGTACTTGGGTAAGAAAAATATGAATCTTAATATTTGGATTTAGTATTGTGTGGAACATTGGCAGTCGCAGCTCCCATGTCGAATATTTGGTGCGGGACACATCGCTTAAATCCTAATTCCCAGTTTTGATGTTCAGTAAACCAAGTAACCACCCTCATCACTGTTACTCTATCGTTGCAGTTTAGCACGGAGATATTGGTCGACTGTTCATTCATATTTTTTTTCAGAAAAAGATCATATTATTTATCAAAAATTGATTTGAGGGGCCGGGAAAGTTCTGGTACAAATACAGGTAGGGTTCTTCTAGTCTATCGGGACTCGCGCAAATTATGAAGTGCCCATATGAAAACCAACAGAGTAGAGAGAATTTGATGTTCAATTCCTCCAAAACAAGACAAACCATACTTAGAAATTGTCCATCCATGTGAGGTCCCATTGTGTGATGATGGAGATGTCTCATCTGAACTTCTAGATGCAATTCTCCAATCTATGAGTTAAATATCCCTGTGGAGCAGTCTAAAGCTGTCGGATGATATTGATGCTGGTAGTGGAAACATCTGTAGAATACAGAACAAGAACAAAGGTGAAGGGATTAATTTAGCTTTGTGATGTTACAGGAGTCATGCGATGAAGTTAGGTGTTGAGCTTCTATGGGACTTCTTGGAAGATATGTTCATGGTGAGCGGAATTGGGAATATTGCGCAGCGACATTGGGAATGATGCACGGTGATGTTGGGATGAAAGTGTGAAATGACGAGTAAGGAAATCCATGTTGGTAGGAGAGATCGTTTTGACATTGATGCAGTTTGGAAGATGATGCTTTGCAGATGAAGCAGTGGGTAATATCGTCTAAATATAATGTGTGCCAAGGCCCTGTTTGGCGATGATGGGAGGTACTAAATTATTGTTCGACGGGACCAAATCTTGGCGACACTTCAGTCTTTATTGTTGTAAACTTGCAATGGTTGTTTATCGGGTTTTTTTTGCAATCAATAGTAGGAATGGGTTTCAAATTCAGTGTTGACTTTGTTTAACATTTTTATGTCATTTTATAGGTTGCAGATGAACTTGTGGCAGAATTTGCAAATTCTAACCATAATGTCATATCTTCGGATCTGGTGAGGCACATCTCAACAAAGATTGACTTCTGTCTTTGACTTTTGGATGTCATAATCTTTGGAAGAAGTTATTGCACCAAATTTCTGTTCATGACAGCAACAATACGAGGAAAAGAATATACGGCGAAGGGTTTATGATGCCTTGAACGTTCTTATGGCCATGGATATAATATCAAAGGACAAAAAAGAAATACAATGGAAAGGTTTGCCTCGCACTAGCTTGGGAGATATTGAACAACTGAAGGTTTGCATTTTTTTGTTAATGGGTTTAATATTACTCATCCTTCTAAAATAGTTTTATCTGAGAAATAAGTTCCCTTTACCAAATGCAGGTTGAGCGTATTGCCGTAAAAAATAGAGTTGAAAAAAAATCTGCCTACTTGAGGGAATTGCAAGAACAAGTAAATCACATATATTTCTAATATGTACATATTTATGGTTGGCATGCTTTCTTTTTGGGATATATATCTTTTTCTCTGATGTATTTTTAAGTTCCTGTAATGAGAAATAGCTACGTGGCTAAATATTTCATGGAAAAAAATGATTCTCTAAGAGCTTATTTGTAAAAAAATAGTAGCTAAATGACATTCTATATTGGGGAACACTTTCCAATTTGAGGAGACCCTTCTCACAGCAGAAAGTTGTGTACACGATTGCCAGGTGGATAATGCTGCCTTTTCATCCTCTAGACGTGGTTTTGTTCGAAATCTCGACCTCACATCCATGGCTCCGTATTTCCATTGGTTAAATGGTCATATATTCAAGGGTTCCAAAGATGCATAGAAAATATTGTAGTCCACAAATTTTAATGGAATGATAGCATACCGAGCAATTCTTATTGGTTGCTGGAATGGTACTTCATTACCTTGATAAATCTCGATTTTGATTCTTTATGGCTTTTTTAAGGACGTCATGCATATTGTTGAAAGAAATAAGTCGATTGATTATTCAAGAGACCATAGGGCTCTCTCTTAAATAGAGAGAGGAGAAACCCTAGCACACAAATTACACAGGAAAGACATAAGAAATGCAAAAATGCAAAATATCTCTCAACGCTTCCCCTCAAGATGGAGCATAAATGTCAATCATGCTCATCTTGGAACAACACCTCTGGAATAATCCCTAGCTAAGGCCTTAGTGAAAACATTTGCTGTTTGTTCCCCTCATTTGATGTGGGAAGTAGATACAAAACCCTTTTGTATCATATTTCGTGTGTAATGACAAGCTACCTTGATGTGTTTAGTTCTCTAATGGAAATGTGGATTGTTGACAATGAATAGAGCAATTAAAAAGGCAGCAGGAACTAGAATAAAGAGTGCAGTAACAATAAATGCAAGAGTATTTTCCTCCATAATTTCATTATTTTTTGAACAAATATAAGTGTCCTCTATTGGGATATACTATTAAACGAAAACTGGGATTATCCATGAAAACTATGGTAGAGCTACTTATGAATGTCTACGTGATGGACTTGATTTTACCGAAGATGATGAAAATGTAAACTCATCCATTTATGCATTGGAGAGATTGTTCTGATCCACATCATCTCAGCGCGCCCCTACGTCATAGCTCTGTATTCAGACTCAGCACTAGATCTAGCAGCCACAGTATGCTTCTTGATTTTCCATGAGACCGAAGATCTCCCTATGATGACTGCAAAATTAGAGGTAGACTTCTTTCCTTTATGGTATCCCGCATAATCAACATCTACCCAAGTTGGGATAGTAAAATATATGCCTATGCAAAATAGCAATCCTGTACTTGGAGAAAACTTCATATACATTTGGATCATGTAAACAACATTCATGTGAAGTGTGAACCTGCCATGGTTGCTCCATAAACTGGCTAACTTTGTGCACTGCAAAGGAGATATATGTCCTGGTAATATTCACGTAGAGGAACTTTCCGACAAGCTCCATGTATCTCCATTTGTCCATTCACAAGTATCATCATCATAGAGCTTCGTGCCCACACATTCCTTCCAACAATACTAGAGATTCTTCAAGAACGACAAAAACATATAGGTTTACCATGGTAAATCTCCAGTTTCGGGTCATGAACAAAACAAAATCACTTGTTGAGGATCCCACGAACCATGACAACGAGGTGGTCTGAGGTAAAATAGGAAGAACTCTGCAGGTTGGGTCGTGCTGGAATCCGGAAACGACAAGGCCAAAAACTCCATCATGTACAACATCATGAAGGGACCCTGCTTTCCTTCCAATTCCAAGTTGTTCCTGTTGGGAGAAAAACTGAGATTGATTATTCTGAGAAACCCTATGCTCTCTTATATAAGGAGAGACCTTAAGGGTAAAGTACAGAGTAGTCCAGAGAAATAAAGAAATAACAAACACGAACATAACATAATAATAATAACTATCTCTACACTCCCCCTCAAGGTGGAGCATAGATGTCTATCATGCTCAGCTTGGATGAACATCTATGAAAAGGTCCTCTGAGCAACAACTTGGTGAATACATCCGCAGTCTGATCCCGTGAGCTCACGTGGGTTGTATATATCAATCCTCTCTGGATCAAGTCTCTAGTGTAATGGCAGTCAACTTCGATATGCTTGGTTGTTTCATGAAAAGCTGGATTGTTGGCAATGAACAAGGCTGCCTGATTGTCACATTGAAGCTGCATGGGTAGAGGTACAGCTACATGTAGATCTTCTAGTACAGATCGAACCCACATCATCTCAGTGCTGGCTTGCGCCATGGCCCTATATTCGGATTCAGCACTGGACCTTGCCACAACCGTTTGTTTCTTGCTTTTCCAAGAAACCAGAGAGCTTCTAACAATAACTGCGAATCCTGAGGTTGATTTTCGATCCTTAGGGCATCCTGCATAATCGGCGTCTACACATGCTGAGATAGACAAATCTGTGCCCTTCCGAAACAGCAACCCTGAACCTGGAGAAGACTTCAGATACCTCAGTATTATGTGTATAGCATCCATATGGACTTGTCTTGGCTGCTCCATAAATTGACCCACCCTGCTTTCTGCAAAGGCAATATCAGGTCGAGTTATGGTAATATAAAGGAGCTTACCCACCATTTTTCTATATCTCCTTTTATGCACTTCAGCAGTATCACCATCATACAACTTCGTGCTTGGATCCATGGGAATACTTGATGGTTTGCATCCATCCATGCCTGTTTCAATCAAGAAGCCAGTAATGTACTTCCGTTGGGCCATCACTTAACCTTGTGCATTCCTGGCAAATTCCAACCCCAGAAAATATTTTAGGGTTCCAAGATCCTTCGTAACGAACTGACGGCCTAGGAACGCCTTCGCCCTTTCTATGCCCTGAATATCATCTCCTGTAACCAGAATATCATCAACATAGACCATGATAACAACCGTACCTCATGGCCTCAAATTTCAGCGAAATTCGGTCGAATTTCTGTCGAATATCGATATCCAGTCGAAATCGAAATCTGACCGAAATGACCGAAATGACCGAAATATGGGGGTCCTAGTACAAAAAATGATCGAAGTTTCGGTCGAAATTCCACCGAAATTCCATCGAAATTCTGTTTTGGTCAATACCGAAATGGTGACCGAAACCGACATTTAAGGCCTTGCCGTACCTGCTGATGACTTCTGAACAAACAATGAGTGGTCTGCATTTGACCTCTTGAATCCCTGTTGTTCAATAAGATTGGAAAGCTTCTGGAACCACGCTCTTGGACTCTGTTTGAGGCTATAAATTGCCTTGTGAAGTCTACACACCATATGCTTCTCCCCCTCAGCAGTAAACCCTGGTGGCTGTTGCATGTAGACTTCCTCCTGCAGATCTCCATACAAGAAGGCATTCTTGACATCCAGTTGAGATATACTCCAGTCACGGACCACGGCCACGGATAAGAGAATGCGAAGGGTAGAATGTCGAGCCACTGGAGAGAAAGTGTCCATATAGTCCACTCCATAGGTTTGTGTAAAACCACACGCGATCAAACGTGCTTTGTAGCGATCTAGACTGCCATCTGCATGATATTTAACTGTGAAGACCCACTTACAACTCACAATAGCTGCATCAGGAGGAGCAATAACCAAAGACCATGTGCCACGAGACTGCAATGCACGCATCTCATCTTCCATAGCCAATCTCCAGCAATCAATCTTGATAGCATCCTGGTAGGTCCGTGGTATATCCACGGAAGACAACGCTGCAACAAATCTCTGAAAGTCGCCAGTGAGACGGTGAAACGACACCTATGAAGCAAAGGGATAAGAGGCACACATCCGCTTCTGCTTCCGGATAGCGATAAGAATATCAAGATCATCTTCTGTTGTATTGGATGGTGTAGTTTCCTCCTGCAATGAAGAATCTTGCACATGTACCATATCTGACCCGTCAGTGGTAATGCCATCTGAACATACCTGAGGCGTGATGGGTGGCTGACGTGTAGCCTGAGCAGGACCTGACCGACGCGTATAGAATTTGGGCAGAGGTGGAATGGGAGGTCGTGGAAGAGGTGGAGGTGGAGGTGGTGGTGGTGAAGTTGATGTCGGGACAGGAGCAGGAGGAGACTCAGGTGAACTCCAAGTAGGAGGTGGAGGGACATAAACATCATCATTGGTAGTGGATGGTATCAGTCTGTCACCTGCAGGAGAAAAATACATAACAGACTCAAAGAATGTGACATCAGCACTAACGAAATATTTCTTGTTTATGGGATCATAACACCGATAGCCCTTCTGAGTCCGAGAGTAACCAACAAAGACACACTTGACAGCTCTAGGAGAGAGTTTGTCAACTCCAGGAGACAGAAGATGAACAAATGCCACAGTACTAAAGACACGTGGAGTAAGTGAGAATAATTCCTTGTCAGGAAAAATGATAGAAAGAGGTATTTTCTCACCAAGAACAGAGGATGGCATACGATTGACCAGATAGCACGCGGTAAGAACCGCATCCCCCCAGAAAGAAATAGGAGCACAACTCTGAAACAGTAGTATTCGAGTAATGTCAAGGAGGTGGCGATGCTTTCTTTCCGGCACACTATTCTGCTGAGATGTGTACGCACAAGTGGTTTGGTGAATAATAACCTTTGATGAAAGGAATTGAGAAAGGGACCGTGTGCAAAATTCTAAGGCATTATCTGTACGAACATATTTGACAGTAGAAGAGAACACATTTTGCACTTCATTAATCAAATTCTTGATCACATCTCCTGCTTCAGATTTATTCTTCAAAAGAAAGACCCAAGATACACGAGAGAAATCATCCACTACCACTAGATAAAATCTGTGCCCCTGATGATTGGGTACACGACTTGGACCCCATATATCTATATGAAACAACTCGAACGGGGAGCTACTGCTCCGACTCTGACGACTAGGAAAGCTCGACCGATGATGCTTTCCCAACTGACATGCTTCACAACGAAAGGACGAACTGGGAGAGATCTGAGGTAGAAGATGGCACATTTTCTGGAGTGGGAGGTGACCAAAGCGTAGATGCCAGATATACGGGGAAACTGGTCTGGCCGAATGAGAGAAGACGCCAGCATAAGAGTTCCGAACCAACCGATATAGATCATTCTGCTCAGAGCCACAACCAATCACCCTGCCCGTTAGTATGTTCTGAAAAATAAGAGAAGACGGGTCAAATATAGCACGACAATGCAAATCCTTCGTAATCTGACTAATAGATAACAGATTCATCGAGAACTCAGGAGCATGTAGGACATTCTGTAGATGTATAGTAGAGGATAGGGAGACCTCCCCCTGTCCAACAAGGGGGGAATGAGTACCATCTGCAATCTGTATTGAGCGGCCATGAGGAATGTCCTTGTAGGACTCAAGTCTATCTCGATCTCGGCAGAGATGATGTGTGGCGCCCGAATCTATAATCCAATCAGAGATATCATGAGACGGTGTAAATGCAGTAGATCTACCTGAGGTACTAGCAGCAGCAGATGAACTGGCGGAGGCTGTAGCAGTAACATCTGAAGGTCCACTAGAAGAATTACCAGATGATTGTGGCATAATATCGCGAAGACGTGCCACAAGTTCCTCAAAGCGGTTGTCTGCAGTAGATGCCAACTGGGACTGAGAGTGCTCTGCAACGTGTGCCGATGCTGGGAACCCATGCTTAGAATAGTATGTCTCCTCCGAGTGTCCTGTGCGGTTACAATAGGAACATGGCTGATTAAAGCGACCACCCCTTCCCTAGGGTCCACGTCCACGTCCACGACCAGAAGACATGCCACCTCTCCCACGCGAAAATGCCATCGCCGATGGGGGTGGAGTAGAAGAACTGGAAGGAACTGTAATGCGACTGAGTCTCCTGTAAACATCCTCCACTGGAGGAATCACTGCATCGGCTAAGATCTGAGAACGGGCAGCGTCGTATTCAGGGTCAAGGGCCGCAAGTAGGACGCCCACCATGGTGGCATTCCGAAATGTCTTCTGTTGTTCAGGAGTCGCTGTGAGTGGGATAGTACTGTATAACTTCTCAAACATCCCCCTCAGGGATGTGTATAAGGAGTGAAGATGTCTGTCGTTCTGCTTCATCGTGAATATGTCATGTTGAAGCTGTAACATCTTGGTCTCATTTCGCACCTGCGAATATGTAGCGGGTAGGATATCCCACATCGCCTTAGCAGTGGGCTGATGGAGGACATCATTGGCAATCTCCATTGTCAATGTACCTGACAACCAGACCTTTGCATAGGGGTCATCAGCCTCCCACGAGGCATATATCCCTGTCTTCTCAGCGGGCTCATCCTCGGTAAGAATGTGCTTCTTACCATTCGACTTCATGAGGCTCATGAACTGCATTGCCCAGAACTCATAATTCGACCCGTCCATCTTGACTATTGGCGCAGGACCTTTGAATGCGCCTATGAAGGGCATATCAACCTTCGATTCTGACATAGTGCCGCTGGAGAAGAACTAGGGTTTGTAGACAAAGTGATAGATGTCTACACAAACTGCATAGGATTCGAGTACGTATGTAGATGTTACGCACTCAACTCCATCTATCCGGAGGAAGAGACGAGTACGGACACGCTGGGGATCGTCGAGGATCGGCTAGGGCACGCCGGAAGATCGGCTAGGGCTGCCGGGTGGTGATGGCGGCGGGACTAGAGGGCCGCCTGGGGGCTGGCGGCGAGACTAGGGGGCTAGCGCTGAGGAACCACCGGGGAAAGGGGGGGGGGCTGGCAACCACCGGGCAGGGCTGGCAACCGAGCCGGCGGCGGCGGCGAGTTGAGAGAGGAGAGAGGGCGGCGGGTGGGGAGAGGGAGAGAGCCCTAGGGCTTGGGCTCTGATATCATGTTGGGAGAAAAACTGAGATTGATTATTCAGAGAAACCCTAGGCTCTCTTATATAGGGAGAGACCTTAAGGGTAAAGTACAGAGTAGTCCAGAGAAAACAAAGAAATAACAAACATGAACATAACATAATAATAATAACTATCTCTACAGTTCCTACTCGATCTCACAAATCCCCGGTAAAAGCGACCCACCAACACCCCTTCTCTCTTTACCTCCCCCGTTCTGATTGTCTGGTAACCAGATACGCTGCGAGCGTCTTTTTCTTAAGAGAGAGATATGATATGTATGAATGTAAAGGGATCCTAACTACGAGGTTCGTCGTGAGAGGTACTTCCCCTCACTGTAGGAGGTGTCTATATAGATGTGCTACGCCTCACGTTGTCCACTTGTAGTTTCCATGCCTCTGGTTGTTGCAGTCATACAACCGTTGCCTCGCAAAATTGCTGCCAACGGTTTTTGACCACCAGGTCACACATGAGAATCGTTACAACATCTACCACTTGACCGAAGTGGTCAAAACTTCTACACCCCCACTATTCGTATAGTGTACGATTGGAGATGCCTCAAGTGAGGTGCATTATTCATGAAAACCTCTTTCTTCACTCATGCATTCGTGAGTCCCATTAAACCAACATGTTTAATGTAGGTACATGCTGTTATTCCTTAGAGAATTGACCAACATATCACTTGTACATATGTAGGTTATCTTAATTTCTTGTTTGCCATTATATCTTGTATATAGTAATATTGGATCTCAATGTGCTTTCCTTTAGAACTATTAGCCCCACTATTAGTCAAACTTATTGCATCTGAATTATCATAATACATTTCAATTGGTCCTTTGTCTGATTCTAAGATTATTTTGTCCAGGAAGCATTTAATACAGATCACATGAGTGATGGCTATGCTACATGCAATATATTCTGCCCCATATATATGCCTAGATAGACTGTTAGAATACTCAGATGATTATTCCATAGAGCCCTTGGGTCTCGTATATAGGGAGAGAGCCCTTGGGTAAATTACATGAGAGGTACATAAAGAAACTAAAATAATAAATAACATCAAAGACTAATAACTATCTCTACACTCCCCCTCAAGATGGAGCATAGATATCTATCATGCTCAGCTTGGAAGAACATCTCTGGAAAGGTCCTCTGAGCAATGGCTTCGTGAATATGTCTGCTGTCTGGTCCTCTGAACTGACGTGGGACGTGGAGATGAAGCCCTTCTGAATCATGTCCCTAGTGTAATGACAATCCACCTCTATATGTTTTGTTCTCTCATGGAAGGATGGATTGTTGGCAATGAATAGCGCTGCCTGATTGTCACATTGCAGGTTCATAGGCAAGGGAACTTCAACATTCAGATCTTCTAGGACTGCTTTAACCCACATCATTTCTGTGCTTGCCTGTGCCATGGCCCTGTACTCGGATTCGGCACTGGATCTCGCCACGACAGTCTGCTTCTTGCTTTTCCAGGAGACTAAAGAGCTTCCTACAAAGATAGCAAATCCAGAAGTCGACTTACGATCCCGTGGACATCCTGCATAATCCGCATCTGCGCAGGCTGAAATAGACAAATCTGTGGCTTTCTTGAACAGCAACCCTGCGCCTGGAGAAGACTTCAGATATCTCAATATCATGTACAATGCATCCATATGTACTTGCCTCGGCTGCTCCATAAATTGACTTACCCGGTTTACTGCAAGTGCAATATCCGGTCGAGTTATAGTGATGTATAAGAGCTTGCCCACCATTTCTCTGTACCTTCTCTTGTCCACCTCCTCAGTGTCCTCATCGTACAGCTTCATACTTGGGTCCATAGGTGTACTTGAAGGTCTGCATCCAGTCATTCCTGTTTCAATCAGCAAATCTGTGACATATTTTCTCTGATTCATCACCATTCCTTGTGCATTTCTTGCAAATTCTATCCCCAGAAAATACCGTATTGTGCCTAGATCCTTTGTAGTGAACTGGCTGCCCAACATAGACTTGGTTATCTCAACCCCTCGTGCATCATCTCCAGTAACCAATATGTCATCAACATATACCATAACAACGATGGTACCTCTAGGAGTCTTCTTGACAAACAGTGAGTGATCCGCATTTGATCTTCTGAAACCCTGTCGTTCAATAAGCTGGGAGAGCTTCTGGAACCATGCACGAGGGCTCTGCTTAAGGCCATAGATAGCCTTATGAAGTCTACACACCTTCTGAGACTCCCCCTCAGCAGCAAACCCGGGTGGCTGCTGCATGTAGACTTCTTCCTGTAGATCACCATACAAGAAAGCATTCTTAACATCAAGCTGGAATATGGGCCAGTCACGTACCACTGCCACCGATAGAAGAATGCGAAGGGTAGAATATCTCGCCACCGGTGAAAAGGTGTCCAAGTAGTCTACCCCATATGTCTGTGTACACCCTCGTGCTACAAGCCTGGCCTTGTATCTGTCAAGACGACCATCTGCATGATATTTGACCGTAAAAACCCACTTGCAGCTCACCACAGACGCACCTAGAGGAATAGGGACTAGAGACCAAGTCCCTCTGGATTGCAATGCACGCATCTCCTCTTCCATTGCTAAACGCCAGCATTCAGTCTTCATGGCATCCTGATATGTCCGTGGAATCTCAACGGACGATACAGCTGCGGCAAACTTCTAGAAATCCCCAGTGAGGCGATGAAAGGATACATGAGAGGCTAGGGGATATGATGCACACTGTCTTCGCTGTTTCCTATGAGCAATGGGCCGGTCCAAGTCATCCAAAACACTGCTGACCGGTTGGGCATCCTCCTGTGGTAAAAGCTCCTGCACATGTGCATTATTTAACCCATCATTAATATCAGAACATACCTGAGGCGTGCTGGATGGTTGAGATGTAGCTTGAGCAGGGCCTGTGCGTCTCGTATAGAACTTATTGAAAGGTACAACTGGGGGTGGTGGTGGTGGTGGTGGTGGTGGTGTTGATATTGGTGATGATGGATTAGAGTACGGACCCAGGCTTGGAGGTGGTGGAACATAGATTTGGGAGTCTGATGATGTGGAGGAGACCAATCTGTCACCTGCAGGGGAGAAGTACATGACCGGTTCGAAAAAAGTAACATCTGCACTCACATAGTACTTGTCATTGACAGGATCATAGCAACGGTACCCCTTCTGTGTCCTGGAGTAACCCACGAAAACACACTTTATAGCCCTAGGGGATAGTTTATCAAGCCCCGGAGATAAGCGGTGAACAAAAGCGACAGTGCCAAATACCCGAGGTGTCAGTGTAAACAAGTCTCTGTCAGGAAAGAGAACAGAGATTGGAGACTTTTCCCCAAGAACAGTTGTAGGCATTCGATTGACCAGATAACACGCAGTAAGTATAGCATCACCCCAAAAGGTTAATGGGGCACAACTCTGAATAAGTAAAGTGCGAGCAATGTCAAGAAAGTGTCGATGTTTTCGTTCGGCAACCCCATTTTGTTGAGAGGTGTAGGCACATGTGGTTTGGTGAACAATGCCTTTAGATGAAAGGAAGCTAGCAAGAGAGCGAGTGCAGAACTCCAAGGCATTGTCTGTACGCACATACTTAACAGTAGATGAAAAAACATTCTGAACTTCATTGATTAGATTTTGGAGAACATGTCCTGCTTCGGATTTATTTTTGAGAAGAAAAGTCCACGACACTCTGGAAAAATCATCAACTACAACTAGATAGAACCTGTGCCCCTGGTGATCCGGGACACGACTTGGACCCCAAATATCTATATGAAATAATTCAAACGGGGAGCTACTGCTCCGACTCTGACGACCGGGGAAGCTAGACCGATGGTGCTTCCCTAACTGACAAGCTTCACACCGAAACGAGGAACTCGGAGATATCTGAGGCAGGAGGTGACGCATCTTCTGCAGTGGTAGATGACCGAACCGAAGATGCCAGGTGTACGGAGAAACAGAGGCCTGGTTATGCAAGGAGACGCCAGCGTAGGAGTTACGAACGAGACGATAAAGGCCATTGTGCTCAGAACCACAACCAATCACCCTGCCCGTCAGTATGTCCTGAAAAATAACAGACGATGGATCAAAAATAGCACGACAGTGCAAATCACGTGTAATCTGACTAATAGATAAGAGGTTCATAGAGAATTCTGGAGCATGTAGCACATTCTGTAAGTGCATAGAAGGTAGCAAAGCTGTCTCCCCCTGACCAATGATAGGGGACTGAGTGCCGTCAGCAATGAGTACAGAGCGACCTGGCTGAACAGCTCTGTAGGACTGCAGAATGTCTTTCTCACGGCATAGATGATGGGTAGCTCCAGAGTCGACAATCCATCCTGTGAGGTCATGACTATGAAGTGAGGCTGAAGGAGTACCTGAGGCACTGGCTGAGGCCGATGTACTGGCTGATGCCGAAGCCGCAACATCAGAAACGTCTGCACCCTCTGATGAAGAAGATTGTGGCATAATATCCCGAAGTCGTGCCACCAACTCTTCGAACCTGTGATCTGGAGTAGATGCGGGTGGACCCTGAACATGATCAGCTACTCGTGCAGAAGGAGGAAAACCATGCTTGGAATAGCATGTATCCTCCGAATGACCAGTGCGGCGACAGTACGAGCACGTAGAGCGTATGCGGCCTCCGCGGCCACGTCCACCACTTCCCCTGCCACGAAACGGGGACGAACCACCACGTCCCCTGGAAACTGCCATTGCTGACGGAGTCGCAGTCGCTGTACTGGATGGAACGGGTACACGACTGAGCCTTCTGTATACCTCTTCCATCGGTGGGATGGTGGCATCTGCTAGTATCTGAGCACGTGCTGCCTCGTACTCCGGATCTAGGGCAGCGAGTAATACGCCAACCATAGTGGCGTTGCGGAACGTCTTCTGCTGTTCCGGTGTGGCTGTAAGCGGAATGGTTTGTAGAGCTTCTCGAACATGCCACGAAGCGACGTGTACAGGGAATGAAGAGGCTTCCCATTCTTCTTCGTGGTAAATATATCATGCTGCAACTGGAGCATCTTCGTCTCATTGCGGACCTGAGAGTACGTCATAGCCAAAATGTCCCACATCGCCTTAGCGGTGGGCTGGTGAAGGACATCATTCGCTATCTCCATCGTGAGCGTACCTGAGAGCCACACCTTGGCGTACGCATCATCCGCCTCCCATGAGGCATAGATCCCTGTCTTCTCCGGTGGTTCATCCTCGATAAGAATATGCTTCTTACCACACGACTTCATAAGACTGAGGAACTGCATCGCCCACAGTTCGTAGTTCGTCCCGTCCATCTTGACGATTGGTGCCGAACCTTTGAAGGCACCTATGGCAGGCATATCTATCTTCTGATCTGACATGATGCCGGAGAAGAGCAACTACTGATAGACCAAGAAAATAATGTCTACCAAGACCTTATAGGATTCAAGTGCATAGATAGACGATTATGCACTTGAATCAAACATGAGGCCGAGTCCTAGGAAGAACGCGGCACACCGGGCAACGAGTAGAGGCTTCGGAAGCCTCTACTTGGCAAAAACGGCGTCTGACAGGGCCCGGTAGCGGCTGGACAGCAGGTGGGGGTGGCCCAGCGGCGATGGGGAGGGCCTGGCGGCGGTGGGTGGGCCCCGGCAGTGGCTGGCGGCAGGTGGGGGAGGGGCCCGGCGGCGGTTTGGGTCCCCGGCAGTGGCTGGCGGCGGTGTAGGGAGGGTGCGAGCCCGAGGGAGGGGGCGCCGAAACCCTAGAGGGGGGGGGGGGCGAAACCCTAGAGAGAGGGGGGGGGGGGGCGGCGGTGGAAACCCTAGGTTAGGGTCATGGCTCTGATACCATGTTAGAATACTCAGATGATTATTCCATAGAGCCCTTGGGTCTCTTATATAGGGAGAGAGCCCTCGGGTAAATTACATGAGAGGTACATAAAGAAACTAAAATAATAAATAACATCAAAGACTAATAACTATCTCTACATAGACATCCTTGTTTCTTGCTACCCCTAGTTTCTCCGCCAAACATGAAAAGGTAACTCGATGTAGATTTTCTATCGAGGATCATGAGTAGTGGCAGGTCTACAGTCGGCCATCCTTGTCTCTAGAAGTAGATATGTAACATACTTCCTCTATGTCGTTACATTACAAGACCTTTCTGGTTCCTAGCAAATTCGAGCCTAAGGAAATAACGTAGTTTGCCAAGGTCTTTGGTGATAGACTATTTTCCAAGGAACTCCTTAGCCTCGCTGATGCCCTCTTGAAACAATGATGTCATCAACATAAAGCAAAATGACAACAATACCTCTCTGTGTCCTGTATACAAAGAGCGAGTGATATGCAATCGATCTCGTGAAGCCCGGTTGCTCTCTCAAGTTAGAGAGCTTCTGGAACCATTTTCCGGGTCTCTGCTTAAGGCCATAAATAGAAGTCAGTAACCTATATCGCATCCAATCTTGTTTTCGCGGAAGGACTAAGCCCATTGAGATTGATGGTCATTTTGTTCGAGATGCCATCAAAGGTGAGAATATTAGTAGTCCACACAAGTCTATTGATATTCAACTTGCATATGTATGCACAAATGCACTTACAAAAAATGATATTCTTTTCTTGTGTCCACATTGGGCATACGCGATATTGAACTCCAACTTGAGGGGAATATTAAAATTATATTATGCCTTTTTTATTTATTTCGTAACTGTTTGAGCATTGCTATGTAATTTTACCACCAAGCCCTATGGCACGCTATTTTCTCTATTAAAGAAATGCCCGTGCGTGTGTGCAATTCATTTAATTTCTATTCATTTTAACCCTTCTATTAGAAGTTATATGAAGATTTGTAATAATTTTATGATTCCATTGGATCTCTACTGCTATTTCGGAAATTGCTTTATATTCCCACCCTCCACTAGAATGGGAGATCGTTGCTTATTTCTTGTTACTTCGTGCGATAACGTTTCTCCTTAGATATGTATATAAATTAGCGGTAGACTTTTGCTCCATCAGATACTTAGTATAAACCACATCACAATATTGGAGGACGTGTCGGACTTTCAGGGCCTTACTGTACTAGAGGCCGTTTCGCCTGATAATAAGCAACTTCACAGTAAAAAAAGCATAGCATTTTTTCGCTCAATGTCGTAGTTTGCCCTAGGATTCGCTCACCTGGGACTCCAGATTATTTTGGAGCTGCAAGATCCTGCAGAAGGTCAAGGTTTTCTCTGGATTGTCAGGCATGGCCGGCTGCTTACCAAGGTGCGACATGACATGATCCTGCAATCAGGCGACCTCCTTTGTGGCAGGTGTGGAGAGGAGAGCGAAGATTTGAACCACTTATTCTTTGGATGTAGAACTCCACCTCTGATATGGGAAGGGGCTAATATTCATTGTCTTCGAACTGACAAGTGACAACAACGGCTCTTTCTAGACCTCAATCAAGATCATCCTATGGGAACTCACAGGAGGACGCCTCCCCTGTTTTTGATTTATTATGGGCCATTTGGCGGGTAGGAACGAGAATATATTCCAGGATCAACGCTTTTATGTGGACAATGTACTGGGTCACTGTGTGGCTCTTACTTCGGCCTGGCTTCATGTATAATTGTTATCTTTTTATAAACTAATGGTATTTTTGTTGTGAGTCCCACCTCAGGATTTCTCCCTTTTCTCCTTCAAAAAAAACATGTAGAAATCCACCCAACAGTCTTTGCACGAGTGATTGTAGGAGAATTTGGAGTTGGAAGATTCCAACGTGAGTGGAAAGTGCCGCTATCGATATTATGCATCCTTTTAGAGACAACATAAATGGGAGCTGAAGGGTCATAAAGTTAATCTAGAGTTCTTTTGCCTTGTTACAATGAAACAGCTATTAAAATCGACTTTGTACTGTAGTTTGTTGTATTTCTTTACTTTGTTATATTTCTTTTCAGCATATTGGTCTCCAGAATCTCGTGAAGCGGAACGAGAAATTTCACAATGCAGGACATGTTCCTTCAGGAGGCGTTGCCCTACCTTTCATTCTCATTCAGGTAATGTCTCTATTAGCATTAGGTTTTTTGCCTTCCAAGTTTTGAAAATGATCATACTTCATGAATAGTTGTTACATGCAATATGCTGTTTTGCAGTTCTGACCTGTTTTCTTACTTTAATTGTCATGGCATGCTTTATTTACATCAATAAGAAATTTGTAAAACCTATTTTTTCTTAACATCAAATAACCTCCAATTGAGTCTTGGTTGATGTGGTCTTGTGTTCTCTCACTTAAATAAATGACCTCTATGTCATATCAGGAAAGATCATAGATCATTTCTCCAGATGCTGGTTATTGGGGTTTCAGTTTCCTATGATATATTGAGCAAGGGCTAAGTAAAGTGGGCATTCTGAAATCAGAATAATCAATGAATTATTTCTTGAACCGATAAAACAAATTAGCTATTTTTACAGCAGGATACCATCTGATAGATTTTATGCAACTAAAACACAAATCATATAGATATTCCAAATTGCTTGCTATATTACTATCAAAAGGAGGATAATATCTCTATGAGAAATGAATGGTCACAATTAATTATATTGATCGACAAACATCAAACATGCTATGTATTGATTTTGGATATTTATGGTTGGACCAATGCGATCGATCGATCGAAACGTTGATGATGTTAACAGTTCATAAAAAATCAGAAAAAACCAAACCAATGTATTGTTGGTTTGGCCCGTATGGTTCAATCGGGTCGAACCGAGTTAGATCGGTATTTCATACTAATAAGTATGAATAATGTTGCATCATATATATGAAAATTTATACTTTTGTCCTTCCAAGTTTTTCCAAGAATACTTACACCCATATTTTTTTTATAATTACTTGTGTGCCTGGATATTGTTAGAAAATTCATAGTAGTGGCCATTTATTAGCACACTTGTGCTCCTATATTATACCAACATAAGACCAACATTGTGATATTTTTAAGAATATAGGGGCACAAGTATAATTGCAAAAAAGCTAAGGGTATATATGTTATTAGAAAAATTCAAAAGGGCATAATAATATATTTTGTAAAATTCATGTAAATACATATATATATGATGTCTAAAATTAACAACTTTAAAACTATTCAAACTTTAATTGGTGGTAAGTGTTGTTAATTTACCACATAATGTCTATGACAACTTCTGCTTTACGTGGAGGCATCTTTTGTTGTTGTTGGAAGGGGGCAACATCATGCATAATGAGGGAAGAAAGAGACGATACTTGTTAGGGAGGAAGGGAGAGGCAATATTGTGTCATAGATACACATGGAAGGAGAAGAGATAAAGTAGTACCATACTTTGGGTTAGAATGAAACTTGATTATGAATAGTTTTAATGAATTTGCATTTTATTAGCTAATTAAAAATTATTTTTTTGACAAGAATGGATGGTTCAATCGATGGTTTGATTCAATTATTCAATCGGGTCAAGCAGTCCAACCGGATTTTGATTGGTTTTTTTTTTTGACTAAAAACCATTTGGTTGGATCGTATTTCCTCCGGTTCTTGGCTTAACCGATTGAACCGGTCGATTCGGTTGGGTTTTTAAAACCCTAGATGAAATTCTCTTTGTGTCCAATTTAGGTGGCATGTAATGAGGTGATCCTTCGCCAGGAGGAATACTATGCATAATGTTGACGTCATTTGGCTAATGTAACCGGTGACATATTTTTTATTTTGAATTTATTCCTATTTTAGGTATTTCTATTTGTATCCCTTCTATGTTTAGGAGTCTTGTTGAGGATTATTATGTACTTCCCATCTACAGGCCTTTCTAATTTCATACAAGAAACCCTACCCTTTGAATAAAATTGATTCCGTTAGTTTTTTTATTTTTCTCCACAGGTATCAGAATGACGATCCTAAACTACAGTTTGTGCCCAAAAACCCCACAATTACCACTAGCCGTGATGTCGCCATCCCTCGGGGTGCTTGATACCGCAACGACATCCCACCATTGCCACCCCACCAAGCCGCAACAATGCTCCCCAACACATCCTTTTGCTATACTAACAACATGACAACAATGCCGTAAGCATTGCCATTTCCTTAGCGGCATGCCACCCCATGTCGCTGCATCACCGTGACAACCATACTGCTGCCACCACCACTGTCGTTCCATCGAAATATCCACACCATCACCATACCTCCTCGACATGTGTGCAATCTAACAACTTTTGTCGTCATTATCTTCAGCGGTTTCACCACCGCTACCTTTAATGCTTGAGTAAATTGATTCAAAATCTTCTTGATTCTCTCTTCATGGTCGCAATTCCAATGACTCCAACTAAGACAAGACCCTTGATATCTACTACTTCTACGGTGGTTCAGTCTTAACCTTTAAGGTGTTCACTGACGATCAGAGGAAAATCTATATTATAAGGAGCTGTTGAAAGGTGCAGACAAGGAATATTATTCCTGACTAAGTGACACTGTAAGGTCTTAATATGGATGACCAACAATATTGAGTCTCGCATTGCGATCAATCTCATCTACAAAGATGCCCATAACATGTGGGATGAACTAGCTCAGATTTATTCTCAATAGACAACTAAATCTTGTCTTACAGATATGTATATGTGGATTTGTTTTGCTTTTCATGGAAATTCCTCGTTGGAGTACAATTAGTAGATCAGTAGCCTATATGAGGAACTTATTTTTTTATCCCACCTGTTGTGCCAAACTAGTGGCAAAGGGATTTGAGTGTCAAGTTTATAGGTTTCTTGCTGGACTATATCCTTGCTGTCAAACAAAAAAGGATCATTTCCTTACATATGATATCGTTCCTTCAATCAAGGTGACTTTTGGCCACATGTAACAATCCAATACTTATCCTGGACAGTCAAGTCCTACTCTAGGTTAAGAGAACACTGCTTTTCTCACAACATCCCGACGTGATGGTCGCTACAATTCTCGAGGAGGTGCTCATTTAGGGTTTAGGACTGCAAATCTTTGGCGAGAGTCATGAGAAGAATTGCCTACACCACCTCAATATTCCCCTTGACCCCAGTTTTGTTGCTACTGTCTCCATTTCTGCTGACCTGTTCTTATGGCACTTATATCTTGGCCACTCATCCAACAGAGCTCTCTCTCAGATATTTACTTAACTGAATTTGCTGAAAACTTGAGTGTGAAGCATGTCGGTTTGGTAAACATCATAAATCATCATTTTCACATAGGATCGAGCCTCATCACCTTTTTCATTTGTTCATTATGACATTCGAAGGTCGTGTCCGGTTCGTACTGTTGGTGATCACAAGTATTTTGCGCTTTTATTGATGATTGTATGGGATCTTCTTGGATGTATTTAGTAAAGGATCTATTAGAGATAAATGAAATTGTGAATGTCCTTATTTGAGTATACAAAAATCTCCTTCATGAAGATTAAAATTTACAATCTGACAATGCTTTCGAGTTTCTTCAACTAGACTTGACCACCTTCTTAGACACTTAGGCTTCACAAGACTTCATGTCTGTACACCTCGTAGAAGAATAGGTTTGTAGAAAGGAAACTCCGTCATCTTCTGGGCATTGTTGGCACTCTCCTTACTCACATGCAAGGTTCTGAATGTCGGTATGCGGTGTTCATTCGGTCAGGCGGTTTGAAGCAAGTACGTGAAAAGATAGAAGTATATGCCGATTATGTTGTTTGTTTTATTTCAATTAAAAATAATTAAAACTGTAAAAATAGTTAACAAAATATTGAATCACACGATTCATTTCATTAACAAGGAATTTTGGATAAGTTGGATGTTGGCTACACAATCTGTTATATTGAATCATACGAATACAATAAATTATAAAAGAAACAAATGCTCCACTAAAAATAGGCGATGATTATTCAATTTATGCATAAGATGTGCAAATACATTATTGACATCGGTAACATAGATCATCATTAAAATTTCTAAGTCAATGGATATAGCCTAATAACAAATGATTTGTATTTATGATTCTAGAATTTAAGATTCTATAAATACTAATGGAAATTAAAACAACGGTTGCTGTTATAAAGCGCTGTTATAAAGCATAAAAAGTACTGTTTAAAAATACGATTGTGGTAAGATTTTGTTTCTTAAGCATCTAATATGAATATTATCTTAAGCATTTAATCATTTAATACTGTTTAAAAATATGAATGTGGTGAGATTCTATTTCTAAAGCATATAATATTACTAGTATCTTAAGCATCTATCATTGAAAATTGTTTAAAAAATGTTTTTTTTAAATTGTAGCATCTAATATTGAATACTTTGATTTGAAATGTTGTGGTTGCAGCTTTAAAAAAAAGCAGGAGGTCGGGTATTAGTCCTATTTAATATGCGGCCATATATGCGGGCAACATATGTGGATTATTCGGACTGCATATGCGCTATAACCACATATGAATGCATGGCATATGCAGTTCAGAAGGGTACCCACATACACATGTATGGCTGCATGGACCTCATTTCCGAACACTGCTCATATGAAGGTCCCTAAAATCTTCTGGGCGAATGATTTTCCATTTGATAGGTACCTCATCAATTGGGTACCTTTATTCGTTCTCAGTTAGATAACTTTGTTCTCGTACTTTGTAAAAATGAGGAACCCTTCCCTCTTCATTTATGGATATTTGGTTGCACTGTTTTTTATTTATAACTTCCATACTTCATATAAATTATTTGCTCGTGCAATTAAGTGTGACTTTCTTGGGTATTCTAGAACCCCAAAGAGGTACAAGTGTTCTTACCCTATTGGTTATCGTTACATATTTTCGTTGATGTCACATTTTGAACAAACTAGTTATTTCTCTAAGTTCGTCTGTGTGATTCCTTTGGAATTTCCTCCATCACTCCACATCTATAAAAGGAAGCATCAAATACAATCTGATTCTCTCCTTTTACATGTTCTCTTGAAAGTTGATACGCCCTCTACAAGTGGCCCTACTGTTGCAAATCCATATGCTTCTATGTTACTTCATGTTACACTACAAAAGTTCAAAAGACAATGTACTCTAAATCCCTTGTCACATTTTACTTCTTTTGCTTGTCTATCTGGCTATTTAGGAATTTACACATGTTTTTATGGCAGCAATTGTTCCTCGAGATCATCACACCACTCTTCAGGATCATGACTGGAAACATGTCATGGATGGAGAGATGGATTCACTTACTTACAGAGGCATGTGGGAGTTTGTACCATCTCCATCAAAATTGACCTTCATCGCTTGCAGATGCGTCTATACGACTAAACATTCACCGGATGGATCAATTGACAGTCTGAAAGCCATACTTGTGGCAACAAGGTCAACTCAGACCTATAACATCGATAATTTTGAGACTTTTTCTCTGGTGACAAGGGTACGACATTGCCACCAACAAGAATTAACATGTTTTTTAGCTAGATGTGAAGAATGCCTTTCTTTATGGTTATCAAGACGAGTAAGTGCATATGACACATCCACCAGGATACTCCATATATGGGAAGTATGTACGTCGATTACATAAGGCAATTTATAGACTAAAGCATAGTCCATGAGTCTGGTTCAACAAACTCACTTTGAAGATCAACTCTCTTGGTTTCCATTGGAATGCATCTGACTACCGTGTATTCATTAGATGACGTTCCTCAACTACCGTGATACTTGCTGTATATATTGATTATATGGTTATCACTGGTGATGAAAATGTAGGTATTCTTGAGATCAAGACCTTCCTTTATAAGATTTTTATCACTAAGGACATCCATCATCTTCAGTACCTTCTAGGTGTTGACGTGATTTACACGACAGAAGGATTACATTTCTCACAATTTAAATATTATTTGGATATTCATGATTTTTTACATGGTTGTAAACCATCATCCATCATAAAGACATGTTACCTACACTAATCTCGTGTTTACGGATACAACATTGTATAGAATTCTAGTGGGTAAAGTGGTATTTCTTAGTACCACTAGGCTTGATATTTCATATGTTGTGAGCAGAGCCAGTCAATGTATGAAGAATATACATTATAGCCATTTGCAGGATGTTCTTCTAATCCTTTGATATTCAAAGGATTTTCTAGGAAAGGGTCTCTTCTATTTGACCAATGGCCAAATCGACATTACATTTTGCATAGGTGTTCACTACGTAAGTTCTCATGAGGATATCGATTCACCATTGATTTTGCCATGTTTGTTGATAAAAACCTTTTTACGTTGCACAACAAGAAGAGATCATAGTCTCGAGATCGAGTGCAAAAGCTGATTTTTTTTAATCCAAAAAGGGGGAAACACGCTATGGTGTTCACCCCAGATAATTTATTAAAAGGAAAAGAGATTAGAGATGGACTTACAAGATCCAGGACTCAAGAAGGGACCTGGAGTGAAAGAATACATTTTCGTAATAAAAACACTGAGAAGAAAAGAGTGCACCATTTCCACCTAGCCAAATAACCCGAATTAATGACAATGGACGAAGGACTTCCTCTTTAGCGCGACGCCTGTCGAGGAACAAGGATTCCCAAAAGATGTCGAGATCCTGGTGTTGGAGCCAGCTAGAATCCAAGCCAATCCGATCAAGGCGGTCTTTGCACATTGGAAGAATAGGTAATCTACAGTTTCAATTTGTGTTTCACAAAGCGAGCAACAATTGGAGATGTCTGGAAAGAGTCTTGAGTAGTGATCCTTGTCATAATGATTCTTCTTCTCAAAAGCCACAAAAAAACCAATTCTGCTCGGTAGACGTAGCGTCCAAATGAAGTTACAATCGCGAATCAGAGAATCCGTCCTAGGAGGAGGAGAACTGGAGTTGTACGGTAGGCCCTTTTAATAGAGAAGGAGTTGTCTTTCCAAACCTAGTGATCCCTGCCTAAATTCGGTCTATCAATATGTCTGAGAGACTCCAGAAGTGTAAGGAAGTCTTCGAGGCGTTGATATGAGAAATCAACTCAAAAATAAGGCATCTAGCTACCATCAATCCAACAATCCGAAACCCGTGCATCTCGGTTTCCAGCCAGAGCAAAAGTCGTGAAAATCTAGAAGAGAAAAACCCATCACCAGTCCAGTTGTCTTTCCAGAAAGAGGAGTTACCGCCTCCAAGCAATGGTCGAAATAATTCCTGGAAGCGGGGTAGCAACGAGGTGATTCCTTTCAGAAAACTGAGGAGTGAATATGTGGACCTTGCAAGATGATCAATGGTCCCCAAGATTATAAATCCTGCGAATCAAGCTGCAACAAATGTCCTCGTCTCTCCCCCACAATATGCTAATCCATTTTAGCAAGAGTGCCTCATGGTCTCTAAGTTCTTAATTCCAAGGCCACCCTACGTCTTTGACTAGGTAACGATCTCCCAGTCTACTAAATGAATACCAGAGCCATCCTGCCCTGATTTGCCCCAAAGGAACCTATGCATGATACTTTCAAGTCTCTTCCTTATTCCCACAGTCAGTAGGCGGGAAGACATAAAGAAAATCGGAATAACAGAAAGAACCGCCTTAACAAGTACCAATGGGCCACCTCATGATAGCATAGCAGTCTTCTGCCTTGCCAACTTTTTCTCCATTTTCTCAATTATTGGAAGCCAATCCGAGATCTTGAGCTTACCGCAAGGGAAATGCCAAGGTAGCGCATCGAGACAGTACCACATGCGGTGCCCAGCTCTGCCGCACATTCCCTACTAGAATCATCAGAATGATCAAAAGGGATGGCCGTTGATTTTTCGAGGTTGAGAACCAACCTCGACATCTCACTATAAATCTCCAAGGTTGTAGCAATTCCTCTAGCCTCCTTGCCACCCTCGATAACAAGAGCGGAATGGAAATATTGCCCCAGGAAAAGCTCGAGGTAAGGCTGCTACTAACAACATGGCTCACAATACATAAGAGAACATCGACTGCAATGACAAACCACATGGACGCAAGTGGGCGACCCTAACGAACCCCATGCTGTGGTTGGAAGAATCCCCCCTCTAGATGGTCGTTGACAAGCACATAGTAAGATGCTATAGTGACACAATGCTTCATCCAAGATATCCAAAGGTCTGGAAAGCCCCGTTTGTACATAGCCATCCAAAGGAATCGTTAATCAATGATATCATAAGCTTTTGAGAAGTCCACTTTCCACAGAACACCATTTACATGTCTGCGCCTTCCTGTCTGTGATGATTTCAATAGCCATGGTAATGTTGCCCGCAATTTGACGGTTCAGTATGAAGGCCGACTGTAACGGAGATATAATATGATCCATAATCCTGTTCGGTCTGATGGCTAGGACCTTAGCAACGATTAGATATATTGCGTTTGAAAGTGCAATCGGTCAGAAGTCCTCAACCCTCTTTGGAGTCTCCTTAGGGAGCGAAAAAATTAGGGCTTTGTTTAGCCTATTGAATCATGCTAGGCAAACTCAATGACCTCAGGACCCAACAAAGGCCAAAATTCACGAAACAAGAAGATAGGGAAACCATCTGGACCCAATGCACCTTCTGCATTCAAGTTCCACACCACACTCTTCACTTCCTCTATTGTGAAACTCTGTATTAAGTGAGTGGCACGATCCTTACAAACATGGGTTGCCCCTAGGCTCATCCACCTCCAAATTCTGCCCTCATGCCTTCTCGAGAATTCATGGAAATGATCTGCAGTAGCCCTCCCCATTTCAGATTGCCTTCCACCCTAATACTGTTTACCATTACAAATTGAATTAGATTGAAGCGACGTTTTCCGCTAGCCTTGTGGTGGAAGTAGGTTGTGATTCGCATTGCCCTCCTTGAGCCAACACTGCATCAACCACTACTTCCATTCGGTAACACGCTTCTTGTCCTTTGCTGCAATGATCTTCTATGTCGTAGCTCTCGTGGCTAGTTCATCAAACACAAGCTCACTACTATCCTCCAGATCATCAATTCTGTGGACATCTGCTTCGGCCGCCATACGAGTTTCCAATCTTGCCTCCCTGATCTCCTTCTTGAAAGAACAAAGATGTTTATGAAGAATGGTAAGTTTCTGGGCCAAACGAGAGGCGCTCGACCCCGAAACAATGGTAGTGGATCAGATGTTGCAGATGAGTTCTTTGAATGAGTCTTCCAGAAGTCAAGCCCGCTCGAATATGAAGAAGCCCCTTTGACTTCATTCCATTTGGAGTCCCAAAAAGGGGGGTGAGGTCCGATCTCATGCAAGGCCTGGAAGTACAGAAGGAAAGGGGAAAATCATTTAGAAGTTCCTGCGAGGCCAGGAAACGATCAAAGCTGAATACAGGACTATGGCTTGAGCCACATGTGAGATTACCTGGCTCGTCTCTTTTCTACAGAAACTTGGGCTGCCTGCCATTGCCTACTATTGTGACAACAAATTCGCTACTTACGTTACCACCAAGCTTATGAGCGGACCAATCATATTATGGTTTGCCATTTTATTCGAGATGGAACATGAGATGGGATGATCCTTACGTACATTTCTACATAGCTTTAGCTTGCAGATATATTTGCAAAAGCGCTTCCGAAGAAACATATTCCATCGATAGCTTCCAAGTTGGGCATGAGAGTTAATGCTCCAACTTGAGGGGTATTGTTGACGTCATTGAGCTATTGCAATATTTCTATTAACCTACTTTCGCTATTTCTATTTGTAACCCTTCTATATTTAGGAGGCCTGTTGAGCACTATTATGTAATTCCCATCTACCGAGCTTTAGGATTCCATACTATATAAGAAACCATACCAGTTTAATAAAACTCATTTCATTGATTCTCAATTTTTCTTTACACAGAGAGTTTTGGTCCTTGTAACTGTATTTATGAATATTAATAATTATTTGCATTTTGGTGTGCTTCGTTACGAGAGAAATCCCTTTTCTTTTAAAAGAAATATATGAACAATATATTATTTCTATACAAGTAAATCATGGAAGTTAATTGGTTTGAAGCATCACTTAAATGGTATATCATGATATGCCAATATATCAGCTTGGAAATCGATATCAATATGTTTCTCCTTTTTCTCGAAAGTTGACTAATGTGTTGTGATATATCAATAATACATTATTTCATATCTTTTTTTTTAAATTGCATCTTATATTAGAGATGTTGAGATATTAGTTATATTTTGTTGCTTTTATGTATTCTCTTTTTTTTCATCTTCTTTATGTAATTTGCTCAACGTGTTTCTTCTCTATGTAAGAAATCCTAAGGTATCATGAATAAGCAAGTTATTGATTTCTCTCAACATAGTATCAAAGCGACGATCCTAGATCGGAGTTCTTGTACCCCACCTGTGCCCTAGCCCCCATTTAACACCTTCTCCTCTCGCATGCGCGACATTGCAGGCAACCTTCTTTCCCTCCGCACGCCATCGTGTGCCTCCGTGCACCTCCACGCGTTGCCTCGCGTCCTTATGCGCCATCGTGCGCCTCCAGATAGCGACTGCTGCTGCTGGGCTGTAGCATGCGTTCAACCACGTCGGCACTGCTGCTGGGCCACCACACACGGTCCCAACCTCACACGCAACCACCGATCCCCGTGACCGATTTCTCTCCTCTCCGTTGATGAGCTGCAATATGAAAAAAATCTGTTTTTGAATGGAAAAGGTGATTTCATACATATAAATCACTTTTTCCGGTCCTAGCATAGAGGATTGACGAGGATAGTTGTACGAGTCTACATGTACAACCGATCCTCTATATGTTCGTGTACACTCACTCGGATCGGTTTTCTTCCCCAGTCAAGTTCTGCTTTAGCCTTTTTTCATCATGTCAGAGAACAAGGGTGACATATTCTATTCATACGGAGCTTTCAAGGGCCTAGATCCCATCGTAAAGATGGATGAGAGCAATTGCGAGTTATGGTCCATGTAGTTTTTGACCCTTATGTGGTGCAATAACAAGCACATTCTGACAAAACCCAAGCAGACGGATAAGAATGGGGACAGTGCTTCGTGGAAGCAAGATGACGCGCACGCACATGTTTGGCTCTTTGGGACTCTCACCACAGAGATCGTCAACGATATTGTCAACCAACCCACTGCCAAGGCAATGTGGGATATTCTGGTAGCCACATCTGCAGAAACTGTGTCATGTCCTTCCATAGATCTCCACGCGTTCTTCCATCCAATGTGAGGCTTTCCAGCTTGGGAAGCATCATCGCTTCTCTTTCCCCGATCGTCAAAGTCGTAGCAATAGCCATTTATTTGAGCTTATTCATCTAGATATTTGGATCTCAGTCATGTTCATGATATCCAGGGATACCATTTTTATCTTGTCGATGTAGATGATTATTCTAGAGTTTCTTGGATTGTTCTGAAAAACAAGTCTAAAGTTGGGCTTGTCATTAAATCAATTATTAATGAAGTAAAGAACATTTTCTCTGCTACAGTCAAGTTTATTCTCTCTGACAATGTATTATAGTTCTGCACGTTACAATTGTCTGAGTTCTTCAGATCACTTGGCATCACACACCAAACCTCGTGTGCTTACACCTATCAGCAGAATGATGTTGCCGAACGCAAACACCGTCATTTACTTGATATAACAAGGTCACTTTTGATTAAGAGTCGTGCTTCTCAGTCTTTCTGGGGTGATGCAGTCCTCACTGCTTGCTACTTGGTGAACCACATGCCATTTTCTATCTTAGGAGGGTAGGTTCCTTTCTTGATTGCATTTCCTGAGGACCTGTTCTCCCTTACACCTCGTGTGTTTGGCTCCGTTGCTTTTGTTCATCATTTGACGCCTGGTCGTGACAAGCTCTCCTAGAGCTGTCAAGTATGTCTTTGTTGGCTACTCCGTTCCCAAAAGGGGTATTGTTGTTTTGATTCGGTTCGTCAGAAGTACTATGTTAGTGCAGATGTCACCTTTGAGTCTATTATGTATTTCTCTCCTATAGGTGATATGTTGTCTCCGTCCGACTCTGGAGAGGAGGTATACATGTTTCCCCCTACGACTGCACTACCTCCAGACTCCAGTACCTACACCTCCACCACCTCCACCATCGCCCTGTACGTTGGCCCATCTGTTACCATATTTTTATGTTTGCATGCCTCGCACAATTCCCCCTACTCATGGGCCTTCCCCATCATCTAGTACACCCCATGTATGTAATGAGTGCATTGCTTCTATTGATGACACTAGTGATTTGTCAATGCAGCTGGATTCTTTATATGATGAGAAGGTACCCTCTCAGGAGGGTAGTTTACAGGTTCAGGAGGTGACATGTGATCTGGATGTGCCTATTGCTCCGCAGAAATAGAAATGTACTTGTGCTACATATCCTCTTACATGCCATATTTCCTTGGACCGACTCTCAGAGGTCTTCAGGAGATTTGTCGTGGGATTGTCAGTTGTGGAGATACCACAGACATATTAGGAGGCGATACATGACATTTAGTGTCGTCTTGCCATTGAGGAAGAGATGACTGCATTACAGTCACATGGTACATGGAGCATTGTTACAGCTCCTAGAAGAACATTTGTTGTAGGATGCAAATGTGTGTTTACAGTGAATCATCGAGCAAATGGAAGCATGGGTTACTGTAAGGCGAGACTTGTCGCTTGTGGGTTCACCTGGACATATGGTGTGGACTATCATGATATTTTCTCTCCAGTAGCTCGACATTCTACATTGCGAGCAAATGGCAGCATGGATCATTATAAGGCAAGACTTGTGGCTTGTGGGTTCACCTGGACATATGGTGTGGACTATTGTGACTACATGAGGAGGTTTACATGTAACATCCACTTGGGATCGCTGCTGACGGGAAGTGTTATAAGGTTTACAGACTTCATAAGATGATATATGGCCTTAAGCATGGTCCAAGAGCATGGTTCCGGAAGCTTTCAGATTTGATAGGGCAACATGGGTTTGTGAGATTGACTGCATACCATTCATTGTTTGTTTAGAGGTCTCAGAGAGGCACAATGCCCATACTTGTTTATGTTGATGATATCATTATTGCATGGGATGATGAGCATGACATCCAGGTTGCTAAGGATTTCCTAGGTCAGTAGTTTGTAACCAAGAACCTTGGCAGTTTACGTTACTTGCTTGGACTGGAGTTTGCCAGGAACTAGCAAGGTCTTGTGATGACCCATAGGAAGTACATTACAGATCTTCTCTCCAAGACATTCATGATAGATTGCATTCCCGCCACTACTCCCATGGACCTGAGCATGAAGCTGTATGATGATGACACTAAGAGGTAGACAAGAGGAGGTACATGGAGCTCATTTGGAAACTCCTATAAGTAATAATCACTGGGCTGGATATATCCTTTGTAGTGAGCACAACGAGTCAGTTCATGGAGCACCCTACACATGCACATATGGATGCAATCCATATGATGTTAGGTATATGAAGACCTCACCTTTCACCGGTCTTCTATTTAGCAGAGGTACATCCCTTGCGTTACAGCTTGTGCAGGTGCATATTATGCGGGGTGTCCCAAGAACAAAAAGTCTACCTATGGCTTTGCAGTGTTCATAGGGAGTTCCTTGGTGTCATGGAAGAGCAAAAAGCAGACAATGGCCACCAGATCTAGTGCAGAATCATAGTACAAAGCCTAACATATGCGACTACTGAGATGATGTGGGTCAGATCTGTTCTTACTGACCTAGCAGTTAGGTGCCTCTTCCATGCACCTCCAATGAGACAACCATGCTGCTCTCTTCATTGCCAACAACCCAACCTTTCATGAGAGGACCAATCATATCGAGGGAGACTATTGCTACACATGAGACATGATTCAGAAGTGCTTCATCTCCACCACTCATGTTAGCTTAGGAGATCAGATAACATACATGTTTACCAAGGCTCTAGCTAGAGGGTCATTCAAGAGATGATGTTCCAAGCTGAGCATAATTGATCTCTACGCTCTAGCTTGAGGGGTAGTGTTGAGATATTAGTTATCTTTTGTTTCTTTTATGTATCCTCTGTTCTTTTTGTGTTATTTATGTAATTTACCGAACATGTTTCTCCTTTATAGAAGAGAACTCTAGGGCCTCATGTATAAACAAGTCATTGTTTTCTCTCAACAATAGACACCAACAAAATATGTATTCAATGTAAAATCTCACCACATGTAGCTACATGATCGAGATATTGGTGCCATGGATCGAAATATCTTGATATATCCTCAATACATCGACGATATTTCCATGTCGACAATTCAAGTATACCGATATTACCGTGGATATCGATATCGACCAATATTAAGCAATATATCGGCGATATGTTATCTGGTATCATCTGTATTGATGAAATTTTAAGTATTTAGTGCAAACTTTCCCATCATTTCGAGTTATATCATCAGTACTGTGTCGATATTGATGCTCTGCCATTGATATCAACTATGTTAGTTGACAATGCTTCTTTTATAAGGAAAGAAGCTTGGAAGGTAATTTTTTATTCTTTAAGATTTAATAGTTGATTTGTTGAGATCTTCTATACACTCCTATATTAACACATTTGGGAATAAATCTGGTTATGAATAAATACCCAAATTTATGATTTGTAGCATGGTTCAAAATATCGTGATATATCAACGATATATTGGTATCGCTATAAGAAGGGTTTTGATATTCATATATATACTGAAGATATCCCCTGATATCTTGTGAGATATCGGCGAAATATCAGTAATTCATCTCATATTTGTCAAAAATAGAAGTTCTCAGTACAAAGTTTTCCCAGATGTCGATCGATGTCGTCTAATACCATTGATATGGTGTTGATATGGCTCAATATCACCCTTTTTTAATTTTTGGTCTATTTATTTGGGATTTTCTTATGTATCTATTCATGGTATAAAAAAACATTATGATTTATATACTTTCTGGGATGGGGGCTCTTGAATGAAGGGCTTCACTCCCTTTTGTGATGGAGATGAAATAACTTTAGAGCTGATCAATGAATGTCTGCATACATATATGTTATTATGTTCATTAGATTGTTCCTATATAGCTTGGTATTTTGTTTATATATATGCGATGCGATGTATAGTTAAAATGCTAAATACACCTCCTTGATGTTACTAAGTTATTGTTTGTGTTTAATTGTTTCCTTTCTAATTTCTTTCGGCAGTCAACATTCAATAGTCAACATTGACAATAGCAACATATGCTATAATGTGTATTGGTATGCTAAATACACTTCATTCTTGCATATAAGTGTGTATTTGTATGTTATTTGTTGTTTTAAGGACTAATATGATCTCAATTGCAAAAAATTATTTTTGCGTTATTTCCAAGATTTCCACCGATACATCCCTTTTCAAGTTGACCGATACGATATCATGTTCTGTCCATTATGCTTGATTGTGAAGATATCATGTTGTAACTGCAGTATCTTGGTCTCATTCCTCGCCTGGGAATAAGTTGCGACAAGGATATCCCACATCGCCTTGGCGGTGGATTGATGTAACACATCATTGACAAATCCAATCGCCAATGTACCAGACAACCAGACCTTGGCATATGCATCATTTGCCTCCCATGAGGTATTGACTCATGTTTTCTCAACCGATTCCTACTCGGTAAGAATGTGTTTCTTACCCATGGATTTCATGAGGCTCATGAACTGCATGACTCAGAGCTCGTAGTTCGTCCTGTCCATCTTGACAATCGACGCTGGACCTTTGAAAGCGCAGTGGTGGGAACATCGACCTTGCTCTATTACATAATGACGGATGGAGAAAACTAGGATTTTGTGAACCAATTGAAGTTTATCTACACATACATAAGGATTTGATCGCATGTGTAGACTCATGCAATCAAATCCATCACCATGATTGGGCCTCTACGCAAGGAAGAGGTAGAGGACAACCACAAGGGGTTTTGGATCCGCGGTGGTGTCCGCATGAATGACGGATGTACCTGCACAAGCCGCGACCTAGGAGGGGGGGGGGGCAGGGCATGCGCCTTGCCGTTGAGAGGAGAGGATAGAGGGTTCTGTTGCCACCGTCAAGGAAGGAGGGGGTGGGGGTTGTGCCACCGTCGTCGATAAAGAGAGGGGGAGGGGTTGCACCGTTGCCATCAAGGAAGAGGGGGGGGTGGTCGAGGCTTGAAGGAGGGGTCTAGGTTTTTTTTCTCGGGTACTAGAGCTTTGGCCTAGGACCGCCACTCTGATACCATGTTGGGAAAAATAAAAGAGTTGTTTATTCCTGTGAACCCTAGGCTCTCTTATATAGGGGAGAGACCTATGTGTAAATTACATAAGACATACATAAGAAAAGATAAATAGAGAAACAATACATAAGATACAAAAATATCTCTACAGTTTGCAATCCCAGACCTCACATGATCGGACAACTAAAGTCACCATTATGACTCTTCAATTCAAACATGCAATATATATGTGTTATTGACCTCCTAAAAACTGCATCAACATCATCTTAGGTCATGCATAAGACTAACTTCCACTAAAACAATCACTAATAATGAACAAAAATCAATAAAAACACACGACCCTACTTTTCCAAAGATCCAAGAAAGTTACCCTAGAAGAGGAAAATGCATGTGGAGAACGAGAGGTGGCGACCTGAGTCAGGCAACAGAGGCTTCAACGGTGGAAGGTTTCGGCGATGGGCCATCAACGGTGGAGGGCTTTGGCGGCAGAGGCCGTCAGTGGCATAGGCCGTCGGAGGCGGAGGACCCAAAGTAGATCTGGGGAACAGAGAACATGAGCGCTCGAATGAAAGTAAGTGAACGCTCCTTTGTCGGTTTAGGGATATAACATTCTGTTTAGTTTTTTTGTATGCGCTATCCTATAACGCAAGCAATCTATGCGATATAACTACAACATTGGCAGAAAACAATTTGTTAGCTTAGTTGAAGAATTATGATTTTTTTAATTACATTACGTAGGAATTTACCTCCAAGTGGAAGGTATTGACTATAATGATATCTTCTCACATATTATAATATACACCTTCATTGGAGCTCTTCTAACGATTGATGTTGTGAATGACTTGGAGTCGCGAGATGTGAAACAACCTTCTTACACGAAAAACGTGAAGGGCATATTTACATGCATAAATCCTAAAGGCTTTTGAAGTACATGGATATGAAGATTAGGTGTGCTTGCTAAAGAAATATCTTTAGCTTTAAGTGATCCCTTAGGCAGTGCTACCATTGAGGCATTAGCTATTTTTTATTCATTCTATGTATTTTCTTTTCTTTTTGTCTACATAATTTAATTTTTCCAACAAGTTTCTCCTCTATATAAGAGAACCCTAGGGCCTCATGAATAAGCAACTCATTATTTTCTCTCGACGGTATCAGAGTGGCGATCTTAGATTGAAGTTCTCGTACCACATGCCTTAACTCCCACCTGTCGCCCCTCTCCTCATCATACGCACCGTCGGGGAGCTACCCTACGTCGTGCGCCATGCCACCCACCCCAGGGTCGCTCTTTGCCGTCCACAGGACCCCCCCTGCATGCCTTGGGTCACTGCCACCCCAAGAGGCCCTCGTGCACCGCCCCTCAAGCCCTTAGCGTGCTGCTCCAACCCCCCACGGGCCCCTAGCATGCTGCCCAACCATCCCAAGGGCCTTCTTGTCGCTGTTGGGCCCTTCCGAACCTATCTCTCGTTGCTGAGGGTCATCGTTGACCCTCTCCAGTTGCTACACAACCTTGATTTAGGCAGCGATGCCCCTAGCCAACCCCTCTAGGGTTCCTCTTGGTCATTGCTATTCCCCCAAGGACAGCTCTTATCCTCTTTGATGTCGCTCAGATTTCCTGAACGATCTAATTTTGACTGAAAAAGGTGATTTCAAACCTATAAATAACTTTTTTCAGCTCTAGCATGGATCGGGGATTGGTGATGATGGTTGTATGAGTTTACACGCACAACCAATCCTCTATATGATCGTGTAGACTCGCTCGGATTGTCTACCATCCCAGTTGAGTTCCATTTCGGCCTCCTTCGTCGTGTTAGAAAGCAAGGGTGATGTCTTCTCTTCATTCGGTGCCTTTAAGGGTTCGGCTCCCATCGTGAAGATGGATCGGACCAACTATGAGTTGTGGTCCATGCAGTTCTTGACCCTCAGGCAGTACAACAAAGAGCACATTCTGACACAGTTGGAGTCGGCATATAAGATTGGGGAGAATGCTTCGTGGAAGCAAGATGACGCATACGACCAGAGATTGCCAATGACATTGTGAACTAGCCCACCGCCAAGACGATGCAGGGGCATTCTACTAGCCACATATGTCCAACCAAAAAATGATGTCAAGATTTTTCAGTTACAGTTCGATATCTACATGACCAAGTAGAATGATCGTCCTCTACATACTCTCTACTCTTCACTTCGTGACATGTTCGATAAGCTTCACAGCTTCATGCTCGTGACCACATCTACTGAGCAATAGATGACATATAAGAACTTCACGATGGTTGGAGTTTTCGTTGTTGCTCTTGATCATGAGTATGAGATAGTACACACACAACCTTTTACCTGTGCAACCATACCTCCCATGGAGGAAGCGTACAATCGCCTCAACATGATTACTGTCCCACCTCCGGCCACCACATAGACCTCCTCGGTGATGGCCGCTTCTCGTGGCATGGGATGCTCTACTCAGCTCAGAGGGTGTGGTCCTTGTGGCGGAGGATGCGGAGGTCATCGTTGCCCTTTCATCTATTGTCATCACCCAAGTTATTCTGAGGATACATGCTATCAGAAGTATGGATATCCTGCATCTGCTCGTGTGGTCGAATAGATTGAGCTTCCTGATAGTTCTCCTCCTAAAAATTTATGACTTGATGACATTGTCTCTCGTCTGAGGGAGATAATGACTCCTGCTGTCGGCACCACTACAAGTCACCTAGATGTTACAGAATCTGCCAAAGCTTCTTCGAGCTTCTTAGGTATAACCTATGCTTTTACTAGTTGTAGCAATGCAAATATAACAAGTGGATCATGGACTCTGGTGCTTCCTACCATCTGTGTGAGACAGAGCACAATTAATTCATAAAGATCTATACTCCATGGTAGATCGGTCGACATTGCGAACGAGGTTAATTTACCTATTACAACACATGGGGATGTTTATTTGATGCCATCCTTGTGCCTGTAGAGTGTGCTACATACACATGATTTTCATATGAATTTACTTTCTATTAGTCAGATCACTAATGATCTACATTATCATGCCATTTTTGACCCCCCTTCTCTTGTGTTTCAGGTCATACATGTAGGGTGATTGGATGTAGCAGTGACCAGTGAGGGCTCTACAAACTACTCATGTCTCTTAGTGATGGTTCCCCTATCGTTCATACTGGATTAGTCTCACCATTCTTGTGACATCTTCGTTTTGCCCACCTTCCTCTGCAGATGTGTCATCTCCTCCCACAGATCTCCACAGCTTCTACTTTCCAGTGCAAGGCTTGCCAGCTTGGGAAGCATCACCACTCTTTTTTCCTGATTGTTAGAGTCGTAGCAGTAGTTATTTATTTGAGCTTGTCCATTTTAACATTTTAAAATTTGAGGTCCCAGTCATTTTCTCATTAGGGACACCGTTTTTATCTTGTACATGTGAATGATTATTCTAGACTTTCTTGGATTTTTTCTTTTGAAAAACAAATCTAAAGTTGGGTTTGCCATTAAATCTTTCATTATTGAAATAAAGAATATGTCTTTGCTTTTGTTAAGTTTATTCATTCTGACAATGCCTTAGAGTTTTGTGTATTACAACTTTCTGAATATGCGGTTCTCATTGCTTGCTACTTGGTGAACCACATGCAATCTTCTATCTTATAAGAGAGAATGTCCCTTTCTCGATTGCGTTTCCCTAGAAGGACATGTTCTCCCTTACCCTCATGTGCTTGGCACTGTTGTCTTTGTTCACCATCTGACTCCCGCTCGTGATGAACTCTCCCCTAGTCAAGTGTATCTTTGTAGGCTACTCTCGTACTTAGAAGGGGTACCATTGCTTCGATCCAGTTCGACAGAAGTACTATGTTAGTGTGATTTGCATTCTTTGAGTATGTTATGTATTTCTCTCCTACATGTGACAGGTTGACTTCGTCTGACTCTACATATGTGGTATATGTGCCTCCTCCTACGGCACCACCACCTCCAGTACTACCATCGCCTCTGCCACCTTTACCACCACCTCCACCACCTCTGCCATCTTCACCACCACCATCACCACCTCTACTACCACCACCCAATAACTTGACCCAACTGCTTCCATGTTTCTATGTTCGTAGGCTTCCCACGGTTCCCCCTACTCATGAACCTTCCCCATCATCCAGCACGCCCTATATATGTATTGTGCATATTGTCTCTATTGATCGTACTAGTGATTTGTCCATGTATCATGCTACTTTACAAGATGAGAAGGTAACCTCTCAAGAGGGTTGTTTACATGTTGAGGAGGCAAGTGATCTTGATGTGCCTATTGCTTTGCAGAAGCACATACATACTTGTGCTTCTTATCCTCTTGTTGCACATGTTTCTTTAAGGTGATTCTTAAAGGATTTCAGGAGGTTTGTTGTGGGGTTGTAAGTCATGGAGATACCATGAACATATCATGAGGCGACACATGATAGTCATCGACGTCTTGCCATGGAGGAGGATATGATCACGTTATAGTCACGTGGCACGTGGAGCATTGTTATAGCTCCCATAAGAGCATTTGTTGTATGATGCAAGTGGGTGTTTATGGTGAAGCACCAAGCAGATGATAGCATGGATCGCCAGGAGAGGCTTGTGGCTCGTGGGTTCATTTGGACATATGGGTTGGACTCTCAAGATACTTTTTACCCATTGGCTTGGCATTCTTTATTAAAGATCCTTCTCTCCATTGCAGTGACACATGAATTGCCCCTATATTAGCTTCATGTGAAGAATGCTTTTCTGTATGGTGACCTACAAGAGGAAGTCTACATGTAGCTGCCGTCAGGTTTTGTTACTGAGGGGGAGTGTCATATGGTTTGTAGACTCCATAAGGCTATCTATGACCTTAAGCAGAGTCCGATAGCATGGTTTCAAACGCTATCGAACTTGATAAGAGGTAAGGGTTCATGAGATAGATTGCAGATCATTCACTATTCATTCAAAGGTTTGAGAGGTACAATTACTGTACTGGTTTACATTGATGATATTGTTATTATAGGGGATGATGTGCATGGCATTCAAGTAGCTAAGTATTTTCTTGGTCAGCAGTTTGTAACCAAGGACTTTGGCAGTCTATGTTAGTTCCTCGGAGTTGAGTTCACTAGGAACCAGCAAGGTCTTGTGATGACCTAGAGGAAGTATGTTACAGATCATCTATTTAAGACGGGCACTGCAGACTACATGCCTGCCACTACTCCTATGGATCCGAACATGAAGTTTGATGATGACACTGAGGAGGTAGACAAGAGGATGTACATGGATTTCATTGGGAAGCTCTTATACATGATCATTACCATGCCATATATGATATATCCTTTGCAGTGAGTAGATTGAGTCAATTCATGGAGCAACCTAAACAGACACATATGGATACAATCCATATGATTTCGAGGTATCTGCAGACCTCTTTTGGCACTGGTCTTTTATTTAGCAGAGGAACATCCCTTGCCATCATAGCTTGCGTAGATGCAGATTATGTGGGATGTCCAAGGACATGAAGTTTACCTTTGGCTTTGCAGTGTTCATAGGAAGCTCTTTAGTGTCATGAAAGAGCAAGAATCATACAATGGTCGTCAAATCTACTGCAAAATCTAAATACATAGTCATGGCACATGGAGTACATAGATAATGAGGGTCAAATCCTTTATGACTGATCTAGCTATTGAGGTACCTCTTCCCATGCACCTCCAATGCGACAATCAGGCTGCTTTTTTCATTGCCAACAACCTAGCCTTCCATGAGAGGATCATCCATATCGTGTTAGACTGTCACTACACTCGAGACATGATTCAAAAGGGTTTCATCTCCACCTCTCATACAGCTCAGGAGAACATATAACAGATGTGTTCACCGAAGCTCTAGCTAGAGGGTCATTCCAACGACGTTCCATGCTGAGCATTATTGATATTTATGATCTAACTTGAGGGGAGTGTTGAGATATTAATTATCTTTTATTCATTCTACGTATTTTCTTTTCTTTCTGTCTACATTATTTAATTTTTCCAACATGTTTCTCCTTTATATAAGAGAACCCTAGGGCCTCGTGAATAAGCAACTCATTATTTATCTCCACAACTACATATGTTTCAACTATTTTATTTATTCTCCTACTGAGTTATGTTGGTGAAATGTTGATAGGATCTAGAAGCAAATATGAAGTGAACAGGTTGAAGACCTTACTTGGAAGAGAATTTGAGAATAAAGATCTTGGTGTAGTCAAGAAGATACTTGACATGGGAATACATAGAGGTCACAAGGCTAGGAAGCTGGGTTTGATCCAGAATAACTACTTGTAGAAGGTATTGGGGCATTTTGGCATGATCGATGCCAAACTGAGAAGATTCTAGTTGCTCTCATTTCAAGTTGTCGATAGAGTTATCTTCGTAGACAGAGATCAGCTTGAGTATATGTCACGAGTTCCTTGCACCAGTGCGGTTAGGAGTATCATGTATGCCATGATATGCACTCGCCCATATATCGATCATGCAATTAGTGTTGTTAATAGATATATGTTAACTCTGAGAAAAGGGCATTGGTTTGCTTTAAAGTCGATTCTGAGATACTTGTGGTGTACCATTGAGTTTTGTCTTGGGTTTTGGGAATATTAGGGATGAATTAGTTGGCTTTGTTGATTATGACTATGTAGGTGACTGTGACAAAAGAAGATTCATGACATGTTATGCATTTAGTATTGACAGATGTACACTTTTTAGAAAGCCATTGTCTAATACATCGTTACCTTTTCTAGCATGAAAGTATAATACATGGTGGAAATCAAAGGAATTAATTTGGTTGAGAGGATTACTTTGCACTCTCATGGTGGTTAGTGGACCATTGTTATCCATCGTGCTAGTTAAAGTGCTATACATCTAACAAAGGACCATATGCACCATGAAAGAATAAATCACATTGATGTCTGCTACCACTTAATCAGAGAAGAAGTATCGGGTGGAAGTATTCATATAAAGAAGATTGCTACAGCAGACAACCTGACAGATATGACGACCAACCCCGTTCTACTAACCAAGTTCACAAATTTCGTCAATTTGATTAGTCTATATAGGGTGTAAGGGCCTTGTCTGACTGAGGGAAGGAGGGAAGGATGGTTTTCTTGATACTTCTAGGTAGAGTTAAACTCAAGGTGGATATTTGTTGTGATATGCCTTGAAGACTCGATCCGATTAGGACTCGAAATATTTTGTAACTGGATCTTGACCAACCCTATTAATGGCCCACATGGGTGGGGGTTGGATCCCCTATGGTATAGACTTGTGGAACCGATTATCGATATGTTTACCGTATACCCAAATATATGATTATTTTTAGGATAGTGCGTGTGTATTCTAAAGTCTACTTAAAGGGGAGCATCGTCTCCTGACATTTTTGTACCATGTGCCTTATTCTGTTGAGGCAAACAAGATTGGCGGTGGATAGGAAACAAATTAGGGAGAGCGAATAAGGATCAATGCACAAGGTAGAAATGAAACTTAAAGACTTCTTTTCATTAAGAACTTGAAACTTGCATAAAAGACTTTAGCTTTTAAAAGAAGAGAACTACAATGCTTACAACAAGGGAAGAATTTACAACACTTGGAAGGAGGACTCTTGAGAGACTCTTGTGGTGGTAGTGGATGTATGGTACTTCTTTTTGTTGTTGTGATTCTTGTTGTGATAACAAATGAAGACTTCTTGGGTGGTATTTATAAGCCATCCAAGAGGGTGTAGATATTTTGAAAGATGGATCTATAATCCTCTTCCATGCTCATCTTTTAGGTAGAAATATTTAGATATTTTGGTGGGAGGTGTATAAATATCTAAACATTCTCTCCACCTCTCTTTTCTAGAATCTTCTCTCCAATTGAATATCTTTATAAAGCTTCTCCATACGTGAGTGGAGGATAGTAGGCGCATATGTTCTCATATGAGTGGAGGATTGTAGGCCCATATGTATTAGGGCATATTGCAATAATAATACTTTATGAGCAATTTGCAAATTATATTTTCAATAAGTTCTCTGTATAGCGAGATTTCTCTTTGCCCATAATATTTTCTCATTAAACCGTTGGGGGTTTTCCATGTAAATCATTGTCCTCTATGTATAATTGTTTGTGGATTGCTTGGATCATTTCCCAATAAAATGTTGCACAAATTTATATCTTAAGAAGACGGCCAAGATAAGCTCCTAGAGATGAAATATCCGATTTATTTTATCTTTCGTAAAGCATGCATATCTTCTTATTTCATTTGCTTCTAGGCAAGGTTTCAAAAAGCAGTATGCAATATTCAGTTGGTAGGGTCACTGATTACTGATTAAACGGTATGCGAGAGTTTAAACGGAACATAAACAGGTTATGCGGTTTTGTTTTTTTATTTATAAAAAATATTACATATAATTAAGAAAAAGATATAAATAAATTAGAAAAATATAATAACGGATTCACAATATTGATCAAATATTGTTAAATTCAAGGAATGTTTATCCTAATGTCAAAATAGATAACATAAACAATTAGAATTCATAGTCAAATGTCAAAATAGACAACATATACAATTACAATTCATAGCATGAATCCAAAAAGGAATGGATAATGGTGATCTTGTGAAGAAAGTAGATCTATATTCTTAAAGAGCTGTTTCAGGCCGTTTAAAAGGCCTGCCTGTTTATGTACCCGTTTTTGGTTAAATGATGCGGACGAGAACCACATACATTTGAACGGCCGTTTAAAAGGCCGCTTAGACTGTTTTTTTGCATCCCTGCTTCTAGGGACCGTTTCCATGTTAGATTGTGGAGAAATCCAGAACGTCTGTCTTTAATTAGTTTCTTCACAAACCAAATCTCTGGTATTTGGTAAAAGAATCATATCACAGGAAGTTTTCGTTAAGGTTTGCTTCGTAGATCGAAGATTAGGTAAGTACCACTGTACCATGCAGTGGGAAGTGCACATGTAATCATACTTATAACCACCGTTCGCACATTCCAATGCTCGAAATTGCGAGGAGTTTGACAATGTCCTGTTCTTTTTATCATCAGACTCGTCCCCATGCAACTGTTGAAGTGGAAATATCGGAAGATATGCAGCTGGTGCACTTTGACTTCAACAGGTGAAAATAAATCGATTTTACTGTACATTAACTGATGCCGATGTCTTGTTCGAACGACCTGCGATTTCATGCGGGACCTTTCCTCGAACTCATCCTATATTGATCATGCTGCATGGCAGTACCCCATTTGAGCTGCACGACGATGCCTATGTACTTAGGGCATTGAGATTGTGCGATGGGCACCCTCGTGGTGATGCGGGGGATTCTTCCGGAGGATTCGATGGCCCAGGTGCCCTTGATCACAGCCAAAAATATTGCACGGTGCCCTGCACCTCAAGCAAGCCCCCTTCCCCGCCTCCTGTCCCAGGTATACTTAAAGGACACGCAAGGCATGATACTTCAAACGCTAACTAGCAACTTCTGATTTCTTCTGTTTCTCTCCCTCTTCCCCTTCTCTCTTTTTGTTTTGTCATAGTCATTTGCCTTCTGTAGTAGCTAACGTAACATGGCAAATAGAATGTTCTTATGTTCTTTGTCTCACATCTACGCTCTCATGCAGCTTCCTGCAACGCCTTGCTTAGCAGGCTGCGCTATTTTTTTTCGTAATATGTATATGTCGATTCTTTTCGGTGAGTGGGATATGGTACTTATCGCTTTTGATTTGTGGATCCATTGTTTTGTAAAGTAATTGTACGATTAAGATCTTTACACCCAAATCCTATTCCGAACTACATGTAAAATCCTAGATTATTGTTTACCATCACATGACATAACCTTGTGTTAACTTCTGTCAATTTCTCTCCGGTAACGAAATATTTTGAATGTTAACAATTTTATCTATTAAAGCACATTACATGTATAAATGATGCGATTGATCCAATGGCTCCTCATCCCTCTGTCATAACGCCTTTTACTCTGTTCACGAGTAATGGAGATCCTTGACGAATGCATAATCAACGATGATAACTACCAACACGAGGAAAATGATCGAAGGGAGAATTGCCACAATGAGCTGAAGCTTTGAAAGACTGATTGCATCTTGATCCGAAACAAGATTGTACCATGTTGTCACTTGTTGCGATCGGAATGCATAGGCCTAGATTGCTCCAGAATGAACTTGGAGAGGAAGCGAGAAACTTCCTCTATTTGATTGGTATTGGTTTGGTGAAATCATTGTAGGAGATGTTCACCTTCAGTAAGCTTCTGGTGAGATTGTTTTGAGAAAGATGTTCACACCGAGCTCGTGTTCGAAGATTTGATCAAACTTCGTGAAAACATTTGGTAATTTTCGTTGAGCATAGTATCTCTCAAGATTAAACATGAGTTAGTGATGGTATAAGCTCTATACTCAATGAGCCCAGTTCATTCAAGCGATTCTTGTCAAGTTTAGACAAAGATAGCTTCTTGCAATTCGAAATCTATGGCAGAAATGTTTCATTAGATTGTTACATAGATTCAACCGCTCCAAGTTTACCCAATTTCTCAATCTCCCCCGGAATCCAACCAGTGATTCATTCTCCGACAACTTCACGGTGGTGATTCCTGCAGCTCCCCAAACTGAGGAAGAACACCATCGATGTGGTTAGCGGCGTTATCGACAAGCATCAAACTTGAATTCTTTGCAAAATTTGACAACCAATCTGTGAGGTCGTTGTGGCTTAAAGATTAACCTCTGCAAGCTCGAACAATTTCTAGTACAACCTGACATGCTGCATGCCCCAATCAAGAACTTTACCTGATTTCCGTTGCAGATGCTGTCAAGGATCTTATCGATTAATTCAAAATTCATTAGTTTTAGTTCAAAATTTAACAATGTTTAATTAAAATTTTGAAAATAGCAACGGACAAATATTGCTATTTAGACCTTTACTAATGATATAGCAACAAATTTGACATTCACTATTAATTTCAAGCATAAAATAATAACTTTGCCACGAATAGTAACGTTATAATATATTTAACAAATGAAAATGTCATTAAGACTCATTTTGTTGTAGTGAGTTTCCTTGAAATGCTTGCATGGATGTCCCTACAAATATTAAATAAATATCTTTTTAGTTTACACAATTATATATAGACACACACACATACATACGCACTTCTGATCAATGTTGATTTTTTTACCTATATGATAGTATTATATTTGATGAAAACATTGATTAGATAAATGAATTAATTTGCATAAATTAACGTCTAATATTCATATTTATTTAATGCGTAATTACCTTAATTAAATCCAAAATTAAAGGAATAAATAAAAAAATAAAGGAAGTATCAAACATACTGACTGATCTAAACCTTGAGATCAAGTCAAATATTTACTATGTCGATCAAGAATAAAGTAGGGAGAGATAAGAGCCAAATATTATACAAAGTACAAAAAGAAATCCTACCTCCGAATTTAATGAGTTTAGGCAATAAATTTTCAAATTTACATGTCAAGGGTGCAGATTCTAAATCCACTTACATTAATTTTTTATCACGATGTGACACATTTCTAATTTATATGTCGAGGCACAATTGACATTCAAAAAAAAGGGAGAGACAACTGATATTGCAGTATGGGATAACTTATAAAAACTTTTTTTAAAATAAATTTTAAGTTCCTTAAATTTTGATATTTATGCTGACCTTTACAATGAAATAACTATAGGCATTGGATTTAAACAAATTCTAATGAGTATGTATACCAATAATCATAGATTCAGTTAACTATTGGAAGAAATTTCATTAAAAAAACAATATAAGAGAGCAAAGGCGATCCAAATGCCATTCTCGCCAGCCCAAACCAAAACCAGAAGGGCATCCTTCCTCCTCTTCCGTATCCGAGGAGAAGAATAACGTCAACGATGGTCCATGCAATAGTCGTCCCCTACCCTCTGCAGGGCCACGTCACGCCGGCCGTCCACCTCGCCCTCAAGCTCGCCTCCTCCGGTTTCACCGTCACCTTCCTCACCACGGAGCACGTCCACCGCCACCTCTCCTCCGACCCCTTCTCCTCCTCCCTCCCGGGCCTCGACATCCGCCACCTCACCATCCCCGACGGCCTCCCCCTCTCCCTCGACCGTTCCCTCCACCACGATCTCTTCATGTCCTCCCTCCTCCACCGCCTCCCCTCCCTCGTCCTCTCCTACCTCCGCCCCCTCCTCTCATCCTCCTCCGATCCCCCTTCCCTCCTCGTCGCCGACACCTTCTTCGTCTGGCCCTCCTCCGTCGCCAGGTCCCTCCGCCTCACCCACGTTTCCTTCTGGACCGAGCCCGCCCTCGTCTTCTCCCTCTACCACCACCTCCACCTCCTCCCCGACCTCATCGACCACATCCCCGGTGTCCCCTCCCTCCACCCCTCCGACCTCCCTTCCTACCTCCAAGACCCCCATGCCACCTCCGTCGTCCACCAGATCATCCGCAGGGCTTTCCAGCAGGCCAAAGACGCCGATTTTGTCCTCTGCAACACCGTCCACGAGCTCGAGGAAGGTACCATCCTCGCCCTCAACGACGAGAAGCCCTTCTACGCGATCGGACCCGTGTTCCCGTGCGATCCCGCGGCGACTCATGTCCCCACTAGCTTCTGGATCGAATCCGACTGCACGCAGTGGCTAAACAAAGCCCGAGAAAAGGAGGATCATGTTCTTTACGTCTCCTTCGGGAGCTACGCGCATCTTAGTAAGAGGGATCTGACCGAGATCGCGATGGGTATCCTCGATTCCGGGGTTACGTTCGTTTGGGTGCTCAGGCCCGATATCGTGAGCTCGGAGGAACCCGACCCTCTCCCGAAGGAGTTCGTGGACGGGTCGAAGGAACGAGGGTTGACAGTGCCGTGGTGCAGACAGGCCGAGGTCTTGAACCATCCTGCGGTCGAGGGGTTCTTGACGCATTGCGGGTGGAATTCGATACTGGAGAGCGTGTGGGCGGGGGTGCCGATGATGTGCTTCCCCTTGCTGACGGACCAGTTCACGAACAGGAAGCTGGTGGTGAAGGACTGGGGGGCAGGCGTAGGGATAGGGGAGTTGGGGGAGGTAGGGAGGGAGGAGGTGGCGAAAGTGGTGAGGTATGTGTTGGGGGAGGGAGGGTGTGAGTTGAGGCGGAAGGTGGAGGTGCTGAGGAGGAGGTTGAAGGGAGCTGTGGGGGAAGGGGGCTCCAGCTGTAATAACTTCGAGAGGTTCGTGAGGGACGTGATGGATCACGTTAAGGGGAGGGTGTAGCTTCCGTGGTGGGTGTATTATAACGCTTAGTTTAGGTGTTTCTCTTTTAGTTTTTTTTGGCATTTTGGTTTGTAGCAAGGATTCTCTGCTGGGCAGCAGAGGCCTGCTGTACCACGTGGGCCGCTTGATCATGATTGAGCGGTTCATACGCAAAGGACCACTTTGGTTCGTAGGTGTTGTCTTTGTTTCGTTTGTATGAAGCTTAATCGGGAGAACGGTTTGTACTTGTTGTGGTTAATATCAAGTTTCCTGTCCAGCAAATATATCTGATTGGGGCAATATAGTTGTAAATTTAGTCCCTTTTTTTCCTAAAAGTTAAATTACATGGGCGTGCAGTTGTGATTTTCTTTTTTTTTTTGTAAAATCAATTCAAAAAATCCAATAATATAGATTGAATCTTTGCGTAATGTTCTGCATACATATCAAATTTCGCTCAAATCGGATCTAATTTTCTACTTTATCTTATTAATTAACGTAAATGTCAACATTAAACAACTTAAATCACATCTAAAAGAGGACCGGAGGTTTGCCCCAACAAGATAAAATAGCAAATTAAGATAAAATAAAAACTTAGATCGGATACGAGGAAACACGTTAGGTATGTAGAATATTAAGCAAAGATTAAATGAGTCTTTATAGTTGGATTTTTGGAATCAATTTAGTAAAACTAAATAAATAAGATCACAGCAGCCTACGGTGCTGTAAAATGGATTACACTAGTAGAGATCTGCTAACATAGACATGCCGGATTTAAGAAAAATTACAATTCACTGTCTACGTAATCTAATTATAAGCGTCAAATATTTTGATTACTAATTATTAAGTTAGTAGTTATTATTATTATATAATATTCGGTAGGATAATCGATCTTTGTCTCTGGATCGGGAATATACATTTGTCTCAACTTCTGTATTCTGAGATGTGATCTATCAATGTGTATCAGCATAAAATATGTATTCATATAAGTGTAACATCTCGGGTTTAGGTCCTCGATCCGTTATCGAGAAAAACCAATCCTGAAAACTTGTTGGGCTCAGACCCAATTAGACACGTCGACAACCACCCAAAATGCTTAAGTCCAAGTTGTCAAGTAGTATTCCCCACCACTTATAAACAACTCTCACAGTATGCGAGTTTTAGATGAGGGACTATGTTTGGGGGTATGGGTGTTACAACCTCCCCCACTTATATTCGCAACGTCCTCGTTGCGACATGATACACCACTTATTCCCAGTGACGGGGGTTGCGCACCATGGGTAGCCATTTCCTCTTATCTCTTTGTAGGGATGGCTCCACCTTTCGAGTAGTCCTTTCTACTATCAGAGGGAAATTAGCTCTGATATCATTTGTAACATCTCAGGCATAGGTATCCGATCAATTATCGAGGAAAATTGGTCCTAACAACTTGTTAGGCTTGAGCCAAATTATACTGTTGACAACCACCCATACCCCCATACATAGTCCCACATCTATTAAATTTATTAAATCTGAGTTTCACCCAGGTTTTTGCCACACGTGGGAACATGTGAGAACTCTCCCACTAGTTAGGATCCTCTATTCTACTGCAGAGTCCTGCTGTACCGCCGGAGCCGCTCGATCATGATCGAGCGGTTCACACACAAAAGGTCATCAAAGCCCAGAATTCGTGTGAACCGCTCGATCTTGATCGAGTGGCTTTGGTTGTCTGCTGTACAACAGAGGAGCCGGTCTCCTCTCCCACACCCTATCTCTAATATTCCCAGTCCCTCTCTCTCCACACAATCTCACTCTCTCTCTCATATAACGATTTCTCCCTCTCTATTTTCCTTGATGATTTCTCTCTCTTCTATAGATGCTAATTGAACCGAATCATTTAAATTTAGTTAAGGATTCACTCAATAAAAAATTGAAAAAAAATAGTTTATAAAAATGAACTGAATTTAAATTTGACTTTTGGATTTGATTCACAAACGAATTAAATCTAAATTAACCTAAATTTGTTCAATAATAATTCGATTTGATATTTATATATGTATATCAATATATTTATATTCATGTACATGATAAATACATGCACGTAACAAATACATATTTATATATACATATGTGGCAGCAACCCCACCAAAGGTCAATCAAGATCCTTTTCAAATATTCCCATACAAAGAGTTATAGCATAATTGCATGAAAAGTTGACATGCATTTAATCCAATTCATTTGTAAGTAAATAGATGCAGAAAATAATATATGAATATGTATTAGAAAATGTTATAGCATTTAATTCACATTGAAAGATTTAGCATATGCATTGTATTAGTAATCATAACATGTCAAAGTGTGGTAACAAAAATAAGAATTTAATTCTCATTTCTCTTTTGATTTAAACATTCACAAAGTATTTAACCATATTCTGGTTGTTAAGTATGAGAGGAAAAATACCATCAAATTCCTGTTGCAGCAAGCATCTAAAGATACTCTGAAACCAATTTACTACAGTGATTAATCACTGATTATTCTTAAACTTATTATCATATCTAGACTCCATTGGTATGATTGTTCACATTTAGACTTTACCAACATGATTTCCACATCGACGTGACTCATCAAGGCATAATGAGTATATGCAATATTAGGCCATGGTTTTGAGACCTAATATTTTTCCTTCCCTGTTATAACTAAGTTCAAGTGATTTGGCTTAGAAGTATGTCATGAGTCAGAGATGTGAGCCCTTTATGTATAAGTTATACAAAACATCTAAGTTCATGTCTCTACTTAATTTATCCTAGTTACAATAGCTTGGTATACTTTTCTTAGTATAAGTATAATAATCAATCTTAACAATAATAATCAATCTTAACATGCTATTAAAAATATCGAGGCATTAAGAGGATCACAAAGTACTCTATGCCATTCCTAATTTAATGTATGTATATATGCATGTATAATTTTATTAGTTAGAGATAAAATATCAAATATAAATAAAGAGTAGCTAGAAAATATTAGCTACAAAATATAGTAGGAAATGTCAAAAGGTTAAGATTGTTATCTCAATTTCTCATCCCACATTTATATTCATGTTTGCACATTCCTTACCCTACCTTTTCCATTCCCATTGCATTATTGACCACATTTTTTAAATCTCATAAACCTAGTGTAGATTGTTGTGCTCATTCTCCTAGCACTTGAAAAAGATGAATTTGTTACTTCGAGTTCCTCTAACATTTGCCATGGTTCAAGGTATCTAGATATCCCTCCTATGCCTTTATGTTGTTTTTCAATATTGAAGATCCTCACACTAAATGAAGGATTTAATCTTGTTAAGTTATTTTTTTGTCATTCTCATTATTTCAAATAATAATTAATTTGTATTAATTCTCTGTATGAACTTGATTTTATTTTGCTTTGATATGCAATGATAATCATAATGCGTTCAACTTTTCATTAATAATATTCTATCTTTTTAATAGGCTCATACAATTATATTATATTTATATCTTTCATTCATCATAGAAAAAGAACATAGTTAGTTTTAAAGATATACAGTAATGGTAAAGTTAGATATTTGTATCCACTATATATCATCTCTTTAATACTTTCTTTGATTATATAGTTTTTTCAACTTATCTTAGTAATCTATAATCAAAATTAGAATTATATAAGAAATATTTAAATTATAATATTTTTTATAATATTATTTATATGAGCTTTAAAACACCAATGAACCTTTCAAATTCGAAATGAAATGAATTGAATTTGAATATTCAAAACTCAAAACCAACTGAATCTAAATTTAAGTCAGCAAATTCGTTCAAAATTCGATTCAAGCTTGAATTCAAAACTTTTATAATGAATTGAATTAGCATCCTAGTGGATTTGAAGGTATTCGATTTGATTAGCACCCCTACTTTCTTCTATAACGATCTCTCCTCTCTATATTTCTACAATGACATCCCTCTCTCTTCTCTATGGTGATATCTCCCTCTCTCTATTTTCTACTATGATTTCTCTCTCTCTCTCTCTCTCTTATAACAATCACTCTCTCTCCTTTCATACTTCAATATATGTAACATCTACCTCCACATATGTCTCTTTTTTCTCCTGCTCTCTCTCCTCATGATCTCCCTCTCTTCTTTGTATAAATATGTAACACCTCTCACTCTCTCTTTTTCTCTCCATATTTTTAGTGCTATTATTATCAATCAATAAGAGGAGTCTAGGTCTTTGATATCAAATTTTCACAATAAGTTTAAGTACCTATGATATATGTATGTTGGTCTTTAATGTTTCTAATATACATTTTATCTTCCACATTTTAGACATGTTTTATAAATAAAAATATCATTTTAAACAATTTAATAAATCATCATTAAGTAAATAATAGTCAATAAGTAGACATCAAAATGAAACATCAAACTCTATTGAGTAAAATTCTTTAAAATACTATTGTCACTTCAATTTTCCGATGGTTCCGCTTTTTCTGTTTCCATTCAAAAGACGAGAATTCGAGTTCATAGATTAAAAATAAAAATAAAGTAAAAAAGTGGATTATCTATTTCTTAAAACTACTATTTTACGAAAACACCAATCATTATATATAAATTACATGCATGTTGGGAGTTTAAAATGTAATGGGAAAATATTAGGAAGACATCTCTCCTCCCCACTCTTTACGTGCGTATGTATGTATAACTAGTTCTCTATCTTTCATACCATCCTCTTTAATTATCTCTCTCAAGTATATCTCATCCTCCATTCGTTCTCTCCCTTTCAATACATAAAATTTTAAGATATATCTATTATAGTTTCATTTTTAAAGAGCATCATCTACAAAATAAAACACCATGCAATAAAAAATAGTCATAAATATGCTAAAATTTATGGTGCAACTCACTGTTATACCAAATATTGGATAATAACATTACCTATGTACGTGTCATATCAAACCGTTTTCACCATATTGAAGATCTCTTTAGCGAGCTTAAAAAACAAAATAGTTTAGTCAGATCACTCCGTGTTTTTTTTTAAAAATCACATGCATAGTCGAAAATGAATAGAAGATTTTAATGGAAAACATAATGCAGATCATATTAAACCCACACTAAAAAAATTAGGCTATAGTGATGCTTTTCTAAAAATACGTCACTAAATCAACAGTTGCTAAATATAGGGAGACAATATTATTCATTGCAAAATTATTTTTTTATACTTGAAATTAATGAAAAATATCATATATATATCGCTATATCATTAGCAACGATATATATATATATATATATATATATATATATATATATAACAACACTTATCCGTTAGTACTTTTCATATTTTAATTAACTATCTTTAAATTTTGAAGTAAAAAAAAGGACGATTAATAAAATTTCAAAAAATAGCAACGGATAAGTGTCGCTATATATACTATCGCTAATGATATAACCGATAGATATGACATTCGTTGCTAATTTCAAGTATAAAAAATAAATTTCCAGCATATTTAACAATTGATTTAGCGACATATTTTGAAGAAAAAAAACGTTATTATAACCCAATTTTGTTGCAGTGCAAAAAGCAGAGAAACTGTGAATTATGATAAACGCGTTCATGGACAATTCAGATGCAATTACAATTCTACCAAAATATATGGTCTCCTTATGCTTTCTTCTTTTGAATGTCACATATACGTAAATAATCTTAATCTGCATTTCGTTTGCTTGTGGACGATCGAAGACATCTGTTTTCGCTGCTTTGCGTTTGCGTATAACGACGATACATTTAGCAGCAATTTTTGACTTCAAAATTACTCCATATAATTTATCTGTTCAAACAAAGACGAAATAAATGTTGTCCTTATCAAGTTATTGAAAGCAATCTCATCTTGACTTGAAATTTGGTCTTTCGAATATCCGATCTTGACTTATCATGACTTGAAATTGCATGTACATGAGTAACAAGGAATAATGCTAGACGAGTGATAAGTACGATTTTTCTCTTGTTCTTGTTCGGTTGGCTTGAGTGATAAAGAATGTGATGTGTGAACAAACCACTCATCCTCCTCCGATAATTTATCCTCGAAATGAAGTTTTTTTTATTCCGACGGATAGGAGTGTGTTGATGTCTGCCTGTTGTTACCACAAGCATATAGCAGTAGATTGTCAGTTGCAATAAAACTATGGCTACCAAACTAACGGAAAAGAGAGATGCAAATTTTACAGTAGATCATATAAAAATTCTCGAAGTTTACACTTGAATTCAATGCGGTCTTCGAAGTTTGAATAGGCACAATATGATACCTTATTTTTATAACCAGTTTCAAAGTAATATTCATTATATTTTCCTCCAGATAAAACAACCGGACCTCCCACAAACGGATGTACTGGAAATAAACATATGCTCAGAACATGCACATCTCAAAATTACACTTGGATTCCAACATATAATTTGATCTTACATTTACAAGTTTTTGGTGTTTTCCATTAGAAGTGAGGTAATGGGTCAGTTTAGAAATATACATTTAAAAAACAGAGAGAGAGAGAGAGAGGAATCTCTACAAACTAATGAATAACAAAGACATTTATTTACTTAATACATCATTTGCTCGCTTCTCTCGGTCACTGTAATAAATCTATGGGAAAATGCTATTCCACAAAGATTGAAGGTCTTTACTACATTCAGACAGCTCCGCGATCTTCTTCTCCAAACGAGGTAGAATTACATGAAATATGCGAGTTGCGCTCTCTACGTTTTCTCGTATTTTCTTGACAAGTATTTCCCCGCTGTCCTGGTAGAGACGTTCTTTGATCCTCAAGTGGGAGTCTGATGGAACAAACACAATTACAATAACATAGACATACAATTTAACTAAAAGCCAAGATGAATGAGGCTTGCAATTATCAGTACTATTAGATAAGTTGCAATTTTCTAAGATGATTATTGCCACTAACCTTGAAGATAGTCCTCGACAAAATATTTTTTTCTTGATTCCACATTTTTCAAGAACTGTTTTATACGACAAATAGTCGATTCTACTGTCTTTCTCAAAACATCATCGTGGAATCTGCATTATTCAAAAAAAATCTCAAGTACATGTATTCCAGATGTCTAAGAATAGTTGTTGAAGTAGAGAGAAAATAGTTGGTCCAAATAATTTCAAACACGAACTTTCTTACCTGGCATCTTCTAATTTAAAGAGCTTTTGTTCATGAGAACTCAGTTTCCTATTAGTGTAATTGCCTTCTTTTTTTCGAATTCTAACAACGTTGTTCAAACAAGCTAGTTCAGGTTTGTCTTTTCTTATAGAAGTCATGTTATCCTAACCACTACGAGATAGAAAAAGAGCTTGAGAACCATGGTCTTATTGATATCTCATGAATAATAAATATATTCTAAGATCTCTCATACCTTGATTGAGAAAATATAACTAGGATTTACTTTTGATGTCCCTATGCCAATAGAATCCTTTTGATCGTATTCAAAAGATATACGTTGCCTTTTATAAACATTGCCCTGAAATGGCATTAAGAACAGGAAGTGAAACAATTGCAAAATATGAATTAAACTTGAAGAAGTTAGATGGCTTCTGATAAATTCAAAGCAAGAAAGCTAACAAAGGCAAAAGAGTAGGAACTTATACAATTATCTCCACTACATGAGAATTTTATATGATGAAAGTGATATCGATTGGTTTCAGAATCAGCCTTGCTAATACTAATTGGAATATTTTCAAAAAGAGAGAAAGAAATAAGGATCATACCAATTCAATTGATGCTTTTCCATTGTCATTGTTATCTTCTTTCATCATTCTTTTCGGCCAAAATTTCTCTATGCAATTCTCATCTTTATCAAATCTTCCTTCAGATGAAAGGTTTTCAATGCAGTAATTAACTTCGTCACACATTCCTTTAGGTAAAAATTTCTCTATACAATTCTTATCCAGATTCTCATTGCAATTCTTACTTCTGGCTTTCTATCAAGCAAGGGATGTAACTATGATGTCACAAGCTTAAAATCGGGAAGAAAGTGCTGAAAATGATTCCTCAACTTTTCATTCTTGCCAACAATTATAGCGATCTGCATGGTTTAAGAATAGAAAAAATATCTAAATTATTCATCACAAATAACATTTGTGCACATTTTCGATGTGTAAAGAAAATATCACATTGGTGTGAAAATTTCCAAAACAACATATAATGGAACAAATGAGGCAACGATACAAGGCTAAGAAATAGTTTAGTAAATTGAAATCACATTAAGCACGCACCATGAGAGGAAAAGGTTAGTTGCTATGAAACCCATTACACACACAGACAATTTCTTATTGCATTTTTAATTGACATGCATGAAGGGCTGTTTGTGTATTTAGTCACCATAATCCAATTTATCATTTTGAAATAAAGGTTCTAAGCCGCAGAAGAAAGCAAGATTGGGCGATTTTTGGATGAAATGTGGTTGGGACCACATTTTTCTATCTTACAGTAAACACATTAAAGTTGCAACCTTTTTTTGGTCTTCTAAAAATGCACTACCTCATCAAAGGAGAAAGGTGAAATCAGATTATACTAAAAAGACATCATAATACTTGTGCAACCAATTTCAAAACAAGCAGTATTGCTGGTCTTAAAAAAATATGAACGGAAGTAACATATCTGATCTTAAAAAATATGAACGGAAGTAACATACCTCTGTTTCTATTAGGAACTTGTATATTTCTTGGAACGTAACTGGGGTTTTTTGGGTGAACCATTGGGAAAAAAGTGACGTTCACTAATTAGTTCTTTGCATAACTGTAAAAGGTCATCGTGTGGAACAAGTACACTCTCCAGCTTGGTGACAGCAATCTCCAACTCTAGCCTGCAAGTTATCCATATATGTTTAAGTATAAATCAAATGAAGCTGGTATTAAAAAGAACAATGCTTTTAAGAAGCCACACAACCTTCTATCGCAGATAGCCTGCATAAGCATCTGGAATTCAGAATACCTCTTACTGTTCTTCCAATGTTTCCTTGACCCGGAGAAGAAAACTTTTCATCCTAGAGTAGAAATAAAACAGATAAAGATAAATGTTTATAATCAGAATCATGAACTGAAGTATTTGAGTAACACTAGTTAATTTGATACAATCATTTTAAATGAAAGCAAGCAAGCATCTCCTGAACAACAGCTAGGCTATGTGTAAGAAAATTAAGTAATACAACAGTCTGACCACCTTATTCATTTATAAGTAAAAAATGAAGGAGAAACTTGATTATTATCCAAAAAGAAAATTGTCCATTTACCTCTGGTTTCTTTTTTTGGTAAGATTATAAAATTCTTACTAACTTAAAAGATTAGAAAATTGGGAGGTCTAGTTATTTCTCTGTCTAATAAGTTTCTTTTGTAAGAAGTGCGTGAACGAGTTCAAATGAAGTGAGCACACCAGACGACCATCACTTCTGTTAGAAATTTACAAAGATAACATTGGATCACTTCTATGCCCAACTTACACTAATTTAAGTATGAAATTACTTGCTTCAGATAACTTGGATCCATGCGAAAATCACGTATTTCTGATACATACAACATTAAGAATCTTAAAAGAGTTGTATTTAAGTGCATTTCATGGGATGAAGTGGAACATTCTATCAAGTCTTTTACTGCTTAAAACCAAAAGGAAATGGTGTTTACAATGAAGATATTCCTACATACTTGTGAATACACACACACACATCCCTAAGTGATATTGTTTGAGATTCCATCCAACACAGAATAACTTGGGACATGTATATGTTGGGGATATGCGGAACAATCAATCAACCAGGAGTATCCCCTAAATCTGTCCTGCAGCAAAGATGGCACAACACAATATATGTTCCCCACACGGGAACTCAATGGCAACAATCACAATCAAGCACACAAGCAACCACAAGAGACAAAGATTTTACGTGGAAACCCTTGCTCAATGTGAGCAAGGGAAAAACCACGGGGCAAGACCGACAACCAATCACTACGGTCAAATGACTCAAGGTTCTTCCCGATTTTGTTGCCCACAAAACCGAGGTACAAGCCACACACACAAAGGATAGTTCTTCTACAAGGAGCTAACTATCCCTAGGTATCCAAAATACCAATATTGTGCTCTAAAGCAAGGAGATGGAGTATCTTCCCTTGTGGGCTCCCGGATGGAGACCCAAACCGATGCACGGCTCCTTGAGGTCGTTCACAACGACCCCCCCTGCTGCAGCTCCTCTCGAGCTCGCTCCAACGACTCCTCCCTTCAACCCAAAACCGCAGCCCTAGCAGCACCTTGACCGACTGGAGAAGACGAGCCAGGCCACCGGCTGCTCTCTCTCACACTCTCGATCTCTCTCTCGTGGAGGAAGAAGATGGGTTTCGGAGAAACCCCTTGCCGCTGCTTCTGGAATGGGCGAATAGGGCTGGAATGAATGGGGCGTGCACCCTGCGATATTCCCTGGAATGGGGAAAAGGAATGGGGCCGATGGGTGCCTAACTTGCTGGGCAAATATCAGTAGTGCCCCTCCCTACAAGTTGGGGCTGGAATAACATCAAGTATACCCAACAACCTCCCCCTCCAGCCCCAACGGGGAGGTGTTATCCTGTGATGGAGATCAACAAGAGGTGACACCGCTCAGCTCTCTACAGAGCTGAAGCTTGTCACGAGTGACTGCCTTTGTCAACATATCTGAGGGGTTCTCATCGGTGTGAATCTTCTTCAACATGAGCTGCTTCTGTTCAATTGCATCCCTCAGCCAATGGTATCTCACATCAATGTGCTTTGTGCAAGCATGGTGCATGGTACTCTTGCTCAAGTCTATAGCGCTCTGGCTATCACAAAACACAACCGGCTCACTGTCATCCAATCCAAACTCACCAAGGAAGCGTTGTAGCCACAACACTTCTTTCCCAGCCTCTGCTGCTGCAATGTATTCTGCCTCGGTAGTTGAGAGAGCAACACATTTCTGTAGTTTGGATTGCCAAGATATGGCTCCCCCTGCAAATGTGAAAATGTAGCCTGAGGTAGACTTTCTCTGGTCCATGTCGCCTGCCATATCTGCATCAGTGTAGCCACAAAGTTTGGGATCTGACCTCCCAAAAGCAAGACACATACTTGAGGTCCCTCTCAAGTATCTCAAGATCCACTTCACAGCCTCCCAATGGTCCTTCCCCAGATTGGACATGAATCTGCTCACCACGCCCAATGTATGGGCTATGTCTGGTCTAGTGCAAACCATGGCGTACATGAGGCTCCCAACTGCTGATTGGTATGGGATCTTGGCCATCTCTGCTTTCTCCTTAGAAGTAGAAGACATGACTCTTTGGTCAGCTTGAAATGAGAGGCTAAGGGTGTACTGACATGCTTGGCATTCTTCATGTTGAACCGCTCCAACACACGTTCAACATAGCTCTCCTGTGACAACCACAACATGCGCTTCTTCCTGTCCCTTGTAATCTGCATCCCAAGGATGTGATTGGCCTTTCTCAAATCTTTCATCTCAAACTCTTTGGAGAGTTCTTTCTTGAGCTTTGCAATCAAGTTGGAATCATGACCTACAATCAACATGTCATCCACGTAGATCAAAAGAATGATGAACCTGTCATTGGGAAGACGACGAACATATACACATAGGTCGACTGTTGTCCTCTTGAAGCCCTGCTTTCCCATGAAAGCATCAAACTTCAAGTACCATTGTCTCGGGGCTTGCTTTAAGCTATAGAGACTCTTCCTCAACCTGCAAACCATGTGCTCTTTCCCTTTCTCTTGAAAACCCTATGGCTGCTCCTTGTAGATCTCTTCCTTCAAATCACCATGAAGAAACGCCTCTTCACATCCATATGCTCCAGCTCAAGGTCCATGCTAGCAACAAGTCCTAGCACCATTCTCACTGAGTTCATCTTCACCACTGGGGAGAAGATCTCATCATAGTCTACTCCTTCCTTCTGGCTGAACCCTACCAATCTGGACTTGTATTTCACCCGCTTGCCACTGTCATCTGACTTCAACTTGTAGACCCACATGTTATTCAAGGCTCTCTTCCCTTTAGGAAGCTCAACAAGATCATAAGTGTTGTTCTATCTGAGAGATAGCATCTCTTCATTCATTGCATTCTGCCAATGACCCTTGTCCTTGTGCATTTGTGCCTCCTCAAAGGTGTATGACTTACCTGCATCTGTGAGCATCACATACCTAGAAGTGGGATAGCGGGATGATGGCTGGCGTGTCCTCTCAGATCTCCTGACCTGAGGCTCTGCTGCATCTGCATGTGGATGAGGCTGCTCCCCCTGCCCTAGGTCCCCTGGACCTGCATCAACGGGGTCTGCATCTGGCTCAAGCTGCCCATCCTCTCCACCTGTACCCTGTACTGGAGAGGGTTCTATGTCCTCATCACTGTCATCATCAAGGAAAAACTCATCTGCATCACCACTCTCAGTGGTGTCCTCAGCTAATGTCTGATTCTCATAAAAGATCACATCCCTGTGCCTGGTGACTGTCTTCTTCCTTGGATCCCAAAGACGATATCCAAACTCCTGATCTCCATAGCCAAGAAAAATACAAGGCACCGCCTTGTCATCTAACTTCTTCCGCTGCTCCTTGGGTACCAATGCATACGCCTTGCATCCAAACACCCTCAAATAAGCATATGAGGGGTCTTTCCCTGTCCAAACACGTCCTGGAATCTGAAAGCCCAAAGGAACTGATGGAGATCGGTTTACCAAGTAGCAAGCGGTGCGAACTGCCTCAGCCCAAAAAGTCTTGGGCAACTTCGCTGTCTTCAGCATGCAGCGAACTCTCTCAACAATGGTCCTGTTCATCCTCTCAGCTAGACCATTGTGCTGGGGTGTGCCTGGCTCTGTCCTCTCATGCCTGATGCCGTGCTCTGCACAATAGCCCTGAAAGCTATGGGAGGTGTACTCTCCCCCATTATCCGTGCGTAGACACTTCAGCAATTTTCCTGTCTCGCACTCAACCATGGCATGAAACTTCTTGAAGCAATCAAACACTTGATCCTTCGATCTCAGCACATACACCCACACCTTCCTAGATGCATCATCAATGAAGGTGACAAAATACCTGTTGCATCCCAAAGAGGCTGTGTCCATGGGACCACAAACGTCTGAGTGAACCAGCTGCAGAAGGTCTCCCTTCACCTTGGATCTCGCTCTGTACGGTGCACTCCTGCTCTTCCTAACCTCACATGCATCACAAGGAGATAAAGTGATGTCATTGTGGTAGGGGATCAACTCTCTCTTGCTAAGAAGCTGCAAGCCCTTCTGGCTCATGTGACCAAGCCGATGATGCCACAAATCTGAATTATCTGCCTCACTAGCGTGCAAACTGCCATCCATGACCTTCACTCTAGTCATGTAGAGTGTGTGACACAAGCTGCCTCTAGCCATGATGAGAGAACCCTTGCTTATCTTGCACTTGCTGTCGCCGAACTTCAGATGGTAGCCTTCACTATCTAGCTGTAAGCCAGATATAAGGCTAAGTCGCACATCAGGAACATGCCTCACATTCTGAAAAAGTTATTGAGCACCCAATATCTGTCTGAATCGAGATGGTGCCCATGCCAATGATCTTAGAGTAACTTTCATTACCCATCAAGACTCTCCCATAATCGCCACTGGTGTAGGTGGTGAAGAACTCCCTGTGTGGAGTTACATGATAGGAGGCGACCGTGTCAACGACCCACTCCAAATCGCTCCCTGCATGCAAGCACTGGTCCTGGATGGTGAGAATCACCTCATCTGCACTGTCATCTGCCACAGCTGCAGCTACATTCCCATCTTCCTTTTTCTGATCTTTCTTGGCTTCAGCTTGCTCTCTCTTCCAAACCCTGCAATCTCTCTTCCAGTGACCGGGCTTCTGGCAATGGTGACACTTTCCTCTGCCTTTGGACTTATCTCTGGATTTCTGCCTTTCCTGTGACGCTCCTCTGCTACTGGATCTTCCTCTCCTCTCAACTGCATACACATGTGAAATGGAGGATGCTCTCCCGAAGAGCGACGCCTGATCTCCTCATTGAGGAGACTGCCCTTGACCATAGCCATGGTCAACATGTTATCCTTCGCAGAGTTGCTCACGGTGACTACAAGAGTCTCCCAACTATCTGGCAGTGAACCCAACAAGAGAAGTGCCTGCAACTCATCATCAAGTGTCAGACTCATGGAGGTCAACTGGTTGATGATGCTTTGGAAGTCATTCAAGTGCTCTGCCACTTTGCATCCATCTTTGTACTTTCAAATTCACAAGCTTTCTAATCAAGAAAGCCTTTTTGGTTGCGGTCTTCTGATCATAGAGCTCGGATAGCTTGTCCCACAGCTCCTTCGCATTCGTCTCCTCGGCAATGTGATGAAAGACCGACTTGTCAAGCCACTTCCGAATGGTCCCAATGGCCTTTCGGTTCAACTTTGTCCACTCTCTGCGGACATGTTCTCTGGCTTGGCGCTCTCTCCCTCCATGGGATCGTGGAGGTCCTTTCATACAAGATGTCTTCCATCTTGGCCTTCCAAATTTGCCAATTGCTACTTGTGAGCTTAATCATAGTGTCCTCATCATCTTTGCCATTTTTGCTCAAACCTGAGCTCTGATACCACTTGTTGGGGATATGCGGAACAATCAATCAACCAGGAGTATCCCCTAAATCTGTCCTGCAGCAAAGATGGCACAACACAATATATGTTCCCCACATGGGAACTCAATGGCAACAATCACAATCAAGCACACAAGCAACCACAAGAGACAAAATTTTACGTGGAAACCCTTGCTCAATGTGAGCAAGGGAAAAACCACGGGGCAAGACCGACAACCAATCACTACGGTCAAATGACTCAATGTTCTTCCCGGTTTTGTTGCCCACAAAACCGAGGTACAAGACACACACACAATGGATAGTTCTTCTACAAGGAGCTAACTATCCATAGGTATCCAAAATACCAATATTGTGCTCTAAAACAAGGAGATGGAGTATCTTCCCTTGTGGGCTCCCGGATGAGACCCAAACCGATGCACGGCTCCTTGAGGTCGTTCACAACGACCCCCCTGCTGCAGCTCCTCTCGAGCTCGCTCCAACGACTCCTCCCTTCAACCCAAAACCGCAGCCCTAGCAGCACCTTGACCGACTGGAGAAGACGAGCCAGGCCACCGGCTGCTCTCTCTCACACTCTCGATCTCTCTCTCGTGGAGGAAGAAGATGGGTTTCGGAGAAACCCCTTGCCGCTGCTTCTGGAATGGGCGAATAGGGCTGGAATTGATATTCCCCTGGAATGGGGGAAAAAGGAATGGGGACCGATGGGTGCCAAACTTGCTGGGCAAAATATCAGTAGTTCCCCTCCCCACAAGTTGGGGCCTGGAATAACATCAAGTATACCCAACAGTATAATGGGAGTGGCACTAAGGGCAGAAACATTAGATTCCTGAGACGTGTACATGACAAAGGCATGCGGAAGGCATGAAAATAAATCATGGTGAGAATATAGACTGTTAAACTATATAAACAAATGAAGCAAACCGTAAATAGAGGAATTGTCATGTTCACTATAATTCTATGTAAGATCCGGATATGCTTCCAAGTCTCATTTTAGATGAAATTTGAATTAATCATATGATAATGGAGCTGACTGACCGCAAATAAGACTGAAGTGGCAGATAGTCATATAAAAAGGAAATATGCAAATAAGATTGAACTGCAAATAGTCACATAAAAGGAAATATACTCGTCATACTTTAATTGTGAAAATGTCCTCGCTAGTTGAAAAATTGGAAGAAAAAACACAGTGTGCAGTGTGTGTTCGCAGGGTTTGCGAATTGAGAGATGGACTGGAAAGATCAATTCAGTTTGTTGTGTATCTGTTTAGTTCCAAATGCAATCATTTTCTTATATGAACCAGTTAGATTTATATAAATAGAGGTGCAAACTGGAGTTCGGAAATTCTACTGATGTTTTGGATGCAATAAATACCCTTCTCACAATATTTTCAGTGCCGCAAAAGCACCATTTTGCTCTAAATTGGTCTAGTAAAACTGTGTGATGGCAGCGAGCAACGGAGGTGGTGGTTTTGACACACTGGACAGGATGAATGGCATGCCATTGTGTGCGTGCAGTTCTATAACCGCCTGCCAGGTTTGCAATGAAGCAGCTCTACCATGAAAGTTCTTTATGTGGATTCTCGTAATGCAGATTTCACTATACAGGTTGGGATCTCCGGCTGGAGCATGCAAAGAACCCAGCACACGTAAAGGCTCTGCCCCCAAGCAATCACTATAATTCCATATGTGACTAAAAGGGATGAATTAGTTCGGGGACTGGGAGGAGGAAAAACTAGGGGGGATCAAGATGTTTATGGCTTACGAAGAACGGGAACAGAAGATACAAAGATGCATAAAGACGGGAAAGAAGGTGCAAGTACAAAATCATCATTTGAATGACTAATTACACATGCCAAGAGTCTTATGCATAAGGTCGAATAGGCGAACTTTGTGGACTCGAAGTACTGTAAAAAAATGTTTAAACTCTGAAACGAGGTGAATTGAAAAGGAACAAAATAAGATTTCGAGAAAAATAAACTGTTTATAATGAGAATTATAAGTGTAAGCTTCTTCTTTACTTTTGTTTCAGCTGAATGGAAATCTAGTTTCTAATTATGCTGTCGGTTGGTGATTGCAGCTACTGTTGCTGCTAAGAACGGAACCTTCAACCTTTCCGTTTATCTTAGAGCATACTGGCTAGACATTTATCAGTTCCATAAAGCCTTGTCAGCCAGTGTCTTCATTTAACATGTCATATCAGCCAAGTCATTCCATAAACAATTCTAATAAACCCTTATTTTGCACATACTTCATTTGATCAATGAATTTACTGGGATCATCCATACCATTAACCGTTCCAGTTCTAAAAAATCCTACGAGGAATTAAAAATATTTTTATATTGGAAACCAGCAGAAGCAAGAACTAAATTCTCTGTTTTAGGAATATTATGGTAAGGGTATGCATATAATGTGCAAACACTGGTGTGAGATTCAACTCATGAAAGTGGAATTGTTTGTGCACTTCCACAAAATACTACAATTCGGTAATGAATGCCAACTATGTAGCAATCTATTACGGATTCTATAGACGTGACTTCTGCATACAAAAAGATAATGACCCGTAGTAACATTAATGTAATAATACGTTTTATACTCTTCTAGGAACGAAAAGAATGGGAGTAATTTTGCAAATAATATTCTTTGCTGTGTTTCCAAAGGCTTTTTTCTGGAGATTTAAAATTTACTCATGCACATCTAATTTGCAGTCAGACTTGCTACCATTGATACATTCAAATCTAGACGTGTAAAAAAGAAGCCAAAGAAATGTAGAAGAAAAGGCAACACACAGTGCAGTTCCAGCTGTAAAAATATAAATGGGAGAAGATACCTTCCACAATTATCGAAGCTACCACAGACCTCAAGGACCTTATCAATGCTGCCATTGTTCAGATTGTCCTCCATGTCCTGATGTACCTCTCCCATGGTCAAGCCGCTAAAGAAAACAAGAACGGAGAGGGTGAGAAAATCAGAGTTCCTTTCTATGTTCCTTACGCCGATTAAATTTATATACCGAACACTGATATAAAAGACTGGTACTTCAGTTGGCGTTTAAAATCGGAGAACTGGTTACACTGTCCCTAGATGTGCCCCTAATGCATAACCCAACATCCAGCAAGAAGAATAAGGACATGGTGAAAGGGAGGAGGGGGAGGCAACAGATGAATCGGGAATACTCACAAGTAGAGACGAGGGCGGCGATGGTGACGAGCACAAGTAGAGACGAGGGGCGGCGATGGCGACGAGATTTGAGAAGCAGAGATCGACGAGAGAGCTGAGATTTTGGGGGAGAAACATTGGGACTGACGAGCTTTTATGGAGTTTTTTTTGTGGTGGTGGGGGGGTGGGGGTTGGGGGGGGGGGGGGGGGGGTCGGGAAAGGGCGCGGTCACAGCTATGGCGCCAATCGGCCCATTTTGCAGTTGAGCCCTTCTCATATTCGGATTTGGATTCCTAATGTAATATTGGCAAAGAAAGGGGTTACACTCGTCAAATCCACATCATAACCATCCAACGGATATATCGCAAGCTATGTTCATCAACGGTATCCTAAATTAGATAGTTTCGTCTCGAGTAGAAAACGGCCCGCTCGGATAGGAGGGTGTGTTGTTACACTATCTTTATCTTGTATAATTAATAATTTCATGAAATTATAATTTCAGTACAATTTGATTTGAAATAAACCGAGTCAATTTCTGTGGCTTCCTTTTTTTCACTAACTCTCATAATATTTTAGCGAACTTTTATTGGCTCTTCTAACTTTAAATCTTTTATGTTTGTATTATAGTTGATAATTTAACCTCATGGATGGATTTGTATAGTTTAAATTATAAGTTTTTCGAAATTTAAAATTTATTTTTTTTGAAAAATACTAACTTTACTTAAAAATATAACCTAACAAATGGATTTATATAGCATATATGTATGCATGGCTTCAAACGGTCAACTATATATGGGTAAAGATAAGTCATTATCTATTTTTATACAAATATAGATTATCTAATTTTATACAAATATAGATGTAGATGCATACATTGATAGGTATGAAAATTATATTATCATGTCTTTAAAAATAGATACAAATATATTTGAACATAATAGAAAATTGTTAAATGTAGTTACGTCATTACCGTTGTATCAAATGATAAGAAAGGTATAAATTATTTTTATGCATAGTTAAAAATAAACTGTATTTATATATTAAAGCAAATATAGGGATACATGCCCATATCAAGGTAATCTCCTCACCTATGATCATTTTACAATGAATATAGATAATGATGTCAAAATATGTATAAAACAGATATGGTATTGGATCAAATACATATATATCAACATCAGTTTGAATCCCTATCTGTATGTGTCTTGATGATAAGTTTAACAAATTTTCAAAATTTTTATAAGAAATAATACTCTATCTAAAAAATATTATTTTTAAAGGGATTTTTACCCAACAGACCCTATAAACTTTGCCAATCACCTCCACGACCTTTTGTATAACGTAATTACCCTATCGACCTTATAAATTACCCCAAGAACCCTCGCGAGCTTCAAACAGAGTAACCACAAGGTTCATAGGGTAAGAGTTGGCAAGTTTACGGGGTCGGGGGAGAAATTATGTTGTTTCAAAGGTCATTGAGCCAATTGGCAAAGATTTCGACCGGGTAAAAATCCCTTTTTTAAATAATTGTGCTTATTTTCATTTTCGAACACACATGGTATATGTATATTTGACCCATCCTTAATAAAAATCATGGCACCACCCTATGTATTTGTATCCTAAAAAACAAATAATTGCATTCGTATTCTCCAAAAATTTCGACATTAACATTCATATTCGTACATGTCGATATTAAGGATACTAAATTCTTACTCGAAAGATCTCGATATAAGAAAATGACATTATATATTCTATTCAACAAATACAGACACGAATGTATGCATACATGTTTATATCCTTTGAACTTTATTTATTGGGCCATAAAAGTGTCTTAGCAATCAATAAGCATAACACTAGGACCGCCATAAAATTTTAACGTTCGTTATTCACTCAGATCACTAAAAAATCAATTTAGATTCAGATTGAAAATAAACGAACTAAACCTGAATACAAGTTTAGGCTCGATAAATAAACGAACCGAATCTAAAAATCGTAGGTTCACTCAAGTTCAACTCGTTAAAAGTTTGATATATACATGTACATACATACACGTATTTACAAATCCTTATATAGATAAGTGGACCTTATTTTCGGATAAGTAGATTTGATCGCGAGATAAGTGGACATTGTCCAGAAATACATGAATACTAACGAGACAAGTAGAATTTACAATAGTATAAACTATCTCGAGATAAATGGTCAAAATCATGGTTACAACATCCATTATATATAGCATACTTTCTTTTCCCTTCCCTATCCATCAACTTAATAGGACTACTATAAACCTCGTTAATCCTTTGTCCCCACTTTATTCTTTATCCTTCATCAGAATGAATATAAAAAATACTATAATTATAATTTTTCAAGGAGAAGAATCTTTATTAATCTATTTTTCTTCAAAAGATGATGAAGAGTTAGATAAAGAAAAAATTCAATGAATATTTATTTGGGATTTTTACCTGGTAGACCCTATACTCTTTGCCAATGACCTCTACGACCTTCGAAACATCGATATTCCTCTCTCGACCCCGTAAACTTGCTCCGTCTTATCCCACGAACCCTGCCGTTAAATTTAGTGTTTACTTGAGTCAATACCTTGAGTTAATCTAATCTGAGGAGCATTCCACAGTGAATCTCTCATCTCATCATCTCCTTCCTCCTTTTCTTCTTCTTCCATTCATCTTCTTCTTCCTCCTTTCATCCTCTTTATTTTCTCTCTATTCATCTCATCTCCATCCATCCACCAAATTACATTCGGTGGTTTTGGTGAGAACCCACTTGACTTCTCGAGGGTCTCCGGCGTTTTTTGACTGAAGGCTTTGAGGGGTTTTTAATATCAAGGAGCTGCTGCTACTATCGTGGGTTTCTTGCGGTTACTACTGGATGTCGACCGGAGACATGGGGCGACTGGAAGGTGTGCCACGATTGCCATGCGAGGCTGGTGATGCCTGGCTGGGGGGACGTTGTTGCCGGAGCTGCGGACACCTTCTGTGCACATAGCGCATCAGAGTAGAATATTTGGGAGCGGAGGAGACCGTGCTTCGAGGAAGAGGATGGGGACGGCATTTGTAGGGCGGAGGGGGAGGAGGCCTGGGCGGGGGAGGCGGTGGGCGGGGCGGGGCGTGTGTAGGGGGGAGGGGGCTTCGAAAGCAGGGGGATGGTCGGGAGGCGGGGCGGCGGGCCACAGGGGGGCATCGAGCAGGGGGAGGGTCGAGAGGCGGTGGGCGGGGCTTGAGGTTCGCAGGTGGAGGCCCAGAGGGCTTCGAGCGGGGTGGGCGGAGGGAGGGGCTTCGCATGGGAGGAGGGGGCTTCGTATGGGAGGAGGGAGGAGGTGGGCCGCAGGGGGGCATCGCAGTTGGTGGAGGCGGCGGGGGGCCTTCGAGGCGGGGTTGGGGCTTCGACCGGCTGTAGTCGAGGTGGGGGCCGGGGAGGCTTCGCGTGGGGGGGGGTGCCACGCGGGGTGGGTGCGGGAGGGGGGGGGGGCTTCACAGGTGGCCTACGTGGGGGTGGGTGCGGGAGGGGATTCGACCGGCTGTAGGGGGGTCGATGCAGGGGAGGTCCGACCAGCGGAGGGGCTTCGCAGGTGGCCCACGTGGGGGATGATGAATCCACATTTCATCATCTTTATTCTGTTATTTTGGCCTTAAAAACCCTAGCAAATGCATGTAACCTTAATTCCAACATTTTAGCATTCATGCATGTGTGTGTAAATAGTGTATAAAATATAGTTTTTTAAAGCCAAAATAATAGAATAAAGACAAGAAAAGAAAAAAAATAAAATATTGTAAATATTTTATGACCCGAAATCCTGAAACCTAGGCATCTCGATGACTAGGTTGACAAGGAATAAAGTAGGGGGAGATAAGGGCCGGAATACCAATAAAATTCGCTTTCATTTAATTCATTCTTTATTTATTTTGGGACCTATTTTTGGTTCCACTTTTCATAGTTCAAATGAAGAAACTTTATACATGAAAATTGTAGATAATTAAATATAGGAAAATACAAAATTGATTTCACTCAAAAATAATGTACAATTAAAAAGTTATGATATGAATAAGATTCCAGAATCCCAACTTCCCAGACATGTGTCTCTCAAATAAAAATCCAAATGTATCAAACTCACCTTTACTTGTATATAATTTGAAATAAGCTATTTAATGAAGGTGGTTTCGTATTTGGAGGAGCTACGGTTTGAAAGTTGAGTTTTGGACCCATATTGTATATTTGTACATATTAAAATATTTATTTTATTATTTATTCATTATTTTCATAATTTTATATTTTTATAACTTTGTAAATATTATTTATAATATATATGTACATTAAAATCAGAATAAAAACCTCAGAAAATACAAAAAAATAAAACACCTGTATATAATACATAGGTATAAGACCTATAAATATACCTACATAGAACATACTTCTATTATATTAAGTGTATAAAATACATCAGAAAAATAAAATAAAAATATATTAAAGTATATAAAAACATTTTATAAATTTATAAAATAATACACAAAATAAATAAATTAAATTCACAAAATAAAAAAAATAAAATATTAAAATATATAGATGTATATACCTATATAAGCCTAAAAAGGTAACTTGTATTTTTATACCTCTAAAAAATAGATAAAAATCATAATAAAAATACATCATAAAATAACAAATATTTATATTTAATAATAGAAAATTATTTATATATTTGTTTTCTATTTTTAATTGAATTTACAAAGATTTTTTTTCCAGGGATTTTCCTGGTTGGTCCACGTGGACCAACCAGGAGGTCTGGAGAGTTGACTGGCGGGTAACTCTCTGACCCACTCATGTAGCCCTGTCAGAATTGAATTTCGATCCCATGTTCACGTTTTTTTCGAGGCCTATCCTTTCTTCTTCTCGTGATAGATCCTTTACGACTTTTGTTCACCATATACCAAGGAATCACGCCCTGGGTTCTCTTGGGCCGAGCATCATCGATTCGCAAAGATACACCTCGTTCTTTGGGCCGCGTTCACCACTTCGTCAACCATTCAAAAACGCCGCCGACTTTCCTTCAACTTTTAATCACTCTTCCTCCACTCTAACCTCAACCTAAAACGTCGAAGCCCTTCCTTGTGACAGCAGGGAGCGTTTTCACCCATCGGAGAGGTCAGAGCAGCCGTTGAATCGAGCAAATCCCCTCGCCGGAGGTCTCGTCAGAGTCAGCTTCCAGCGCCGCCTTGGGGAAGTCCTTTCTTCATCATTCTGTGTTCTTTAGGACCTTAGATTAGTTGTACAATCACTCCACGTATTCCCCCTCCATTATTTCTCGTTTAATCATCGCCAAATCCCTCGAATCTCGCGTTGGCCGGCATCGTGGTTTCGCCGACCGACGTTGAGTCATTTCCACGCCGCCACTCACGTTTTTCCACCCTCCGCGGGGTCGAGGCAACTTGCCCTCGACCCCTTCACCTCTCTTCTGCAGGTTTTGAGCCACGAATGCGACTGGGGGAGATTTTGACCATACGTCGGAGTCACTCGGAGCCTCTAGCTCCGCCGCCTTGTGGCGCGAACATCACCGCCCTCCGGCGATTTTTTGGCAACTCCAGCAACTAGAGGAAGCCTCCAGGAAGAGAACGCGCCATCTTGCGAGCTTCAAGTCTGCCGGAGGTCGGAGGAAGAGCTTAGAGAACTTCGCCTGGCCGGAGCTCCTCCTTGTTCATCGTCCCGCGTCTCCAGCCGTCCGATTAAGGCGTCTCTCCAGGAAGCGCAGCTGCCGTCAGATCCGGACTCGTCCCAGCCGTAGATCTCCATCCGAGGATCTGATCTGGTCCATTGAGCCAAACCGTCATCGCGAGTCCTCGCGAGTCCTTGCGTCGCCACGTGCCAAGTGAAAGGACTCCGACTGTTGGATCGCACAACGCTGGGTAATTTGCCCGACACCCTCGCGTGTTTTTGTATTTAAATATTAGAACTTAAACATTCGTCTGCACCTTTAAAAGTATTGTAATATTTTGCAAAACCACCCTCAAACTTCCATTAATTGCAAAGGGGTCCCTGGCCACGTCACCTCACGTGGCATCGGCACGCGAGGTGTGGGCATTTTGCATCAACTCCCCCCTCTTGCTTACTCATTTCTATTTGGCCCTAAAATTCTGTATTTAAGTTATTATCTTTTTGGGCATTTTGCAAATCAACCCCCATGACTTCTTTTAATTGCTTTTAGGTCCTCACTAGCCATGTGCGTCACGTGGCCTGTGGAATTTTTGCGCTTGTATCCCTGGGGTTTCTGACATTTGTGATTGGTCCCGAGATTTTGGAAATTAGTTGTATATTTTCTGACAAATTACATTCTAGCCCCCACATAATTACGATAATACCCTTGCTAGAAATGTTTTTTCTTTTTGCTTCCTCTATTTATTTCATGCATCTATAAAACCCAAAAATTATCAAAAAAATACCATAAGTTCCTGTTGCATTGTAGTTTCTCGTCATATTTTTTATTTTGCATTTTTATTACATTCTAATATTTATAAAAATTCAAAAACACATATTTCTCTACTGTTTGTACTACAAAATCCATTAAAAATTATAAAAACACCTCCGAAAATTCCCAAAAAAATATACTTTGCTTATTTTAGTGTGTTTTAACTTAAATCCAAAAATCACTAAAAATTACAAAAGAAAACTCATAAAAATTATAAAACTCTAAAAACCTTCATAAAAATCTTAAGAATTCATAAAAAAATCCTAAAAATATATTGTCTATTTCCTAATTTTCTCCGTTTTATTATCTTTTATTTAAAATTAAATTTGAGGAATTTTGACACTGTTTGATATTTCTCATCCTCATTTTAATTTCGGCCAGCAAATTTGTTTCATTGTTTTACTAGTATTTTCTTACTTTAAAAATACCAAAAAATTAGGAAAAATATGGAAAAATCATAAAAATATTAAAAAATATAAAAAGACCAAAAATATTTTATTTCCTTTATTTTGAATATTTTTCTCTAATTTTCATCTCTCTCCTATCTCTAGTGTATATATATTCCTTATATATATTGTATATTTATTAAAACAAAAAAAGAAAAATTAAAAAAATACAAAATAAAAGAAAATATAAAATCAGTAGATTAAAAATATATATAAAATAAAAAATTAAATAAAAAATACAAAATTAAAAACCCACAAAAAGTCCAAATTGGCTAAGTGATACATAAGACATAGGGCATTTGACTTTCACTTAGTCTGCTTTGCTTTACTTCTTTGCTTCATGTGTTCGACCCCTACTTGCTTGCCATTATACATTCTTAGTAGGGTATAATAAATTTTGATTCTTGCTCTTGATGCTTGATTGATTGTGTGGGTTAATTGTTGATAAACGTGAATGCCTGAGTAGTCGCCTCAGCGACAGTGAGTCTGATCTGTCAGACCATTACTTAGCGGCTCTCGCATTTTCATTTTTCAGTGGACGCGGAAGGGGCTTCGACCGACAGTAGGGGGTCGAGCAAGGGAGGTTCGGGTGGTGGGTGACGGAGGGGATTCAAGCGGGCGACAAGGGGGTCGAGCAGGAGAGGCCGGCCGGCAGGGGGCTTCAGGTCGTGGCGGGCCGAAAGTGTTCAGCTGGAGGTGGAGGATGGGAGGGAGTGGCACTTATCGTAAATTTGATAAATAAAATGGGTATCATGTAAAGAAGATAACAGAATCCGATTAGTTTTAACGATTAAATGGATGGGGGTTAACCACACGGTCTTTTAGGGTAAAGGTTAATTAGTTTACGGGGGTGAGGGAGGAATTAGGATGTTTCAAAGATCGTAGAGGTCATTGACAACATTTCTTTTCTTTTCACCCCTATAAAATTTCTCAAGTTCGATATTAGTTTAAATTCCATTCAATTTAGGTTCGGTTAAAAAATAAATGAACTGGACCTGAACGTATGTTGAGGTTTGATTAAATAAATGGATCGAACCTAAAAGTTATACATTCGCACATGTTCAATCCGTTTACACCCTACATGACACAATCCTGTACTAAAAAAGAGCTGATTCGAGCTTAAATAAAATCATATTTTATGGAAAAAATGGTATATTTGTGTATTCCGAGATAACTAGCTCAAATGATCCTAATACTTGACTTTGACATATAATAAAATCTTGGTTCGATTGTAGGAACTATAATTACTCGGGATGTTAGCGTGTGAGTTTCATTAATATTCCTCCAGATTTACCAAAAGAATTTCCTGTTATTAAAAAAATTAGCAGAATTTTGTTTTCTATATAGAAGAAAAAAGATATCTTTAATTTTTTTTCACGAATTAAAGTTCCTAAATGAAGATTTACCACAGATTCTTGGGCCTCTGCATATCAAGGCTTGTGGATTTTCGATCCTATACAATGTCTTTCCTGTAATTTTAGAATCCAGATTCATTGTCTCTGAAAGTGTTCTTCTCGTGATATATAATCCCATGAAAATTATCGAGAAAACAAAAAAAAATAGTGCTGGAACTGGATCTAATAAATAGTGGCGCTCCACTGAATTTCAACTCCACATATTCCACAAATTTGAAATCCATTACTCCCGAACAACCATAAGCATATCAGTATCACATAAACAAAAAAATGCACGTATAGATTACATACATTTCTCCACATACAAATGTCACATATGCAATTGCAACCCTCATGGCTTTTTTATCCTTCCTGGTCTTGACGCATAAGCTGTTATCTAGCCAGTGGTAATTCATGTACCTACTCGGGGCAGACGGCGGCGGTCGGAATTCCCTTGGGAGGCTCACATGGATCTCCCTATCCTTAAACACGTGCGAACTTGATGTTCTCATCCTCGTGAATTGTCCTTCCTTTCTCGAAACCCCGACCACCCTTGTGCAATGGCACAGTTTGAATTCGGCGAGGCAGGCGGGCATGGGGAGGAGGAGGAGAAAGGAGAGCGCGAAGAGGAGGGGATGTGGACATTGGTGGAAGAAGAAGAAGTGTTATGTGCATGTCGAGGGCTGACGAGGAGTTTATAAAAGGTGGAGGGAAAGTGGGAATGGGAGGGAGGAGCTTTGAAAAGAGTAAATGGGCTCGTGAACGTGAGGGGATGGGGAAGGGCACAGCTCCTTTGGGGGCTTCTGGTCATTAGTTTGGTGTGGGCTCCTTGGATTGCCTTGACTTGGGCAGGTGGGTATGCCCGTGCGCCTCATTTACTCCTTGCATGACCCCTTTGGAATGGGATCTTATACAATATAAGATCTCACCTTATAAAGATAGACGACTATGATCACATTTGTAAAGCTTCTCTACTGGCCAAATTTTTTTGTTGTCTTGGAGGACGCTTTCCCGGATGTACCGATCTAGCAATGCGAGTGAAGAAGGGTTTAGCCGCTTGTCAATTTGTAGATATATACTACATGGTCACATTACAAAAATATATATAATTGAAGGGCAAAACTAAAAGATGGTTGTGTGTTTCTTACTCCTTGAAACCAACTCTGTGGCCATGGGTTGAACTCCAAAGGAAATGAAGGAGGCAGTCGACATTCTTTGTTTCAGCTTATGGATTAAATTTTACATAGATACGGGGACTAAAATTTAACAAATACTAAAATATAATAAAAATAAATTAACTACAAGACTCAATTGCGTCAAGTTAGCACAATTTCCACTTAAGTATTATAATAAAAAAAATAGTGAAATTGCATAGAAAAGATAAATGAGTTTTGTAACTAGATTTTTAACTATGAAAAATCTAATAGAAATAAACAAATTACAAAGGTTGTAAAGAGGGGACTAAGGTCTCGCTTAGAAAAATAGACGGTCTTACACTCGTTGCCTTTCTCAAGATTTACATATCTTATTACTATCGTGCATGGGATGTGGAGTCTTAGTTATTCGTCGATCGAAGAAGAAGAAAGGTGTCTTAGCCCGAAGGTGGACATGGAGAGGGTTTTCCTGTTTTCACCAATACTACGAATAAGTAACAAAAAATGAGAAAACAACATGTAATACGGATGAAAATTAATTTAACTTACAAATAAAAAAATCTTAAAATGTAATTTAGTTAAATAATTGATAAAAATAAAAGGATGGCAAAACATGTGTTCTCTTTCATATTATGCCCCTACATAAGGTTGGGGATGTTGAGGGGGTGGTAAACTACAAGTGACTATGGAGGAGGAGCAAGAAGGGAGGTGGAGAACGATCAAAGCTAATGGTGATCGTGGTGCAAGAAACTTTCCCAAAAGAGGTAGCAACTAGATGTGTTTGCTATATAGTTTGCTACAATGGAAGGTTTGCAACGTGGATAGCATCAAGGATGTTTTCTCCCGTAAAGGGGATGCCTCGAGGAGGACAATAGGTGGAGCAAGGTAACAACTCGGGGATAGCTTCGAGAGAAGTGTAGAAGCTTCATAGACATAGCAAATCTTGTGGTGGCGATATTGTTCATATCATTGGAGCCGATGATGATCTAAATGAGAGTGTAAAGGGGATATGTGGTCTCAATGAAGGAGGTTGTTTTGTTGAAAGTGTGTGATCGATAATGGCCTTTGTCTTGCATAACCACTGATGAATATGCGACTCATCCATATTATACATAAAAAATGGCTTTAATTCCTCAACGATAACGCAATAAACACACAAAACAACAAAAAATTTAAAAATCATATTGTCAAAAAAATGGACTAATGTGTCACTACAAAAAAAGGCGGGATTGGCGTGCACATAAAAGCTCGTTATGTGCACGCCTGGTGCACGCCATGTGCACGCCCGACGAGTGGGCGAGCACATGTGCTCGTGAAGGGCGTGCTCGCTTATCTGAGAGTCGCCACGGCTGGTGGGCGAGCACCATGGGACGCTATGTGCTCGCCGGTGTGATCGCCTTCTCTATAATTTGCGATTACACACGGAGCACCGGGCGAGCACATGTGCTCGCCCAAAGTGATTTCCAGGAAAAAAATATACAGGTTCGACAGGGTTTTGACGCCCCGTCGAACCGGTATACCCTGCCAATAAACCACTGCAGGTATCTCCCTAAGGATATATATATTATAGCAGTTCGTAGAGTAAGATAACTAACACTAAGAATTTAAAGGAACGCAATATACATGAATTCAGAAATAAACAATCTAATTTAATATCTAAATATTACAAACAAGTCAACGCCAACAAAGTTCATATAAATAAAAAGATGTTCTAAAAGTTTTAAAAAAATACAGGTCCAAACCACCAAAAATTTACTTCTTCTTTGATCTAAAAAATTTGGACACTAAACCCTGCTTTGATTTCTTTTTTTCTTTCTCCTTTTCTTTGAACCTCGCATACATGCGTGCCTCTTCTTCAGGGTCGTTCTCCTCCTCCTCTTCGTTATCAGATTCAATCTCTTCAGGTTGAGATGCACGCCCTTGCGACCTATATTATATATGGAAGATATTTATATATTACATGCATTTTGCAGATATAGAAATTTAATTGTATTACTCATTCTATAAGAAGAATACTTACATGTACGCCGGTGAACTCCTCTCGGAGCTTCGTCACCTGCTCCACCATCATCGCCATCTGCGACTCCATTGGAACTGTTGATTGGGACGGATGTGGTTGCGCGTACGACGGCTGAGAGTATGCAGAATAGGAGTGACGATGTTCCTCCACATAATATGGAGGAAGACCACCAAGCGTCTGCTTCCTATTCGCCACAACGTCCCTCTCCTCCAACACCTTATAAGTTTTTCAATTTTTAATATAAAAGTATATATTAGAAATGAATATAGTAAGATAATATTTATCCATATATACCTGCTTCCAGATCGTTTTATCAAATGGGTAGTTGCTCTCCAGTTGGATCGACACCCCATTTTTCTGCAGATAGTGCCAGATAACGATCCTGAAATACAAAGTTACAATATATATAATTAAGTTATAATATATCAATTAATTGTAAATAAATTGATAGACTTACCAACAATTGTTCCTGCTTCAGGAGTGGACCATGCGACTCTCCTTCTCTCCCACTCATGTGGGACCTCGACCACCACTCCTGAAAAGAGGGTTCCCTTTCCAACCTAGCAGCCTGAAATTTTTTTTAAGATCTATTAAAACATTGCATTATATTAAAGTAGATCTCCAAAAAATAATTTCGAATCGTAATACCATCTCCGCTCTAATCTGATTGTGGCTTTTAGAGCCACTGGTCGACTTGATCCTTTGTTTTTGGCGGTTTGTCTTTCCCCGCCGTAGATCTTCTTCCAAACTCATCATCCGCAACGGAATGCATCACAGAAATCGGCAGCAAGGATTACGTTATGATAATTGATTATTTTAAAAAGTGTAATATAAATTATTTGACAAGTATAATACCTATCCTCCGTACACCATGACAGCGGGAACCTCTTCATCTCCTCAAAATTCATCTCCTCGCATCCCGTCTTCCGCATGCGCGTCTCTCCTTGCCTTGAAAAATGTATCGCTCATTCTCTTTTCTGCCAAACGAATGAAGGCTCTACGATAAACCTCCTTCCCCAGACCAGTGCCAAGGCGAAACCTACTCTGAAAAATAACAACAATTTATAAGATACAAAAAACTTGATCAAAAAATTCTATATCACATCTAAGAAACATTTCTTACCAGAAACATGTCAAAAAGTCTCTCCTGCTCTGCAGCAGGGATGCGACACCACCTAAATTGCATGGAAGTCAAGTGTGTCTTTATTATGTTGGTTATCTCCTTTGCCACCCTGTTGCTGTTCAAAAATCCCTGCATTTACTAGAAAATTTAACTTCCATACAATTTTATAAAAATTTTGAAAATATTTAAAGATAAAATCTAAAAAATTTTTACCTCCCATCAGCCGTAACCTCCAACAAAGGGTTGGACGCCGACGTTTGTCCAACTACAGTGGGTAAAAGCACGGATGTGCTCGGCCGTCCAGAAGAAGGAGAGTCAGAACCCATCGATATCCGGCTGGTATGGGGACCTGGACTGGGAATCCTGTAGGGGCTGCTGAGGTAGATGGCTCTCCATAGCCTCCTACGTAAAAGGGTGGCGGAGGACAACCAAGAGACTCGTAGTAAGCTATCACCCGACGAACCTCGTCGGACTGTGAATCGGGAGAAACATCCGGGGTGGGCTGCCTACTGGAAGAAGGTGTGCTGAGGAAGAAGGACGATTGGATCTATGTGATCCATGCGACCCGCCCACGTCCAAATCCTGCCATGACTGTAATAATGATGCATTACATAGTTATTATTTAAGATTTTAGTTAATTCAATTATAATTGTATAATAAAACTTACAACTAATCTTCATTACTTATTTCGGTGGGATTAAATGATATTTCTTCATTTTCTGAGTTTTCCGAGAAATCATTTCTGGAGTCAGTATCATCTTGTAAGTCAACACACAAAACTTCATTATCAGCCAATCGAATCGATTCGATAACTGGGACTTCTTCTGTTAAGTCTATTCTTTCATTTGTCGGTGTAAATGCTTCATCTATGTCATCTTCCTGATTACTAGAATCATTGGAGATATAACTTCGAGAATTTATCTTCACAACAGTTACTGTTTCAATGCCATTTCTCTTCTTTGATATTTGTGGGAGATAACATACTTGATCCGCTTGAGATGCTAAGACGAATGGTTCAAATCTGCGTATAAATTTCCTTTGCACCACGTCGACAATGTTATTTATTTTATCAAATACTACACCTCCATTGGTTCATACCAATCACACAAGAAAAGAACTACTTTATTCAAGCCTGGTATACTATATTCCACTTCTATAATCTCCTTTAAAATTCCGTAATAATTCAGATGATCTTCCTCATAACAAGATCCGCGAACCATCACTCCATGATTTTGAGTTGTCAAATATTTACCGGAATTTAAGGTATGAAAACGATACCCATTACTATAACATGAGTTGTACGATCGAACCTTATAAACAGGTCCTTCTCCAAAATATTTTAGAATATGAGAATAGAAATCACCACCGTCCAACTGTTTTGATCGGTCTTTAAACCATGCTGGAAATTGATTTCTATAAGTGCTCAAAACTTCATCATCTGAATACATAGGATTTTCCTCCATAATTTTCTGTCTAAATTCCCTACAATTTATAAGAGAAAAATATTCATTACTTGTATTGAATATATACATAAAGCAATTTAAATACTTACTGAACATATGGTGTTATTTCCTCGCAATTGTCTAATACGTACAACTCTGCTGCATCCTTCTCTTGTTTAGATAAGAAACGTTCAGTTGCTTTGCCTATTAGTTGAGTCGATGGCCGAAAGATACTGATACAAGGTTCTTCATCAGAAGAAATTGTCTCATTCCTCCTGCATCTATTGTGGATAGTCTCCACATCTTCTGGAAGATATCTTGCGCAGAATGTTGCGACTTCCTCATATATATATTGTGAACTTATAGATCCTTCAACTTTACTTTTTGTTCGGACCTTTCTTTTAAGAAAGAACATAAACCTATAAGAAAATAGGTTAAACATTTAGTCCAAATAGTCACGAAGGAACCACATTATAATACATTTAATTACCTTTCAAACGGATACGTCCAACGATATTTTACCGGTCCACCAACTTTTGCTTCCCATGGAATATGAATCATCAGATGCTCCATCGAATCAAAAAATGACGGCGGAAATATCTTCTCCAGGTTACACATAATCACAGGAATATTTTTTTGAAGATAATCCATCTCCATGCGGTGTATGCGTGACGAGCATTAACACCTGGAAAAATCTGCTTACATCTGAAAGAGCATCGATAATATTTTTTGGTAACAATCCTCTGAACACTACGGTAGTAATCTTTCCATAAAAACATGACAGTCATGACTCTTCATGCCCTTAAATGTAAACTTCTTCAGATCGACCAAATTGGAAAAATTGATGCATATCCGTCTGGAAACTTCAATTTACTTGTCCATTTACAAACAAGCTTAACTTGATTTCTATCTAAAGTATACTTTGCTTTTGGAACTTCAACCCTTCCACTATCATGTTCCTTGATATGCAATTCTGGGCGATTACATATGAGTTGTAAATCACGACGAGACTTTACTGTAATCTTTTGATCGACCGGTTACATTCATTACAGTGTAGAAGATGTTATCGAACACATTTTTCTCTATATGCATAACATCTAAGTTGTGTCGTATCAGTAACTTACTCCAATATGGTAACTCTTAAAATATACTCTTCTTAATCCAATTATGACTGTCACCAAAACCAAGAAGGTTTTTTGTTTTATCTCCATTTTCTAAGGCTGATTTTCTAATTGTTCCAAGTATGATAATATCATATCACCTGTCTTAATTGGTGGAGGATCTGAAAGATCAATTGTATTTCTTTTGAAAGAATGTTTCTGTCTTCGATATGGATGATTACTTGGAAGAAATCGTCTGTGACAATCAAAAAAATATGGTTTCTGACCGTGTTGAAGCTGGAATGATTTAGTACTATCCATACAATATGGACAACTTTTACGTCCATGCGTACTCCATCCAGATAACATTCCATATGCTGGGAATCATTTTATCGTCCAAAGTAGAACTACTTTCATGTTAAATGTTGACTCTTATTAGCTTCATATGTATCAACTCCATCGGCCCATAACATTTTCAACTCATCGATAAGAGGACGTAAATAAACATCAATGTACTTTCCCGGATGTGTAGGTCCTGGTACTAACAACGAAAGAAACATAAAATGTCGCTTATTACATAACCATGGGGGTAGATTATATGGCGTTGTCATTACTGGCCAACAAGAGTAATCTCTACTTCTTCCATGAGGATGAAACCCATCTGTACATAAACCTATAACGCAATTCCTCTTTTCATCATTAAATGTAGGAAAAGCTGACATCAATTCTTTCCAACAATCAGATTCGGATGGATGCTCCATATATTCATCGACTTTATGTTCCACGTGCCATGTCATGTATTTCGCCGTTTCTTTACAATAATATAGTCGTTTCAATCTCGGAGTCAGCGGGAAATAACGTAGAATCTTTCTCGATATTTTTTTTCCACTCTTACTAGCTGTCTGATATCTTGGCTCATTACATTCAGGACACCGTTGTAAATGTTGATGTTCACCGTAATATAGAATATGGTGATTTATGCATGAGTCTATTTTAATTTCTGCTAAACCCATCTTCCGCATCATCTTTTTTGTTTTATAATAATTATCAGGTAATTCTGCATCTTCTGGTAACATCTTCTTAATAATCCTCAGCATTGCATCAAAATTACGATCGGTCATATTATATTCCATCTTCATCGATAGAAGATCCGAGACCGCAGAAAGTTTTGAATATGTCTTGCACCCAACCACAATGGCTCTTCTGCTTTTTTCAACAGCTCGTAAAATTCTGCAGACTCTCCATATGGTTCCTCATCATCTAACAAAGTATCATTAGATTCTGGACCCGCAACATCCATAACCATATCTGCAAAGGGATTAATATTGTCAGCTTCTTCCACATCATTCATTCTGTCCTCGAAATTCTCACCATGCCTCCACCAAATCTGATATCCTTCCATGAAACCCATTCTATAAAGATGTAACTGAGTTTCATCTTTTGATCTCTTCTTCATTAGACGACATTTCTTACACGGACACAAGATAGTTCCATCTGAATCCACAATACGGGAAACCTTGTGCGTAAGCAAATTGTATGAATTCCTGAACACCTCTTTGAAAAGCATCTGCTATACGCTCATCTACTACACGGTTGTACATTCATTCTCTATTGGTCATATTTATGAACCTGAATTAAATAATCTAAAATGTCAAATCTAGGAAATTGAGGATATCTAAACGTATCACATTATTGAGATAAAAGATGAGAAGAGAAGTGTATTAATTATGTTATCACTTTAGCCCGTCCATAAGGATTCAAATTTACTAAAAGATGATCGTTGTCACAAGTATCTTTATCTCTAACGAAAATTCGGCAGCATAACCCTGCACCTCTCCCGTGTACCCCATAAATCAATCGTAATTAATTATCAAAATAATCATATTATTGATTATTTCAATAATAAATATGACTGATTTGGTATACAGAAGAGGAAGGGGTTATGAAACGAATTTCCGTAAGAAATAAAGACATTGTGACACGGATCACCTTCTAGTAAATTTGAATCCTTACGGACCCCCTTAGTCCGGGACCTCCGAACTAAGGAAAGCTAATATAAATGTAATAATTTAAGATCATTTTACGTCATACATTTGTAAGTGCTACAAATGAGACTATAAAATAATCTTAAAATATTTATTCATTTATATTAACCGGGCATTTACGTATATTTGGCTGATTAACGATGGGGATAGGGATAAGTGTGATCCTTATTTAGTGCCTAGTACAGTGCTTGGGTCACTAAAAGTTAATGGGCACCTGCAAAAAAATTCAAACCTGCAAACATCAAAATCCACGACCATTGGTCTGGGATAAACATCCCAAAGTGAGTCCAATAGTGCTGTGAAAAAATAAAAAAATATAACACAGTTAGAGGTGATCAAATCCTCCAATGTGTTGCACACGCCACCCGTTGTGCAGGGCCACACACCACCCGGTGTGGAAGGGCGCACTGTGTGTGAAGAATTTTGTGCGATTTTCTAATAATTAATGTATAGTATTTTAGACTTATCATAAACCTATCTATAAGTTAATGTGATATACTTAATCACAATAACTAAAATTTAATGTGATAATAAATCACAGAATCAAAATTTTTGTTTGTAGTTGTAATTATCAAAGGCTTTGTATCTCCCATCTCCCCTTTCAATGAACCTAGTGTTATGAAACTAGTGTTATGGCACTTCTCTATATTAACATTCTCTAATGTTATTAAACTAGTCTAATGTCAATTCTCAATGAACCTAATGTTATGAACCTAGTGTTATGAAACTAATGTTTCTCTCATCCCATCTATATCAACATTCACCTACATCAATATTTAAGCACTTTACTTGTTGTGCCATTTCATCAAATACTTCACATGCCTATAATATTTTCTATATTAGACATATATATACTCAAATCTAACAACAACTATATATTAAACATCTACATGAAGCATAAGCAACAAGATTAACCATCAACAACATCAACAACATCAAAACCCTAATATCTAAAACAAGTTTAAAAACTAATGAAATGCACAAAAAAAGATAAAGGATGATAAGATATACCTAACGAAGGGTGTGTGTGTGAGTAATGGTCAAACGGGAACTCCCTCGACGCGGGCGCGGCCAAGCAAAAATCACCGGAGGAGAGGAAAACAGAGAAGAAGTCGCGCAGGAATGAGGAAAGGGGGCGCCCGATGTTCTGTTTACGAGCACGGGCGAGCACACTTATGTGCTCGCCCGGTGCTCGTTAGGTGCTCGCCAGGAAAATTGACACGCGCCAATTCGATCGCGCCTTGATTTTCAACTGGGCGAGCACATTTGGGCGAGCACGTGTGCTATTAAAGTGCTCGCCCATCAACGAAAATATAACCGCACCTCCAGATTCAAAAGGGCGATCAGGATGGCGAGCACATGTGCAACCTAAGTGCTCGCTCGCCTCTGGGCGAGCACATGTGCTCGCCCAGTGCACCCCATTGTGTGCACGCCAATCGCGCTTTTTTTGTTGTGTGTGTTATTAATTTGTAAAAATTTAAAGAAATAAAACTAAACAAAAATACCAAAATAAGGAGTCAAATCTTTTACATAATCATGTGTGTATATTGTACATTCTTACACGATTTTTGAAAAATTCATGACAAATGCATTTGACATGAAATCAACTCCGTTGTGTACATATCATTAACACTAATAAATAAAGAAATATTAGCAAATAAACCCACACAACAATTTGATAAGACCGAGAATGGAAAATTGATTTTCTTCCTCATAAAGTCTCCATGAAAATCTACTTACCTTTGAATTAATGTACAATTAATTGTCTATAAAATAAAGTCAAATCCTAAGAATAGAAGTTCATATGTGAAATTTAGATTTTAGGACCATATTATATATTATACAATTATTTAAAGTTAAACTTATCATTTCATGTCCATATTTGCATCTTTTTAATTTATTCAATTTTCATTTTATTTCCTTGATTTATTTTTAACTAAATATTAAAGTTCAAATTTAAAAATTAGAAAACTATGAAAATAAAAAAGGATCTTGTATATATTGAATTATAAACATGTATATAAGATCCTTCCCTATTTTATTTTCATATTTTATTAAATAAAAAAATAACCATGGTCGGTCCCAAGTTCAGGTAAATTGAAGAGGATTGCATGTTATGTAGCCGACAACCAACATAAAAGAGATAAATTTCTAAATAATGTTCTTTTTAAGAACACTATAAAGGAATTCGTTTCAAAAAGTTTGGATCTTTACAACATGAATTTAAGCCAACATTTAGATTTTGTTGGAGTGTTCCCTACTAGCGACATGTAGCATTGCCCAAATGCAATGAGAAGTTGAAAAGAGCTGCTACATCGTTGCCCAGATGTGGTTTAAAATTTGTAAGGGTTCTCGTATGAGGAACACATGCGAGTAAATAAGTAGTTTTGTTGCATCGCCGTTCGGATGCAGTCTAAATTTGCAAGGATTCTCGCATGATGGATGTATGCGAGTAAATAAGTTAGTCCAAAAGAGGTTGCAAAGAAAGTTACATATATGTAGTTGGAATATTGGCACTTTGAGTGACAAATCAACACAGATAGTAGATGCGATGAAAAGAAAGAAGATTCAGATATTATGCCTCCAAGAGACAAAATGGGTTAGAGAGAACGCAAGGGAGATCGAGAAGACATGCTATAAACTTTGGTATTCAGGTAAAGATAAGGGTAGAAATGGTGTTGGAGTGGTTGTTCATAAGAATTTGAAGGATTGTGTGGTTGATGTGTCAGGGATCAGATTGTTTTTCTAAAGGTGGTGCGTGAAGAAGAAATTATGTATATCATCTCATTTTTATGGGCCACAAATTAGTTTTTGTTGAAAGGATTAAACACGTTTTTAGGAGGATTTTGATAAAATTATGCAAGGAATCACACCAAGAGAGATGATTTGCCTAGGTGGAGATCTTGATGGACACATGGGGAAAGGATGCTTCATGGTATGCTAGTGTTCATGGAGGACATGGCTTTGGGGATAGAAATGAAGAGGGAAAAGTCATTTTGAATTCTGTAATGGCTTATGATCTTTTCATAGCAAACACTCTCTTCAAGAAGAGGGGAGAACATTTAATTACTTATAAGAATGGCTTGATTAGAATATAGATATAATACTTTACATTGAGGAGAAGAGATCGGTTATGTTAAAAAATTGCAAAGTAACCCTACGAGAGAGTTTGACCACACAATATCGCTTGTTAGTCATGGGTGTACAAATAAAAGGGCTTGTAAAGAAAAGGATGATTTCCAAGATCACTAGAACTAGATGGTGGAATCTTAAATTGAAGCAATCAAGCTTCAGGGAAAGGGTTTTAGAATACTAATCTTGGGATTGTAACAGAAGTGCAAACGAGATGTGTGAGGGGATAGCATCTTGTATCCAAAGGGTAGAAAAAGAGATGCTAAGTGAGTCAAAGGGAGGAGCTCCAGGGAAAAAGGAGGCTTGCTAGTGGAGTGAAGGGGTGCAAGAGATGCTCAAAATTAAAAGAGCATGCTTTAAAGCTATGTCTAAGGATGGAACGGATGAAACTTTCACAAAACTACAAAATAGCGCAAAATAGCGAAGAAGGAAGCAAAGAAGGTTATAAGCGAAGCTAATTTAAAAGCTTATGAAGTTTTGTACAAAAATCTTGACTCTAAGGAGGGACAGAAGGATATATTCAAGTTGGTTAAAGCAAGAGAAAGAAAGACCAAAGACATTTCTCAAATGAGATGCATTAAGGATGAGGAAGGTCACGTGCTTGTTACTCAGAAGGATATAGATGCTAGATGGAAGCAGTACTTCCATAAGCTTTTCATTAGAGAAGGAAATAAAGAGATCACTTCGGGAGATCTGGCTAGTAGTGAAAGTTACTTGAATCGTGCAAGCTACAGACGAATAGAAAGGAAGGAAGTAGAGGAGTCTTTTGAAGGTTATGAGACTTGAGAAAGGTGTAGGACCTGATGACATTCTTATAGAAGTTTGGAGAGTTAGGTGAGCGTGGTTCGCTTTGTCTTATAAAGTTATTCAATGTTATTCACGAAGCAAGAAAATGCTTGAAGATTGGAGGAGAAGCATCGTGGTGTCTCTTTATAATAACAAAGGAGACATTCAAAATTGTTCAAATTATAGAGGTATCAAGCTGATGGGTCACATTATAAAAATATAGGAACACGTAAATGAAAGAAGGTTGAGGCAAGTTTCCAAAATAAAAGGAAACCAATTTGAATTCATGTTAGGTTGCTCAACTATTGAAGATATACACTTGCTGAGGAGAACAATGGAGATTTATAGAGCTAAAAGGAAGAACCTACATATAATTTTTATTGATTTGGAGAAGGCTTATGATTTTATCCCACGTGAGATATTGTGGGGAGTTTTAGAGAAGAGACAAGTCCATGTCCTATAGATTAACCTCATAGAAGATATGTATGATAGGGCTTCATCTTGTGTAAGGTTACCGTCAGGGACTACTAACTATTTTAACATCCACATTGGTCTCCATCAAGGTTCATCTTTGAGTCCATTCCCTTATACTTTGATTTATGGACGAGTTGACAAGTCACATTCTGTATGATATACCTTGGTGTGTGTTATTCACTGATGATATTGATTGGTGAGACTAGATATGGAGTAGATGAGAATCTTGAGGTCTGGAGACATGCATTGGAGAATAAAGGATTTAGTATAAGTTGAGCTATGATTCAATATATGGAATATACTTTTGATGGAAGCAATGATGCATGATTGAGCTGAAGATTGGTGACGATAACATTCAGAAGAGAAATTCTTTTAGATACTTGGAACTATTTTGCAACATGATGAGGAAATTCATGGAGATGTTATTAATATAATAAATGTAGGTTGGGTAAAGTAGAGAGGAGCCTCTACTGTTCTCCGTGATAAGAAAATTCCGTTGAAAATCAAAAGGAAGTTTTACAAAGTAGTCGTGAGACCTGCTATACTCTATGGATCTTAATGTTGACATGCGAACCATAGATATGTGGAGAGAATGGAAGTAGTAGAAATGAAAATGCTAAGGTGGATGTGTGGACACACATGTAAAGATCGGATTCGGAATGATGCAATCACAAGGAAGGTTGGTGTATCTCCGATTGAGGATAAGATGCGAAAAAATCGGTTAAGGTGGTTTGGCCATTTGCAAAGGTGGTCGGCGGATGCACCATTAAGGAGATGTGAGTTTTGGGATGTTGAGCCGACTAAGATAGGGCGAGGAAGGCCCAAGAAGTGTTGGAATGAGACTATATGGATGGATCTTAGTTTTTTATATCTAATCCCGAGAATGACCCAAGATATATGAATGCGAAGAATACTTGTACCTGACCTACTTAATGTGGAAAAAGGCTTTGTTGTTCTTTTCTTGAATATAAAAAATGTAAAATATTTAAATGATGTATAAATAATATAATAGCATTTTACAAAAGTATATAATGTAAATATTATTAAGATAAAATAAAACCCTAAAAATAACTCTTTTGCACATTTTACACTTATAAAATACCCCAACATTTATGTATTTGTACATATGACTCATTTTGACTTTTAGATCTTCTTGAATGTTGTAGACATCATTGATATGTAAAACTTTTCATGAAGATCATTTTTTTAGTTTCGAGCTCTTTTGTTGGTTTATTTTTAATTTTCTCTTCATTTTATTTATTATTTTTGTTTTGTGACATGTGGTTCCTTTTCATTAGATGGCAACCTCCATCTCAGCACCCTTCTAATCGTGGCCACCATTATCCATGTCTGGTCTTGTACCCAGCCTATGTGTGAAGGTCAACTTCCTCGTCCTCAACTTCATATTCCCCATCTACGCATTAGCATCTTCGTGAACCCATGATGGCACCACGTTCATGTTCCATCTCTTCCCCAACCATCTATCAACCAAATCGTCCGAAAACCACCAGCTCCTCCATGTCATCGAGCTCCATTAACCCCACTCCACCTCTGCAACCGTCCTCCATCGAGGTCATAACCTACCACTTGTAAGACCTAACTGCATACACGTGAGAGAGATCCTTCTCCGACCACTTCTTTTGTCTCTGGTGGCTGCTCTGATGTGAAGGAATATGGAAATGATGAGGTTTCTCCAATCAAGAGAGATTTGAGGCAGGTTCTTCCACACCTTACTACAGTAGAGCATCAAGAGGTTGCATAGGACCAGTCACTGCCACAACTTTATGAGAGGACCATCGGGCTTCAAATGTCTAAATTTGTAAGTGCTTTATGTAATATTCCCACAAATTTAAAATAACCTTAGATGCCAAACACCATGATCTATCTAATGCAATTTATTAAGGATTTAATATAATGGTTTGCTATTTTAAAAAAATAGAAATCAAAATTAGTATCATGTTATATTTTCATTTTTAATTAATTCATACTAACTTCGAAAATTCCATAAAAATATATTAGGTTGCATATTACTCTTCATCATACTAACTTTTTTTGAAAATTATTGCATTTAATCATAAAAATTTAAAGTACCTTGAACCTTGTATAATTCATAAAATTTCATATTAAATCCTAAAATGAAAAACCATTTTTAAATACTTATTCCTATCCATGAAAAATAATATTAGTTTTTTTGGGCCCATTTCTCATAGATTGTCTATTTTGCAAAGTGAGATTGGAACACTTTTACATGTTTTGAAAATTTCATTTCTTTGTTTTATTTTAATTGTATTCCTATGTTTTAAAATACCCAAAAATATTATAAAAGCTTAACAAACCAAAAAAAAATAACTAATTTATATTTTTATCACCATTAAAAATTATCTAAACCTTTATTTCGAGTGCTTTGCTTTTATAAGTTTAACCTTTATTCTCTTTTTTATTTAACTATTCTATAAATCAAATAAAAAATTGTAAAATTTAAAAAATACAAAAGAAACAAAATATAAAAAAAATAATAATACAAAAATTTAATGCATCGATATCACTTTGCATTGAGCCTCATTGCATTAATTGCATCCATAGTATTTCATGTGCATTGAACTCATTTTGCATTACTTGCATTTGATACCACAGTTGTACTTTACATAAAATTAGATAAAGTGAATCGTGCTTGAGTAAATATCTAAAAACTTTACCGCATTATTGTGTTCATCCTTCGAATCTTACTAAGTAAAAAAATACTCTTTATACCGGTATGATTTTTTTTACTAGTTGCTTTATATCCACTCTACTACAACTGACATGAACTAACAAGAATAGAGAGTGTTTTTTTTAAATAGCCATTTAATTAGGGAGCAGGCACAACTTTTTGGACTTAAGTCACTTTAGTGTGCTTTTTAGTGCTTTACGTTTTTGTGTGATTCATTTCATATATGTTAAAATTGTTGTTTATTTTTAGTCACATTTATGCATTTCTGTCTATTATTCACTACCATATTTTCATTGCATTTCATTTGTCTATCTCTCGAATCTAACCCAATTATTTCTCGTGACTAGAACAATGTCGAGCACATTAGAGGCGAGCGATTCAGAGGACGAAGCTCATTGTAAAGGGATTAAGAAGAGTTTTTTCTGAGTCCGTAAGAGAGGGCCAAAGTCAGTATTCTCATTATTTATTGTACAACTTTTGCAGACTATGTTTGGAACCTCACGTGCATGACCCTGAGAATTGGACTTATTTAAGAATATTTCAATCCTAGTTGGGTGGTCGACGCTCACTGGTGTTTTCAGTGGTTTTCTGGCATGTTTTTCATTTTTCCCTAGATTTTGCCACTAAAGCTACAAAGAAATTAAAGGCTTTATATAACTAAGGAATACACCTTGCTTGTACTAAATAAACGCATCATATATCATATTTCACTTCGTAAAAGTCAAATCAATTTTTCTTTCTCATATAAGTTTATGTTCTATGTGTACATTTCTCGTTGTGTTCATTTAAATTAGCTTTAATAAATTCTCTTTTGCGAAGAAGCAATGTAAGTACCTCTAACTAGGCATTTATTATAGCTTTCTCACATTGCATCAGCTTTTCACAATTCTTCCATTTTTATTCCTCACTTAGAAAATAACCAAGAATTAATTAAACCAGTAGAGGATATTTTGAACTGGACTCAAAACAAGTGATAACATATAATTAAAGCTCCAAGACTATTGAACATTTCGACTAATACAAAATCAAAAGGTGGACTTCATTGTACCTGGAAGATTAACCCCAAAATTGTTTGTAGGTATGCTCCAGATTGAGTAAGGCATGTAGCCCTAAGGATTAGAGTCAAACATCCTTAGACTTATTCTTGTGATGTGTGAGCTTTTGACCATCTGGATACGTATATTGTCAGCACCCATTCCTTCAACCTAAATGGTGACTGTTGTTTAAGGTGTTAGAAGAGAAAGCTCAAGGGTCATGATGTTGGACATTCTGGGAGGAGGTTAATCATGAAATGATCAAGTACATTAGAGACTTATTCTAAGTGGTTGCCTAACAATATTATCTAAAATTTCACACTAAGCTTGAAAAGATTTAAATAGGTTGAACTCTTACAGATTTCACCCTGGTGCATGTGAACTTGGGTTTGATTTGTATATTGATTGCGTGTGCATATGAGTATGCACTATTTGCGCCTTTCCCCCATCTATTGATTTGACTTCAAGCATGTAAGTTTGCATGATCGACTCACCTCCACTATAAGAAAGATTGCCACAATCATAACGGTCACTTACCTCCTCTTGTTGACAACTTAGTGCATTCTCGACAATGACCATAACCTTGAGGGAGGTTTGGAGAAAGAGAATGTCATGGACAAACCTTAGTGCAACTTATTCCTCCCCACTTCAGCATATTTGTGTGTAGAGGGTGGGGGGATGGAAAGGCTATATGTGTATTGTTGCCTCATTGTGAGTTAGACATAATTAGATTAACTTAATGGTCCCACTAAGTGTGAGGGCATGCATGTAAGACAAAATGTGTTTGCGAGGGTTATGATGTCAATATTACGTATATATCATCTAGATGTTATTATTTCATTTCATCGGTACAATTAACCATTTAATCTAATTTTTATCTAGTTAAAATATGATATAACTTTGAAAACTCTAGGGTTTACTCCCAACAAGAAAAAGGGGCATCTGATGAATCCACGATTCATTGTCTTTATTCTTTCATTTTGACTAAAGTCCCCGATAAAATACATATAAATAAATACTAATTCTCATACTTTAATACATTAACATCAATTGTTAATAATGTAAATTTAACACTTATTTACATCAAAATAAAAGAGTAAATATAAAGGAAAGAAGGAAGAATGTATATATGAACCAAAGATACAAACTTACCCTAAACTCCGAGACTAGGAGAACCCTAGGCATGGTCAACAATGAATAAAAGTAGGGGGAGATAGGACAATAAGCTAAAAATCCCAAATAATCAAGAGCATCAATGAATATATGTACCATATTGACATTGTAAATATTTTTTACTATTTTAGCTATCATTAAGATAATCTAAATCAAAATATTTTCTTCTTGAAATAATCTCCTAAATTATATCTTGCAAAGGTAACATGGTATAATCAATCGAAAGCCTAGGACTAAAATTCAAAGCTTTATATCTTCTCCCTATGAACTTAAAATTCACTAAACTCACTTTCATCTTATTCACATTGAAAATATCTTTTAAATTAGGGTGATTTTATTAAAATCAGAGTTAAGATCTGAAAGTCAATCTTTTGGGGTACTATGGTATTTGTACAACAATATATTAGTTGTATTTAATTTATTCTTTGTATTGTGTTCATATAAGTATTTTTCATTTTTCTTATATTTTATAATAAATATATAAAATCCAAATAAAAATTGTAAAAGTAAAAAATCACCAAAAATAAATCAGAGTAGATATTATATGGGTATAATATATCTATATTTTATATAGTCGCATTTATGTATACATGTAAATAAGCTCAGAAAAATCTAATATACATCTGTGTGTACAATAATTTATTCTTTAAATTAGTAAAATATAAAAAATGATGTATACAACAACAACAACAACAACAACAAAGCCTTTTCCCACAATTAAGTAGGGTCGGCTACATGGATTCTTCGCCTCCATTCAGATCTATCTTGGGTCAATCTCGGACTTATATCTAAAAAACTAAGATCCCTTCGTATAGTCTCTTTCCAACACTTTTTGGGCCATCCTCGCCCTCTCTTAGCCGGCTCAACATCCCAACACTCGCATCTCCTAACCGGTGCATCAGTTGACCTTCTTTGCAAATGACCAAACCATCTTAAGCGGTTTTCTCGCATCTTATCCTCGATCGGAGCTACACCAACTTTATTTCTGATTGCATCATTTCGAATCCGATCTTTACGTGTATGTCCACACATCCATCTTAGCATTTTCATTTCTGCTACAGCCATTCTCTGCACATGTCTATGGTTCTCAGGCCAACATTCAGAACCATAAAGCATAGCAGGTCTCACGGCTGCTTTGTAAAACTTTCCTTTAATTTTTAAAGGAATTTTCTTATCACAGAGAACAGCGGAGGCTCCTCTCCACTTTAGCCAGCCTGCATTTATTCTATTAGTAACATCTCCATCAATTTCCCCATCATGTTGCAAAATAGATCCTAGATATCTAAAAGAATCTCTCTTTTGAATGTTATTGTCACCAATCTTCACCTCGATTCCTTCACCATTGCTTCCATCAAAAGTGCATTCCATATATTCCGTCTTAGCCCTACTTATACGAAAACCTTTAGTCTCCAATGCATGTCTCCAAACCTCAAGCTTCTCATTTACTCCATCTCTAGTCTCGTCAATGAACACAATATCATCAACAAATAACATACACCAAGGTAACTCATCCTGAATGTGACTTGTCAACTCGTCCATAATCAAAGTAAAAAGAAATGGACTCAAAGCTGAACCTTGATGTAAACCAATGTTGATATCAAAATAGTCAGTCTTCCCTGTCGGGGTTCTTACACAAGATAAAGCCCTATCATACATATCCATGAGATTAATGTATAGGACAGGTACTTGTCTCTTCTCCAAAACTCTCCACAGTATCTCTCGTGGGACGGAATCATAAGCCTTCTCCAAATCAATAAAGATCATATGGAGATTCTTCCTTTTAGCTCTATAAATCTCCATTGTTCTCCTCAGCAAATGGATGGCTTCAATAGTTGAGCGACCTGACATGAATCCGAATTGGTTTTCTTTTACTTGGGAAACTTGCCTCAACCTTCTTTCGATCACACGTTCCCAAATTTTCATAGTGTGACTCATCAGCTTGATACCTCTGTAATTTGAACAATTTTGAATGTCTCCTTTGTTCTTATACAGAGGCACCACGATACTCCTCCTCCAATCTTCAGGCATTTTCTTGCTTCGCCAAATAACATTGAATAGATTCGTAAGCCAAGTCAAACCACGCTCACCTAAAACTTTCCATACTTCTACAGGGATGTCATCTGGTCCAACACCTTTCCCAGGTCTCATAACCTTCAAAGCCTCCTCTACTTCTTTTCTTTGTATTCGTCTATAGCATGCACGATTCAAGTAACTTTCACTACTAGCTAGATCACCCAAAGTGATCTCTCTATTTCCTTCTCCAATGAAAAGTTTATGGAAGTATTGCTCCCATCTAGTCTCTATATCCTTCTGAGTAACAAGCACGTGACCTTCCTCATCCTTCATGCATCTCACTTGAGAAAGGTCTTTGGTCTTTCTTTCTCTTGCTTTGGCCGACCTGAATATATCCTTTTGGCCCTCCTTAGAGTTGAGATTTTTATACAAAACCTCATAAGCTCTTGACTTAGCTTCGCTTACAGCCTTCTTTGCTTCCTTCTTCGCTATTTTATAGTCTGTGAGAGTTTCCTCTGTTCTATCCTTAGACATAGCTTTAAAGCAATCTCTTTTAATTTTCAGCTTCTCTTGCACCCCTTCACTCCACCACCAAGCCTCCTTTTGACCCGGAGCTCCTCCTTTTGACTCGCCTAGCATCTCTTTGGCTACCTTTCGGATACAAGATGCTACTGCCTCCCACATCTCGTTTGCACTACCGCTACAATCCCAAGATAAGTCTTCTAAAACCTTCTCCCTGAAGCTTGATTGCTTCAGCGGAAGATTCCACCACCTAGTTCTAGTGATCTTAGGAACCTTCCTTTTCTTTACCAGCCCTTTTATTTGTAAATCCAAGACTAATAAGCGATGTTGGGTTGTCAAACTCTCTCCAGGGATTACTTTGCAACACAACCGATCTCTTCTCCTCAACGCAAAGTAATCTATCTGTGTTCTAGTTGAGCCACTCTTATAAGTAATTAAATGCTCCTCCCTCTTCTTGAAAATAGTGTTTGCTATGAAAAGATCATATGCAGTTATAAAATCCAGAATGACTTTTCCCTCTTCGTTTCTACCCCCAAAACCATGACCTCCATGCACAGTTGCATACCCTGAAACATCTTTTCCCACATGTCCATTAAGATCTCCACCTATGCAAACCATCTCTCTTTGTGGGATTCGTTGTAAAATCTTATCCAGATCCTCCCAGAAAGCTTGTTTAGTCCTTTCATCTAAACCAATTTGCGGTGCATAAACTGAGATGATATTCAGAATTTCTTCTTCAAGCACCAACTTTAGCAAAATAATTCGATCCCCAAATCTTTGCACCTCAACCACACAATCCTTCAAATCTTTATGAACAACCACTCCAACACCGTTTCTGCCCTTATCTTTACCTGAATACCAAAGTTTAAAATCTGTCTTCTCGATCTCCCTTGCTTTCTCTCCAACCCATTTAGTCTCTTGAAGACATAATATATGAATCTTCCTTCTTTCCATTGTATCCACTATCTCCATCAATTTTCCAGTTAAAGTACCGATATTCCAACTACCAATCCGTAACTTCCTTTGCAATCTCTTTTGGACTAACTTCTTTACTCGCATGCGTCCATTATGCGAGAACCCTTGCAAATTTTGGACTGCATCCGGGCGGTGATGCAGCGGAACTAGCTTATTTACCCGCATGCGTTCCTCATGCGAGAACCCTTGAAAATTTTGAACTACATCCAGGCTGCGATGTAGCGGCCCTTGCCAATTTTTCATTGCATTCGGGCGATGCAACGCGTCGCAAGTAGGGAACGCCCCAACGAAATCTGTATGTTTGCTTAAACCCATGTTTAAAAGATCCGAACGGTTTCGAGATAAATTCATAAATAGTGTTCTTAGAAGAACTTTAAGAACACTATTTACAAATTTATCTCTCCTACGCTGGCTGTCGGCTACCTAACGCGTAACCCTCCTCATTTACCCGGGCTTGGGACCGGCCATGGCTGAGTTTTGTAAAATTAAATAGCTAAATATTTGTAAACCTATTTTCTCATGTTTTTGCCCATTTTCTTTTACTATTTTATTAATATTTATATGTATAATATGCCATTTCATTGGTAATATATATATATATCTACATTATTTACTTACATTAGTTTTAAATTTGTTGTACTTTTTTATTTATTTTGTATTTATTTTAATAAGTCAAAATAGGATCAAAGGCTTTTTGTCGTGTAGTTGACAAAGGACTCTTGGGCTCCAAGCCCATTGGTCAGTTTACCCGGGAATGTTGACCCATTCGGGTCAACATCTCCCCCTCATCTTATCTACATGTGCCATACCCAAATCCACCTCCTGCCTGACCCCAGTGCCACACTTGACACTTCCTATGTCCCACCTCTTCTCAAACTCCGATTATCTTACTGCTTGATCCAGATTTGAACCATTAGATTATCGTGTGCCAATTTTTTCATCCTCATTTTGAATCTTTGATCCTTGCCTATGAAATCCCTTCTAGGAGAATCGTTTCTCCGGATCCTCCATTTCTCGAGTCTCTTCCAGAGCTACGAGCGTGTGGGGGTTGGTGACCGGGTGCCTTCCCGGTCGTTGAGCGAGGTAGATAGGACGTGGAGCGGAGGCCATATCGACTTCATTGGAATGAGCTTCTCCGCCGCGATCACCCTCCACTTCCACCGCCGTGTTGAGGCCATTAAAATCCTCGGAGCTTCCTCTCTGAATCACACGAGACAAATCCATTCCAGGTAGTTTCACGTCTCCCTTCTCCTCCTTCTCTCATCTTCTCAATCCTTTTCTTCTCTCGATGCTTCTCTTCCCCTTAGTTTTCTCTCAGATTTGACACTGAAATCTATTCCGGTCATTGAGATCCAGTGCATTTTTGATCCCCTCCGATACCCGTTCTATCTCTCAGACCCATTCATCTCCGGTGAGATCGCACTCCCGTCATTCGCCTCCGATGAATGGGAGATCCATCCATTTCCATTTTTATTTTGCTGTGTATATAAAACGCCCGAGCGAGGATCAAATCCCTCGAGCCTATCATATCACCTGCAGGAGATCGAGAATCGAATGTCTGGATATATGAGAAGCAACTGATCTCAAAGGAGCATCACTGATTGAGGGGATTTGATCGAAGCACGTCGCGTTCGAGCAGCATCTGGAGCATAACGAGCCACTCATGGAACTAAGCATGATCCGGAGAACCGAAGTATCATGTTGATCAGCTACACCTGAGGATATATACATCAGGAGCACCAATACTGAGCCCTTACATCCAATTCTGCATCGAGCACCGCCACCTGAAGCTTCAACTTGGAAGAGGACCACCATCTGAATGAAACTTCGCCTGGAGCCGACCTTTGCCAGGTCGAACTACCTGGAGCATGAGCGCAAGCGATTAACCTACCTGATCGAGCACCATCAGAATCGTACCGTTCCGAGCATCACTTGGATCGATTCTCAAGCTCGTCGCCTCGAGAGTACAAAAGCGGGAAGAACATCATCGAATCCCAGGATCTACAACAACCATTTGATCGACCTTGAATTAACAGCTCGGATCAGTCTCAAGTATTAGCATTCCAACTGTTAGATCTACGATCGTGTGCTGTAAATGACATTTAGAGTTGGGGTTGCAATGTACGAGGAACATCGAACGAGGATCTGACGACCCTCAAGAATTAGGGATAGTGGACTCGCATCTCGAGGTGAGAGATTGGTTATCTAAGGGACGATCCTCTCTGCGGATAAATAGATTCACCGAGGGCTTAATCTTAGTAACGTCACGATCTAGATTCTAGGGCTTCTGCCGCTTTAGCAATTCACGTATACACAACGTGACGTTCGAATAACTGCGTATATACCCTCAGATATAATAAATATCATATACAGGTCAAGCTCCAGCTGCAACACGTGATTGATCACGTGTGTTGTAGTGGTTTTGCATAACCTTCCCGCATCTTATCGTTATTAACATATAGGTCCATCTGCTACCTATTCATGTAGTTCGGCACGTGACAGTTATTTTGCGCATACACCCGTCATTTTCATTAAGGAATTTTTACCCCACGAACCCTAGAATCTTTGTATATTACCTTCTCGACTTTGTAAACATTGTTATTATCCACTCGATCACGTAAACTTGCTCCATCTTACCCCACGAACCATGCCATTAATTTCACACTTCTTGGATTAACTTGCTTGGATTTAAAACAAGTTAATCAAATCACATGAAATTCAACGGTTGGATTTCTTCCTCTCTCTCCCTCATTCATTTTTCTCCCCCATACTTCCTCTTCCTTTCCCTTCACCCCACCTTCACCCCCACCCCCACTCGTCCACCAACCCTCTATTCTTGTAGCGGTCACCGAACTGCGGTATGCCCACCACTGGTACTCCTGTCGCCATGGCCTCCAACACAGAGTTCCACCCATAGTGGCTCATGAAGCACCCAATGTGCTCCAGCACCTTCCTCTACTTGCACCAATCCACCACCCTCCCCTTCTCTCCACCTCCCATGTCGTAGTCCTTCACCGCGCACAGGGAGTGGTGCCCAAAGGACTCAAGGGTCTCTGCCAAGCCTCTGACCATTGTCTGGGAGGACCTAGTGAGGCTGCCAAAGGTGATATACACAACGGACTTGGACCCATCTTTTTCCCTCTCGTCGATCCACTCCATGTAGATGTCGTCGGCTTTCCACATGTCTAGTTCTGCTCGAGAAGAGGTAGGAGAGGACTCATAAGGAGCACGGTAGCTAGGTTTGTTGATGGTGGGTTGGTTCTCAAGGCCCGGAAAGGAATTAGTTTCATAGGAGGGCGCAATGGAGGCGGTGGTGGAGGGCGACATGGGAAGTCCATGGAAGGAATTAGGTGGTGATTACGATGGAGGAGGGGTGGGGGAGGAGGAGATGAGGTGGTTGAGGTGAGAGGAGGAATGGATGCAGAGGCGGTGGAAGAAGGTAGGGTGGTTGTTTTAACGGTTGAAGGAAAGGTAGCAGAGCGGAAGAGGGTCTCGAGGATGGGGGAGAAGGAGGGGTCGGAGAGGAAGTAGATGAGGGGGAGTGGAGCAAAGGGAGGGTTCTCCGCACTTGCTCCTGTCCATGTCTACGAAGAAGAGCGGAGCTCATTACATAAACAAAGCAATAAAGAGAGCAAAGGACTTCTCCTCCTGCAGCCACTGAATGAGACTAGCACCATGCATAATAAAAAGAGACCCACACGCTCCTCGTCTCCATCTCAGGCCAAGTCCACCTCAACTCCATGCTCTACCTCAATCGTTGCCTCTCCCTCCTTAGCCTACGCCCCACCATCTCCACCACGCGAGGAGGAGCACGTCAAAGGATGGAGAGGAAGGAGAAGACGAGGGCATCTTCCAGGTCCGTCCACCAGTGGGGATGGATGTGATCGGGTGTGTGAAAAGCGAAGAAAGCGAGAGCCGCTAAATAGTGGTCTGACAAGTCAGACTCACTGTCGTTGATGCGACTACTCAAGCCTCCTCGATCTTCAACAACTAACCCACACAATCAATCAAGGAATGAATAGCAAGGATTAAAATTTATTATACCCTACTAAAAATGTACAATGGCAAGCAAGTAGGGGTCGAACTCATGAAGCAAGGGTGTAAAGCATAGATAAAACTCCAAACCTAGGTCTAATAAGCCACTTAGCCAATCTAGATTTTTTTGTGGGTTTTTAATTTTTAAATTTTTGTATTTTGATTTTTGATTTTTATTTTTTGTATTTTGATTTTTAATTTTCTAATTTTTATAATTTATATTTATATTTTTTTCTTTTTGAATATTGGAAAATAAAAACAATGGAATAAAAGACAAGGTAAAATATTTATAAAAATAAGCAAAAATAACCAAAAATTCAGAAATAAAATGTTTTTGATATTTTTAGGATTTTTTACTGTTTTTGTGATTTTTGGGTAATTTTCAAGGTGTTTTGGTATTTTTAAATACTAAAATAAGAGAAAACAGTGACAAAGTTGCTGGCTGGGGATAAAACTGGAATTAAAAATAGAAAATAGCCACAAAATTTGTCCACACTATTTTTCAAATAAAGAGGATAAAATCTAGAGCAAACAGAAACTGAGTTTGTATTTTTTGGAGTTTTCTTTGATTTTATATATTTTTTTGAAGTTTTAGAGTGTTTTTAAATTTTTAGTGTTTTTCGTTTGAGATTTTTTAGTGATTTTTGGACTGGCACTAAAATATGATAAAATAGACACTAGGGAATTTTTTTGGAATTTTTGGAGGTATTTTAATTTTTTTTAGCATTTTCTAAGCTAGACAGTAGAGAAAAAGCATGTTTTTGATTTTTAATAAATATAAAAATAAAATAAAATTTAAAACTAAAAATATGGCGTAAGAGTAGAAGCAAACAGGAGCTTAAACCTATTTTTTAGAATTTTTAGCAATTAAATGAGGCGTGAAATAAATAGACTAAGCACACAAAAATCCTAAGCCTAGCCGGGGTATAAATGTAATTATAAAAACATCCAGGGGCTCAGATGCAAATTTCACCAAAAAGTCACGCACAAGATCACGTGATATGTCATTCACAGGGGCATAATTGTAATTAATGAAAACCGGCTGGGCATACATGCAATTTCTCCAAAAAGATATTTAATTAACTACGCACAGGGATATAATCGCAAATAACTAAAAGTTCCGGGCCGAACATGCAAAATACCCAGAAGTCACGCGCCCAGTCACGTGAGGTGACGTGGCATGGACTAAAGTGCAAATAGTGAAACTGTGAGGGCCTGAGTGCAAATATTACAAAACTTTTTAAACTTCAAACGAAAGTTTTTAGACTAAAACGTAAATACAAAAAGTCGTGGGTGGAAGATGCAAAATACCCACGGGCTCGATCGTGCGGCCGATGGCGTCCCACTAATCCACATGGCGCGCATCCGACGGTGCGTATCCCTTCGTCCTGGGCGGCTGAGATTAGGTCTTCAAGGATCGATCGGACGGCTGGAGGCGCTTGATGATCGGACGGCGGAGATGGCGTCTGGAGGTGGCCTCTGATCCAACGGCAGGGGGAGGTTCACAAAGAACTCCTCCCCGGCGAGCTTCGATCGGCGATTGCGGCCGACACACGGCCGCTCCGGCCCCCGGATCAAGGGCAAAAGGATCCTGGGGCCCTTCCGCGTCAGATGGTGGCCTCCGGCGAGGCAGAGGCGGCGAGAAGCGGCCGGACGAGGAAGGCGACCTGGGCGGAGGAGCCTGGAGTCGATGACGGTCGATGGAGCCTCTCTGGGGCTCAAACCTGAAATGTTAAGTGCACAAAACCCAGGCGAACAAAATGGTGGGGTCTGATGGGTCAGCTGAGGCGACAAGTGGTGCGGGCGGAGAGCTCCGGTGAACGGCGGAGAACGAAGCTCGGTCGACTCGATCTGAGCGAGATCGAGATGAGTGAAGGGTGCTGCGTGATGAAGGAGTGAAGGGGAAGATAATGGAGGGGTCTGAGGTCGAGTCGATGCGTTGGGTGGCCGGAAATGATGGGCGGAGCTCAGCTCCGCCGTGGGTTCGATCAACGATTCACGGTGATTGGATGAACAGCAAGCAAAGCTGTTACTTAACTAACCTAATCTACGCTACAGCTACAAGAAAACGAAGAGAAAAGAGGAGGAGACCCACCAGAGGCGACGGGCTGTGAAGCACGGCAGAGCTCCGGCGAGGGGTCGAATCGCTTCGATTCAACACCAAACAACGCAAACCCCGGGTTGATTCGACTCCTACTGTCACTAGGAGCACGAAGAGGTAGAGGTTTTTGGTTGAAAATGGCGGAAGAAGGATTAGATTCAAATTGAAGTCGGGGGGTTCTTTTTGTAGTGTTGACGATGGGCGTGGAAGACGAGGGCGAGAACGCCTCGATCAGTGGTCTTCAGCCCCAGATTTCACTAGGGCGTGAATCACCATTGACCGAGGAGCAAAAATGCAGAAGGCATCTTAGTGGATTGGTGCAAGGTGGAGGCTAGGAAACGGCGAGAAGAAGAGACAAAACGTCTCTGACAAGGCTGGAGGAGAAGGTCAGACAGTTGACCTAGGTCAACTGTCAGACCAACCTGGTTGGTCCACGTGGACCAACCAGGAAAAATCCTCAAAAAAACATTTTCAAAAATCGAAATAAAATAGTAAATAGATGAATTTCAATTTGATTAAAAAATAAAAATTGTTTATTAATGTATGAAGTAGTTTATTATGAATTTTATTTATTTTTATGAGGCTTATTTTTACAAGTTCACTTTTACCCCTTTATAGGTATAATACCTATACATTTTAGCATTTCATTTTTATTCTATTTTTTTTAATGCTATTATTTTTATTTAGTATTTTATAAAATTATAAGATATTTTTATATACATAAATATATTTTTACTTTATTTTTCTGGTTTATTTTGTATATTTAATAAAATATGAATATAAAAAGTATAGGTATACATATAGGTATGATATCTGTATATCCTATATGTGTTTATTTTTATTTTAAGTTTTATTTAGGTTTTTATTCTAATTTTAGTGTACATAATGATTATAAGGAATATTTACAACATTATAAACATATAAAATATAAAAATAATGAACAAAGAATAAATTAAATATTTTATGCAGTACAAGTATACAATACGGGTCCAAAATTCAACTTTCAAACCGTAGTTCCGCCAAATGCGAAACCACCACCATTAATTAGATTATTTTATGCTATATACAATTAAAGGTGAGTTTGCTACATTTGGAGTTGTCTGTTGTGAGATGCGGGTCTGGGAAGTTGAGATTCTGGATTTTTATTCAGACCATAACTTTTTATCTGTGTAACATTTTTCTGTGAAATCAATTTTGTATTTTTCTTTATTTAATTATCTACAACTTTCATGTACAAAGTTTCTTTATTTGATGTATAAAAAGTGGAACCAAAAATAGGTCCCAAAATGAATAAAGAATGAATTAATAATTATAGGTATTTGGCCCTTATCTCCCCCTACTTTATTCCTTGTCGACCTATTCATCAAGATGCCTAGGTCTCGGGGGTTTTGGGTCATAAAATATTTACAATATTTTATTCTTTTTCTTTTCTTTATTTATTCTATAATTTTGGCTTTAATTACAGTATTTTATACACTAATATGATGCACATGCATGGATGCTAAGATGATGATTTTAATGCTTTTTACAGGTATTTGCTAGGGTTTTTGGTGCCAAAATGATAGAATAAAGATGATGAAATGTGGATTCATCATCCCCCTATACTTTACCTTTGCTAGTCCCTAGCAAACACTTATGCAATAAGTGCAAAAGAAGAAGAAAGAAAAGAAAAAGAAGAAATATGGATTTTAGTTGATTATCAAACTTGTCTTCACAAAATCAAAGTTTGGAGCTTGAGTCGGACCTTTGGAATTTTAGTGCGAGCGGAACCTTAGTGAGAACCGTGTTTGAAATCCAACAACCCTTGAGAATCCCAAAACTCTGTCCAAGTCTCCTCAATAGCCAGGTCAGAAATCTCTCAATTCATGCGCAAACTCTTACGACTATGAATCTGACTCGTACAGTGTAAGTGATGGCGGCTCTCCCCAACCAGAATGACAAAGAAACTGACTTCTCCAGTACGACAACCCAATGATTCCCCAATCTAGCAACTCCATCCTCGAGGAGCGGGGTACTCCCTTCTAAGTTCAAGTGGCAACCAGCTCAAGAGGAGGGGGTGAAGAGAAGAATGGACGATAGCCAGTGTAGCTACCTATCCTGGGATGCAAGACCAGTGTAGTCAAGTCATCCTGCTGCAGGCTCACATATTTGACTTTGGAACTCAAGCTTGCTTATTGACTTTGTACATACTTGCAGGCTCTTTTATTTTTGTACATGCCTGATTTGATATATATATATATTTGAATACTATATACAACAGCATTTACATAAGGAGTTTTTCCTCTTGAGCCAGTAGACTATCCCTCTTTTGAAGCTTTATCGCAACCCACAGCCTCCTGTCTTTAGACTTCCTAATCACTGGACGGGTTGGGGTGCACTTCCCTCCCTAGAGGAGGACAAATGTTTCCACTTGTGTGCGTCTCATACCGGCAAATCCAATCCCCTCACCACTCCAACTGAGTCGAGCCATGTGAAAGGTGCAGGTGTCCAAGTTAGGTCATTATCAACAAGAGTCGTGCGTGTGCTCCGAAATACTCTACTTAGGCAGTCAAGAATCCATTGAACCAAGTCTCGTGATCCTCAAAGAATTAAGTCAACTAGACCTGAAGTACCTCAAACCCAATTCCTATAAGGTTCCTGTTATTAGGTAGATTTTAAGGTCCAATCAACCTCCAATCTCCGGATTTTACTTAGACTTGTTCAACCATCAAACTCAATCCGAAAAATGCGAATGCCATGCAATTGCCATGCAGAAAATATTTTTGTGATGCAATTTTCAAGGATTTTGAACTTTTTATGGATTTTTGGAAATACAATGCATGCATATGCAGATGCATTTTTTTTGTATTTTTCAAAAAGATTTTTCGAATGTTTTTGGATTTTAATTTTGCAAATGTTTTTGGGATTTTTGAAAAGAAAAGTTTTGGCTGAAAACTAGGTTACAAATATGTACACGGGAGTGCTTCTTTTATATACAAGAAGTGGATTTTAAGAATTTACAAGGGTAAGTGGTCAAGTTTATACATATATACATAGTGGCTTTTGGTGAGATGTAAGTATTCCTCAAACTTATTTGACACAAGCTTTTCACACAAATTTTTGAAAACTATAGTCCAAAATAGTTTTTACAAACATTTTACAAACATGTACACACATTTGAAAATCATTTTGCAAAGGCTTTCAAAACAGTATATATAGATTTTTCAAACATTTTTGCAACCATTCTTCAAACCATTTGCAAATCATTTTTCAAACATTTTATTTCACACAAAGAAAAGAAATTTTTACAAACCACACATTTTTACACAGGTTGAAACAAAATATTTTCAAAATAGTTTTCAAAAGGTGTTCACAAAGATTTTCAAACCATTTTTCAAACATTTTGCAAAATATTTTCACCTGATTTATTAATCAGTAATTACAAAAAGACTTTGAGGAACGACCACATCTTTTTATTAAGAATTATTAGCCATCTTTATTGGGAAAATACGCAAGTACGAATTATGGCTAAAGTATATACATAGTATATACGACCCCCCTATACTTAGCTTGAGCTATGTCCTCATAGATCGGAGAGAAAGAGAAGACATAACTCGTACTAAGTATAGGCAAGTCTAAATAATAAAGAACTACATGAATGAATTAATGAGAAGTTGGCCGTCCCCCTATACTTAGGATCAAATAATCCTAAGTATAGCAGACTGTTCACAACGTAGGGAGGGTCAAGGGTGGGAATGAACATATCGTACTCAGATTGTCTCCCCCTATACTTAGGGTAAGATATCCCTAAGTATAGACAAGAAAAGGAGACAATGGAGAGGATCGTAAAGAATAGAGAAACTCAGGGTGCACACCCCCTATACTTAGGACAAAGTACGTCCTAAGTATGGACAACTGTCTACAAGGGCGGCACCTTTCAGATACAAAAAGAAAATAGAACAGGAAAAGAAGAAAAGAAGAAAAGAGATGAAATTGGATATGAACAACTCGGGATGCGCATCCCCCCTATACTTAGGATAAAGTGCATCCTAAGTGTAGCAGTGATGAAAGGGATGGCATCAATTCGGTAGATAAAAGAAATTGAAAAGAAGAAAAGAAGAAAAAGAAGATAAGACGTAAAGGGAAATCATTCAAAAATGTTTTGATGTGCTTTGCCTTCCTCTGCCTCTTTCGAGATATTCAACTCATCCTCATAGATTACTTGAATTGAGTCAACGATGGCCATGAATGTGTCATGTTCAAGGTATGGCTTCAGAAGCTGTCCATTGACTACAAAAGGCTGTGCGTCAGCTGACAGATTGGATATCAATACACTTCCGTTGTCACGCACCTGCCTAACCAAAAACGGCCCAGTCCATTTGCTCTTCAATTTGCCTGGAAAGATCTTTAATTTCGCATCGAACAACCATACCTTCTGACCTGGATCAAAGGACTTGTGGCGGATGTGCTTGTCATGCCATGTTTTGACCTTCTCCTTGTACATCAGGCTGTTGTCATATGCATAATCTCTGAATTCCAGTAATCTGTTCAAATCTAGTTTTCTGTTCTTTCCCGCTTGCTTGGAGTCCAAATTACAGATATTAATAGCCCATAAAGATTTGTGAATAAGTTCCACGGGCAAATGACATGGCTTTCCATACACAAGGCGGTAGGGAGACATTCCCAAGGGTGACTTGTACGCTGTTCTGTAAGCCCAAAGAACAGAATCAAGCAGCCGAGACCAGTTCTTGCGATCAGGAAGCACAAGTTTCTGTAGAATTGTGTTGATCTCCCTATTCGAACATTCAGCTAAGCCATTGGACTGCGGGTGGTAGGGTGAAGCAACACGATGCTCGATGTAGAATTCTTGGGTCAGCTTCTTCACTTCTCTATTTATGAAATGACTACCCCCGTCAGATATGAGAATTTTGGGAATCCCGAACCGTGCTATGATGTGATCTCTCAAGAATCGACAAACAGTCCTACTGTCGGCGGCTCGGGCGGGAATAGCCTCCACCCATCGACTGACATAATCGACAACAAGCAGAATATACTCATAACCCTGACTGTTAGGAAACGGGCCCATAAAGTCGATGCCCCATGCGTCAAAGACATCTGAGATCTGAATGTACTTCAGAGGCATCGTATCTCTCATTCCTATGGTTTCACCCATCTTCTGACAGTCAGTGCAACATTTGACATACTCATCTGCATCTTTGAATAATGAAGGCCACCAGATGCCACTTTGAAGAACTTTTGCTGCCGTCCGTTTGCCTGAATGATGTCCTCCAGAATCTTGATCATGACATAAAGCGAGGACACTTGGAACTTCCTCCTGAGGAATGCACCTTCTCCAGATGCAATCTGCTCCCTCACGAAACAGATACGGGTCTTCCCACTGGTAGAAATGGATTTTAGACAAAAATCTGTCTATTTTCAACTTAGGCCAGTCCTGTGGAATTTTCTTGGCAACTAGATAATTCACAATGTCCGCATACCAAGGAAGTGAGGCGACAGACAGAATCGACTCATCTGGAAAGGTCTCTGTGATAGGCTGCAGGTTCAGCTCAGGAGACTCTGGTTCAGGAAGTCTCGACAGATGATCGGCCACTACATTCTTTACCCCAGATTTATCTCTGATTTCCAAGTCAAACTCCTGGAGGAGAAGGATCCACCGGATGAGACGTGGTTTGGCGTCCTTCTTCTGCTGTAAATACCGAATGGCCGAATGATCTGTGTAAATGATTACTTTGGACCCAAGGAGGCAAGATCTGAACTTTTCCAAAGCAAAGACTACCGCTAGCAGCTCCTTTTCAGTAACAGTGTAGTTTCTCTGGGCTTCGTCGAGCGTTCGGCTAGCGTAGTGAATCGCAAATGGTACATTATCTTTCCTCTGTCCCAGTACAGCTCCGATGGCATAATCTGACGCGTCGGTCATAATCTCGAAAGGTTGAGTCCAAATCGGTGGCTGTAGGACAGGGGCCTGCGTGATGAGCTCTTTCAACTGATTAAAGGCAAGGAGCACACGGTCGTCTACGATGAACTCATTGTCCTTGCCGAGCAACTCAGTCAACGGTCTGGCCAGTTTGCTGAAATCTTTGATGAATCGTCGGTAAAATCCGACATGGCCCAAGAATGACTGGACTTGCTTGATATTTGTAGGTGGCTCAAGTTTTGAAATTACATCCACCTTGCCTGGGTCAACCTCCATGCCACGTTTCGAAACAACGTGACCCAGCACAATTCCTTCGGTCACCATGAAATTGCTCTTCTCCCAGGAGAGCACAAGATTTACTTCGCAACACCTCCGTAGGACTCGGTCTAGATAGTCCAGACATTGATCAAATGAATCCCCGTAGACCGAAAAATCGTCCATAAAGACCTCGAGAAAGCTGCCCACCATATCGGCAAAAACTGCAAGCATACACCTCTGAAATGTGGCTGGGGCGTTGCAAAGCCCGAACGGCATCCGTCTGAAGGCATATGTGCCAAAAGGACAGGTGAACGTGGTCTTTTCTTGGTCTTCAGGAGCAATGGCAACTTGATTATACCTAGAGTACCCATCCAAGAAACAGAAATATTCCTTCGCCGCCAATCTCTCCAAGATCTGGTCGATGAAGGGTAGAGGAAAGTGGTCCTTCTTGGTGGCGAGGTTAAGTCTTCTGTAATCCACGCACACTCACCAAGAAGTGGGTACTCTGGTGGCAATCTCCTCTCCTTTGTCATTCTTGACAATGGTGATCCCTGATTTCTTGGGCACAACATGCAGCATGCTCACCCATTTGTTGTCGGAGATGGGATAGATAAATCCCGCATCGCACCATTTCTGGATTTCTTTCATAACCACCTCCCGCAGATTCGGGTTTAATCTTCTTTACAGTTCACGAGAAGGTCTGCAGTCTTCTTCCAAAAAGATGCGATGCGAACATAGTGACGGATTGATCCCATGGAGATCGGAGGTTCGCCAGCCTATCGCCTTGCGGTTGCGTTCAAGAACGTCCATCAGACGAGATTCCTGATCTTCGGTCAGATGTGCATTGATGATGACCGGGTACATGTTCGGTTCTCCCGCAAGGAAGGCATACTTCATATTGGAGGGCAAGGGTTTCAGCTCTGGCGGGGCCTGAGCTGCTTCAGTGGTGACCTCAGCTATCAGTGCAGGTGGTGATTCTTTCAACTGTTCAGTGTCCACCATAATCTGCTCTGTTTCATCTCTCAGATCCTGACAGAATTCCTCAATGATGTCATCTTCATCAGACAATGCTTCAAACCTCGGCTCTTGGTTCTGAAGGCACATCACCCCCACGGCAGTATCTTGTAGCACATCAGCACATTCGTCATCTTTATTGATACAAGGAAATTCGACGGCGGTCTCCACTTCCTCCTCAGGATAGAGGAATCCATGGATCTCCTTGTCATCCAAGAATAGGTTGGTATCTTGAATTTCTGCTAGAAAATCGCAATCTTCATCATGTTCGATCACCCTTGTGCATGACGCAGATGTCTGTTCAGCTGGCGTTCTCTTAGGCAGGGTCTCTACTCTGATAGTTTCATTCCCAGCCGCAAAAGTGATTTCTCCCGTCCCATAATTCACAACTGCGTTTGATGTCCGTAGAAATGGTCTTCCGAGTATGATCGGGGTAAGGAGCAACAGAGCGGGGACGTCCATATCTAAGACCACAAAATCGGCCGGGAATGACTTTCCCTGAACCGTGACGATCACGTCCTCCAATAGGCCCCTAGGTCGCTTGACTGACTTGTCTGCAAACTGCAGAATCATCTTTGTGGGCTTGAGCGGTCCTAACCTGAACTCCGTGAGTAGTGAGGCTGGCATCAAATTGACAGATGATCCACTGTCGAGAAGTGTTCGCTCGAATTCCTGATTAAACATCTGGCAACGTACAAGAGGTGCTCCTATATCTGGCTTTTTATCCGGGAGGTTGCTGATGGCGTTAACTGTGGCCATTGTGAGAATGTGTTTTTCGGACTTGCCACCTTTGCTTCTAGAATTGTGGGGGTTCGGCCTGCGCTTGGTCGTGCATGCCTCTTTCAATCCTTTCTTTACGGCGGGCATGTACTCAAGAGCTTTCATCAATGGCATATTCAGCACCAAGTTCTGAATGATTTCTATGATAGCAGGGTCAGACAAAGCACTTTTCAAATTTTTCATTATTTTGTGTTTTTTCATTGCTTCAGGAAAAGGAATATTTACAAACTCTTCACCAATATCATTCAAAATAGTGTCCATATTGTTGTTTACAGGTAGATGAAAAAAAGGAATGGATTCATCTACAATTTGCGGACCAAAAATGACAGGCTCGGCTTCAGGTGCTGGCATTGAACTCGCTGCAGGTGCTGTGCTCCCCCTGTCAGGAGCTGGCTGTGGTGCGGGTGCAGGCGTCTCCAATGCTGGCTGATCTCCACCGAGGTTGCTGCTATCTTTTTGTGTTTTTCGATTTTCTTCATTTTTTGTGGTTTTCTGGATGCTGGTGCTGCTCCCAAAATACTGGCTGGCCCTGGTGTTGGCTGGACTAACGATTCCCCGTCAGATGCAATGTGCTTTCCCTTCGCCGTCGCCGATGGCTGGAGTGTCCTACCGCTCCTGAGAGTAACAGCGTTAGATAAAAAACAATTAATTTCACCTGATTCAGGTTGGACACTGCCGGCTACCTACTCCTTGCGTCGGAAATTGTTAGGGTTAGCTTCGACCTGGGCTGGTATGGCGGTTTTTGCTGCCGTCAGGTCGTCGATCTTCTGGTTCATCTCAGCCATGTTCTTCATCAACTGATCCAAACATGCCAGGGCCGGATTGGCAGGTACAATCTCAGAGGATTCCCCCTTTTGGGGTCTAGAATGCTGGTATGACGGCTGAGATTGTGACTGATATCCTTGTGAAAATTGTTGAGAAGGAGGATTGGAGGTGTACTGCGAATTGTGCTGATTGTATTGAGCAGCCGGTTGCTGGTGATATCCTTGTCCACGATATCCAGACTGCTGAGGACCATGTTGGTAATTCTGCCTCCAAGTGTTCCCGTGTGAGGGAGGCTGGTACTGGTAAGGCTGCTGGAATGATCTCCCACCCTGCTGCTGCTGATGATAGGGCCGGTTGCCCATGTTCTGACCCTGAGAGTGTCCCTGAGGACGGGTCAGCTGCGCTTCATTGTTCCAGACGCCATTGATCTCTTGGATCAGTGGCGGGGGTGGAGAGAACTGCTCGGAGTATGTGGGTTGTTGCTCTGGTTGGTATACAACCATCTGCGTCTGAGGCTGCGGTGGCTGCTCCGGAACCTGCACGTAGTACACGTGCTGGACTGGCTGAGGCGGCGGTGGAGTCGGCTGAGGGTTTTGCTGCATTGTAGGCTCTTTCTTCTCAGCGTTCGGCTCTGCAGAGGTAGACACAGCGTTGCACATGTTTGCATTCAATGCTCGGACGAGCTGCTCCAGCTGCTGGTAAATCTGGTCGAGCTTCTCCAGACCTTGGGTCCTCTTCTCTATGACTGCCAGCTTTTCGAGGTCCTGCGACCTCTTCTCAATGATGTCCACTTTGGACAAGTCGCTCCCGATGATACTCAGGTTGGAGCTCTCATCCTTGTCCTCGATGTGAGAAGCCATGTTAACAGCTTACTGATGGCGGTTGGTGACTTCATGTAGATTCTGGACGAGGATTGGGCTGCTTCTCCCTCAACCATTTCTTCGAAGACATTCCATACAACGTCCTCGTCCTTGTTGAAATGCGAACCGCCGCAAGCCGCATCTATGAGCTTTTGGCTCTCAAATGATAGCCCCCCGAAGAAATGTTGTACGAGACTGGTCTTTGGTATTTCATGGTGGGGGCACTTTTCCTGGAGATCTTTGAATCTCTCCCACGCTTCATGGATAGTCTCGTGGGGCTGCTGGCAGAAACTGGAGATCCGGGCGCGCATCTGATTTAATCTCCCAAGAGGATAGAATTTATGGAGAAAGGCAGATTTCAATTCCTCCCAGGTGGTGACGACCTTCCCGAGATGGTTGATGAATACTCATTCATCACTCTTTATTCTTATATTTTAGCTACAAAAACCCTTGCAAATGCATGTAGATATGTGTAAATAGAAATAATTACCAAAAGCATGCATAGTGTAAAAACCTATAATTATCATGTTTTTGTGCAAAAATAAAAGAATAAAGATTAAAAAGAAAAAGAGGGAAATATTTAGAATAAATATTGAGCAACCTAACCCAAGGGAGGGCTCAGCATGGGCCTGACCGCATAAAAGCCAAAGTAGAGGGAGATAGGGGCTCATGTGTGTAAATATATATGTAAATAAAATAAAAGTATTTTTCTCACAAAAATAGGCTTGTAAATATTTGTATATATTTATAAATATAAAATCAAAACAAAAAGATAAAAATTAAAAAGAAACCAAAAATCTCATTCATGTACATGATCACCTTGTACATAGTTCCATCATCCCTATTTATTTAGCCTTATAATTAAATAAAATTATTTTCCAAAATTTTTGTAAATATTCTATATTATATAGTGTAAATAAATAAAAACAATTAAAAAAAACAACATAAAAATAACAAAATTAAAAACACAAAAATATATTGTAAATATACCATGTATATATATTTATTTCACCTTTGTATATAATTAAAATAAAATAGAAATATCTTTTTATTCCTTATTTTATAATGAAAATAAATAAAATATAAAATAGGAATAAAATTGCATAAAAATAATAATTAAAAAATCAAAAATTAAAAACCCTATATAGTGTACATATACCTATATATAACATATTATGTATATACCTTATTTTTATTTTGAAAAATTAATTAAAAATCACTAAAAAATAGAAAAAATTAAAACAAAAATATTTTATGTTTTGACTTTTTAATAAATCGGCCATTTACTATTTTTAAATGATTTTACAAATCATTTCCAAACGGCCTCTTCTCATTGGTCTACGGGGATTGTTGACCGCCCGGTCAACTCCCCCCTGTGGACCACCTCCCGCGGGTCTGGTTCGAGAACCCGATTTCCTCCATTTATTACCGCCAGACCCGATCACCATTTAACCTGACCCAGGGTCCTAATCACTCCCCAGGTATCCGGGAATCTCGCCCGACATAGATCCTAGGGATCCGTGCTCCATGGAGCCGGACCCGAGCCATCTTTCCCGGACCTGCACCCATACATAAGCCGAGCTCCGCCACCCTAATTCTCCATCTTTGGTCATTTGATTCCACCCCCAGTGAGCTCCAGTGAGTGCGCGAGAGTGACAGCTCGCGTCCGATGCTGTCGAAGCGAGGAGAGGGAGAGAGACCACTGATCCAGCGAAGCCTCGCCGCCTTGCTCCACCACCTGCAGGAGCATCGAGCCTCGGAGGGAGACGCTCCTCGAGGCGACGACCCAGAGCTTCCTTAGCTCATCCCTAGTCTCATCAGCCACCCAGGTATCCCTGTCGTTCATTCTTTTCCTTTAATTTCTAGTTACCCCCAAATCGCCGCTCCGCCGTGTTACTTCGATTCCGACCACTCCATAGCGATATTCGATCATCGGAATCAACAGTCATCTTCGCCTTCCTCCTACGCGCCTTCTCCATCCCTCCATCCAACCCAGCTCGCACAGGAGCTGGGATTCGATCTCCACCGTCCCCCTTTCGCCGGAGCTCGTCCATATCGCCTCATCGTCCACCGTCACCCTGCCTAACCGGGTCGAGGCAGTTTGCCCTCGACCCGCGAGCCTTCTGGATTGTTTTGCAGGTTGAATGAAGGCCATCTGAGGTCCTTCGACTTCAAGCCAGGAGGCGCAGCTCCGTCGACCTCGTCAGAGCTCCTCCGAGCTCGGCTGGGTCATCGGAGACCCCCATCCGACGCGGAGGCCCATGCCAGACCTTTTCCGATCACTAGCGCCCCGCGAGGAGGTCGGGAGCGCACGCACTGGGCCGGCGAAGTTTGCCGGTCACCTGTTCTTCCTCGACCTTCAGACGCCATCCGATCATCCCTCTCGCTCTAGGTTCATCTGGACCGTCCGTGCTGGAGCAGCAGTCGCCGTTCGATCTGGAGGAGGTGAGATCTGGATCGTCCGATGCTCGAGGGTTAGCCACCTGCGCCCTACACCGTCCGATGCACCACGTGGACTAGCCCCCGCCGTTGGATTACCCCGAGGAGCGCAGCTTTGGAGCCCCTGTCGTTCGCCACCGTTAGATGCTACACGTGGCATCCATCCAGCCGCTCCATTAATAAAGGGTAAACTACCCTTAGGCCCTTCTGTTTATTTTCTTTCGCGTTTAGTCCTGTAATTAGTTAGTTTAGTTGTTTAGTTTTTGGGATTATTGCATAGAGGACCCCGTACTTTACTTAGTTTGCATTTATGCCCCTGTGTATGGTCTGACACGTGCATCGACACGTGCTTTTTAGCTTATTTGCATTCCATGCCCCTGTAGTTCTGATTGTAAATGATTGAATGAAAGTTTGTGTTTATTTGCATTTATACCCCTGTGCGTATTTTATTTGAACATGTGCGAATATTATTGGGTTATTTGCAGATAAACCCTAGGCTTTTGGTACCTGTTACCAAAAGGCCCTCGGAACTTATTTTCTTTACATTTAGGTCTCTGAGTGCCTCAGGCATGCGCGATGCGCGTGACTTCCTGGGTTAATTGCACCATACCCCCCAGACTCTTGGGTATTTGCACTTTGGTCCCTATACACTGTGCCCCCTCTTTATTTTTGAATAAAATAGAAAATTACCTCCAAATCCAACGAAAATTGGACACATGGCTCCTGCCATAGTGTAAAATTTTCGAGGATTTTTGAGGACATTTTTGTTTTCATTTGATATTTTTAAAAATTCAAAAACCTCTATTTTCTTCACTGTCTAACGTTAAAAATCATAAAAAAATATTAAATAGTGTCTAAAAATTACAAAAAAATAGTCGACTGTCTATCCCGTTGTGTTTGATTTTCTAGCCAATTTTGGCTATTTTTCATTACTGAAAACCACTAAAAATTGAAAAACACTTAAAAACTTATAAACATTCTAATAATTAAACCAAAAAACCAAAAATAATAAATTAGGTGCCTAAATTTTCCTTGATTTATTTTCTTTACAGGAAAATTACCTCCCAGCTATTTTGGGGCCTTTAGATATTTTATCTAGGCCCTTTTAGCTCGGCTGGACAGTACCTACTGTTTTAGCTACTTTTTGATTTTTAGAAAATTAAATAAACATCAAAAAATTCTCAAAAATTCACCAAAAACACTAAAAATTATAAAACACATAAAAACATTTTTGTTTGAATTTTTGGTTGATTTTTAATGCTTTTAATAAATTGTTGAATTGTGTGTTTATTTACTTTTCTTATTTTCTTAATACATTAAAAATCCAAAAAAATATAAAATAATTAAAAACCACCAAAAATATTTGCTTCCTTTATTTTATTTCTCTTTTTGACTACTTCGTAGGCCGAGAGGCCAACCCGTGCTCCTTGAGTTCGACCCTGGTCGCTATAACAGGTTAAATTAATAGCAGGACCGCTATTTTGTGTTTGATTGATTTTATCTCTATTGGTGGTCTACTTTTTCTTGATCGACACGATCGAGTGACCGAGGTCGCGACGACCATCGTAGAAATACCTGATTACCTTAGTCGCTCGGTTTTTCGTGTCATCAGAATGGCGCCGTTGCCGGGGAGCACAACTTAGTAGTTTTTGTTTTTGCTTTATTTTGTTTTCGCGGCTTTTCGCGGCTCTTTCAGAGCTCGCGGCTTTTTCGCGGCTTTTGTTTATATTTTATTTTTGTTTTATTTTGTTTTATTTTCTTTTCTTTTGTTTTTATTTTTGTTTTATTTTGAGTGTTTTTTTATTTTGCATTTTTGCATATATACCCTCATTTTCCTTTCATTTATTTTTCATTTATCATTTGATTATTTTATTTGGTCTGACCACTTGTCTTCTTTCTTGCGAGGGCCCGAGGACCGCGGAGGTGACTTTCGAGGAGCCGACGCAACCGTAGGACTTGGAGGCGGCTCCCTTCATTACGGAGCCGCAGGAGAGAGCGAGAGAGAGTTGAGTGGGAGAGGAGTAGATTAGGTTTTATTTTTCTTTTTATTTGATTATTATTGTAATAATACAGGTACTCAGAGACTGGACACTTGGACTTGGATTGACTTAGCGGGTCTGTTTCGCCGAGCACCGGTGTGCTCGGGGGACCCTTAGGAGTTTTTCACGGCTTTTCTCGCGGTTTTGTTTTATTTTCTTTTTAGCTGCCTTTTCCGGTGTTTACGCGGTTTTTGATCGATCCCCTAGATCTAGGATTTTATACTTGCTTGTGCCGTAATTAGTAGGGTCCCCACACTTAATTATCTGCCTGCTCCTATAGTACGCTTAATTGGACCTACTAATAATCAATTAATAAAAATAACTGACTCATTTTCCTTCGTGGCTTACGTGCCGTAGTCTACCCCACAAAGCGCTTTCTCCTACCCCCGATTTGTCGGGCAGAGGAGGGGTAGACCAAGACCGGACCTTTGGCCTGTAGGACGGTGACCAGTTAGACGGTTCTGCGAGTAGAACTTGCTCATCTAGGACTCGGTTTTCATCGCTGCATCATTTAGGTAGTTTAATTTCTGTCTTTACATTTATGCGCGGATCATATTGCATGTAGAGTGCTGGAGATAGGTACGCCTTTCTGACTTTGCATGCATCATTGATTTATCGTGCATCGTCTTTTTCGTCTTCTCCCCCTGTTTTGGACTAAATAATCAGGAGAACCGAAAAATTCGTTAGGCGTTTGTTTTTATTTGAAAAACATTAAAAAGAAAAACCATAAAATTGGGACTGGCTAAAACTATTGACCCTAAAAGACGCTCACCTTAAAAATTTGTCTTGGGGAGAGCAACCCCCTCCTTGTTTGGTTTGATTGCGCGAGAGAGTGACCCGCACCCTAGGTAGAGCCCTCCGGTGCTATTTCCAGCTGACTACCGACTTTTCCGTGCGGGCCAGTCGGTTGGGATAGTATCAGGTATCCTAACAGGTCACGTAAGCGCTCTGATATCTTGTGTGTTCACCTAATAAAAATTGACAAGATAATTTGACCGAGCTTTTACGGTCTTCAGCTCGCGTTGCGTTGGTGAACCGGGGGTTTGCATTCTGATCATAGTTTCTCCAGATCCCATCCGCCCTACTCGACCAGATCACGATGATGGGTAGACGCTCTCTTAGGCAGCCTCTGGCTGCACTGCTTTCGGGCACGTCTACCCAATCATCTAGGTTGGCCCGCGAGAGCCTAGACCAGTTCTCCGAGCCCGAGTACGATTCCGTCCTGTTCCCCCTCTACCCCCTTTCTTTCGGTTCTGAGAGATATGAGCCAGAGGAGAGAATAGCAGATTTGACAGCACCTGAGTATGGCTCATTTGATTTTGCAGACGTCATGGCCGGTAGTTCAGAGGACCGCTCCAGGACAGAGCACATCGTGATGGACCAGAGAGAGATCAACTCCACCCTGATCGCCTCGTTAGAGACAGTGCAGCAGCAGCTGAGGGATCAGGGAGCTTTCATGATTGAGATGAGGAGAGAGTTGGAGCGACTCAGAGCAGAGAGAGATCAGAGCGAGCCTGAGGACGGACCAGATGCAGAGGCACGAGCCGCAGTAGCCGCAGCAGCAGCAGCAGCCGCCACCGCCGCGACAGCCGCCGCGGCAGGAGGACCACCGAGACCGATGCGGGAGTTGCACAACCCCGGATCTACACTGATGCATCATTGGGTAGTTGTGCCTGCTATCGTGGGGGACTTCAAGTTCCCCCCGAACACCCTGCAGATGCTTCCCCGTTTTCACGGACTTGCCACCGAGGAGCCCCATCTCCACCTCCAGGAGTTCTTGATGATTTGCAGTACTGTCCATGACCGCCATGTGGACCAGGATACGATTCGGATGATCGCCTTCCCCTTCTCCCTAGCAGACAGAGCAGCCACCTGGCTGAAGCATTTGGGGAAGTTTGTTTATACCTGGGAGCAGCTCCGCACCGAGTACTTGAACAAGTACTATCCACTCGGGCGGACCAATGCAGCGAGGGCCCTGATCAGCAACTTCTCCATGCTCCCCAACGAGCAATTCCATGAGGCATGGGAGAGGTTCCGTGAGCTCACAGACCGATGCCTGCACCATGATATCTCAAAGCCGAACCTTGTGCAGAGCTTCTTCAGCGGGCTGACACCAGAGCTCCAGGGCCTGGTGAATGCTTCTTGTGGCGGGTCCTATTTCTCCAAGGATCACGACCAGGTCTGGGCCATCTTCGAGGAGATGGCCGAGAACTATATGGTGATGTCCCAGACCCGATTGTACACTCAGGGAAGACCCCAGCAGCAGCCAGGACCCGTGCAATACCAGAGGATCGCACGGGTCGATGCAGGTCCATTCAGTTCATCTGCAGTTGCAGCAACACATGCAGAGTCGTCCGCTGCGGATATGGGTATAATCAGCGAGAAGTTGGACCGCATGGAGCTTATCGAGAAGAAGCAGTGTCAGGGCATCACTCAGATGGAGCAGATGGCACAGACTCTGAGCGACATGAAGACCCAGCTCATGTGTCTCCAGGAGGCACAGACGGCTTCCCAGCCCCGTCTTCAGTCGTGAGGCGATACCGGCGGCAGCAACAGCTCGTCCCAGCGCTCCAGCTCCTTTCAACAGCCTAGATAGGTTCACCTTGTACAGGCGGAGCCGTACCAGCAGCAGCGGCCCTCTTACCAGTCCCCACCATCTCCAGACTTGCAGATGGTGGTATACCAGCCGGATCAGCCTCTGGCAGTACTCTCGCCAGCCCAGTACGATGCAGAGCCGTTGATGGATGTCAACGGGATTTGGTATGACCGCCCTCAGCCTGGGATCCGACGAGACCATCCCGGATTCAGGTGGGGGAGTGGAGGTACCCAGCCCCAGCAGCAGTCATCCGGTCAGGGAGGGCAGTATAGCCAGCAGAGGGATCACCAGCAGCAACAGCCCCCAGCCTACCAGCCACACCAGCAATCGTCCTTTGTTCCTCATCCCTATCAGCAGCAGGGACAGTCCTGGAGACGTGAGCAGCAGGCTCACCAGCCACACCAGCAGCAGCATCCTTCCTCCTACCCCTCTCAGCACCAGCAGCACCAGTTCCAGCAGCCTCAGCACCAGAGAGGCTACCCGTCGAGCTCCCACGAGAGCCCCGCCTTGGACGATATAGCCCGCATCCTCACGGACCAGCAGGCTACTTTTCGAGAGGAGATGGACGAGTTCCGCCAGGAGATGCGGGACCTGATGAGAGGGAAGGCCGCCATCCCTGCACAGATAGAGCCGAATCCGAACAGCCTGAAGAGGAAATCTGAGCAGGTAGTTTCCACTGAGCATGCCACTCCTAGTGATCCATTTGATGATATGTCTTCGGATCTATTTGATGCTGATTTTGTTACACTTAGGAGCGGTAGAGCACCAGCAGGCGGCGCCTCATCTGAGCGATGACTCGAGGATCCACCCAGGGCGCCAGATGAGGAGGAGGAGAGCGGTACTGAGGCCGCACATGATGATGATGGTGGTACTGATGCCACCAAGGATGCTGATTCCACCGGCGGTACTGAGGCCACCGCTTCACCAGTTCGAGGAGGTGATGCTGATGCCACCAGAGTAGCCGATCCAGCCCGCGGTACTGAGGCCACGAGACGTCCAGTAGCAGAGCCAGCCCGAGGTAGTACTGAGGCCACCGGTGTTCGTTTTGATAGAGATGTTGTTTTTCCTTCTGTTGATGTACCTCAGAACACTGTTGTGAATAAAGGAAAAGGTTTAGTTTCTTCTGGTCCCACTGTGGTGATTGATGTATGTGCGGATCCGACCGTCGAGCCGTCTAGGCCTTTTCCTAGTCCTTCATCTGAGAAGGACCCTGTGATCCCCTTCCCTAGAGCCCTTCAGATGGGGAAGGGGAAGAAAAGAGAAAAAGACCCAAAAAAGAGAGAGCAGGAGGAGTTCAACCAGAGCATGATCGACAGATTTCACATACAGCTGACCCTTCAGGAGGCTTTGCAACACATCCCCCTTCTTCAGCGATCTTTGAGAGATAGGACCACAGTCAGGAGGAGGAGGAGGAACCACCATTCAGAGATACATTTGCTGACGAAAGCCACGTGCTTCGCGATCCAGAACCGTCTGCCGGCCAAGAGGCCAGATTCAGGAGCCTTGTATGTCAGATGTCAGATTAGTGAGCAGAGGTTCGACCGGACTCTATTGGATAGCGGATCGTCTATCAACCTCCTTCCGGCAGCCCTTCTCGACCGCTTCGAGTTGGGCACTCTTCGACAGAGTAGGACAGTCCTTCAGTTTGCTGATCGATCTGTCAAGAGGCCGAAGGGGTTGTTGCGAGACGTTATCGTCACTATTCAGGGCCTGAAATTCCCCGTGGACTTTGTAGTGTTGGACATGGAGATCCCTGATTCAGTGGCCGATACCCCCATCATCCTCGGTCGTCTGTTCTTGGCCACAGCCAAGGCAGTGACTGATCATGATAGTGGGAAGGTATACTTTCACGTCGAGGGCGAGAGTATACAAATAGAGACGGTCGAGGACTACAGAGCCAGAGAGAGAGCATGCTCAGAGACCAGCACAAACACAGAGCAGCTGACAGATGCTGGGTTAGACATCCACCAGGATTGTGATTTTGTGATCACAGATGATGAGGCAGCATGGGCAGACCCTTCAGCACAGGCCATCCTCTCATTTCCAGACACCACTGAGGCAGAGATGACATCAGAGGAGAGCTTGGAGAGCACAACCCTGGTCCAGGATACTACAGAGGCAGCAGAGCCAGTTCTCGACCGCGACACGGTTTCTAGTGATGGTGGTACTGAGGCCACCTTGTGTGATGGTGGTGCTGATGCCACCTTATTTGATGCAGATCCCTCGGATTCAGAGTCTGATTGGGCAGATTGTGATGACCAGATGCCAGACCTGAGTCCACCTGAGCCTACAGATGAGGAGGAGGTAGAGGCAAAGCAGATCAGAGACAATACAGTTGAGCAGCCTCCTCCAGACCCAGTTTGCGAGAGCTCGTATTCTTTCTCCCAGGCAGATTTGGCAGACTTAGTAGCATTCACGCACCTTCTTCTGAGGCCAGATTTGCCAGCACCCAGCTGTCCAGAGCTGAAGCCGCTCCCTACTTCGCTGAAGTATCGGTTCCTTGCGGGCGAACCTGAGATGTACCCAGTCATCATCTCCGCCGATCTGACTAGAGAGCAAGAATCCCGTTTGATGGGGGTTCTTGAAAAGAACCGCAAGGCAATCAGATGGAGCGTAGCAGATCTCTATGGGATTAGTCCATCAGTGTGCTCCCACCATATTTATCTCGAGGAGGGGGCGAAGCCGTCGCGTGAGTTCCAGCGGCGACTGAACCCCAACCTGAGAGAGGTTGTGATGAAGGAAATATCAAAATGGTGGAGTGCAGATTTCATTTATCCCATTTCCGACTCCAAGTGGGTCAGCCCCTTGCATGTGGTGCCCAAGAAGACGGGCATCACGACTGTGATCAGTGAGTCGGGAGAGGAGATTGCTACACGAGTACCCACCTCTTGGAGGGTCTGTGTTGACTACAGGAGACTCAACCAGGCCACCAAGAAGGACCATTTCCCCCTGCCTTTTATTGACCAGATCATTGAGAGACTGGCAGGGAAGAGCTATTATTGCTTCCTGGATGGGTACTCGGGCTACAACCAGGTGGCCATCGCTCCTGAGGATCAGGAGAAGACCACCTTTACCTGTCCCTTTGGTACGTATGCCTTTCGATGCATGCCATTTGGGCTATGCAATGCCCCTGCGACTTTTCAGAGGTGCATGCTGTCGATCTTTTCGGACATGGTAGGGGAGTGTTTGGAGGTCTTCATGGACGATTTCTCGGTCTACGGCGACGGATTCGACTCCTGTCTTGACTGCCTAGACCGAGTACTCCAGCGATGTATTGAGTTCCATTTGGTTCTATCTTGGGAGAAGAGTCACTTCATGGTGACTCAAGGGACAGTGCTTGGCCACATCATCTCCAACAAGGGCATGGAGGTTGATCCGGCCAAGGTTGATGTCATTAGAAAACTTGCACCACCGTCCAATTTGAGGCAGCTACGGTCATTCCTGGGGCACGTTGGATTTTATAGGAGATTTATTCAGGATTTCAGCAGGATTGCTCGGCCGTTGACTGACCTCTTGACGAAAGACACCGAGTTCCTTGTCGATGACAAGTGTCTTTCGTCCTTTGCGACTCTCCAGCAGTGTGTTATTGAGGCTCCTGTCCTCCAACCGCCTGATTGGTCTCTCCCATTCGAGATCATGACGGATGCCTCCGATTTTGCCATAGGGGCCGTGCTGGGACAGAGGAGGGATGGAGTTCCGTTTGCTATTCACTACGCTAGCCGCACATTGGATTCCGCCCAGCGGAATTACACGGTCACAGAGAATGAGATGCTAGCCGTCATGTTCGCCCTAGATAAGTTTCGATCTTATATCATTGGATCTAGAGTGACTTTGTACACATATCACACCGCCATCAGGTACCTCATGGCAAAGAAGGATGCCAAGGCCAGACTCACTAGATGGATCCTTCTACTCCAGGAGTTCGACATTGAAATTAAGGATAAGCCTGGAGTCAAGAATGTGGTGGCGGATCATCTCTCCCGTTTAGAGCAGCCTGAGGAGTTTGAGCAGATTGACCCTATTCGAGATACCTTCCCAGATGAGGCGATCCTTGCTATCGCCTCACTCCCGTGGTATGCCGATATTGTGAACTTTCTCGTTGCTGGGAAAGTCCCACAAGATTGGCCCAGGCAGAGGCTTGAGACCTTCCTTGCGAAGGCCAAGTCCTACCACTGGGAGGATCCCATCCTTTACCACGAAGGAGGGGATAGCGTCTGGCGTCGGTGTATTCCTCAGGAGGAACACCATAGCGTCCTCACTTACTGCCACAAGCTTGAGGCAGGAGGACATCATTCTGGGAGGAGAACGGCACAGAAAGTGCTCCAATCCGGCTTGTGGTGGCCTACCCTCTTCAAGGACTCTGATGAGTTCGTGAAGAGGTGTACTGACTGTCAGAGGATGGGCACTTGTGGACAGCGTGATATGATGCCGATGCAGCCCATTCACTTCTGTGAGGTTTTTGACGCATGGGGCATCGATTTCATGGGTCCATTCCCTAAGAGTCAGGGATTTGAGTACATTCTGTTGGCCGTGGATTATGTTAGTCGTTGGGTTGAGGCTATCCCCGCCCGAGCCGCTGATGCGAGGACAGTTTGCAGATTTTTGAGGAAGCACATCATCACGCGGTTCGGGGTTCCACGAGTTCTGATTTCTGATGGGGGGTCTCATTTCGTCAACGACCAGGTGAAGGCCCTTGCTAGCGAGTTCGGTATAGACCATCGTGTTGTACACCTTACCATCCACAGACGAATGGTCTAGCCGAGGTGTCGAATAGGGAGATCAAGACTATACTGCAGAAAGTCGTCCGCCCTGACCGAAAGGATTGGTCACAGCTTTTGGACTCGGTCTTGTGGGCATATAGGACGTCTTTCAAGACTCCATTGGGCACATCTCACTTTCGCCTCGTATATGGCAAGCCGTGCCATTTACCTGTTGAGCTGAGGCACAAGTCACTTTGGGCAGTTACAGATATTCTTATGTATCCATATGGTATGGGAGACCAGAGGAGGGCAGAGTTAGCTGCCCTGGAGGAGCTTAGAGATACAACTTTCTCAAACAGACTACAGTATAAGGAGAGAGTGAAGGAGTGGCATGATTCTCATATCAGCCACAAGCATTTTGAGATTGGACAGAGAGTATGGCTGTTTGATGCGAGGCTTCGTTTGTTTCCACGAAAGCTACAGAGCAAATGGAAGGGACCCTACTTGGTCAGAAAGGTACACGACAACGGTAGCATTGATATATCTGAGTTGTCTTCTGAGAGTACCTTTCGAGTGAACGGCCAGCCGCTCAAGCCATTTCTTAATCATGAGCCGCGGGTCGCTGATCTTGCCCCTATTCATTTTGCATGAGATGTGGTCTTTGACTCACATCTAAGGCATCTCACGCCTGAGTTTCACTGATCTTCCGCCTTGTATAGATCCAGATGTTTATATCACTACATTCTTTAGTCCCACATCCCTTTCTTCATCTTGTGATTATGCTATACTTAGGGTGCACTTTACCCTAAGTATAGGGGGGATGTGAGACCTTTGGGTATTTCTTTTGTTTCTGTCTACCCCTGTTTTTGCTGCCTATACTTAGGAATATTTCATCCTAAGTATGGGGGGGGGTTAGACCCTGTACATTCTCCACTCGATTTTTCCCTTAGTATACAACCTGCTATACTTAGGATTACTTGATCCTAAGTATAGGGGGAAAACCCGAGACCTTTTTGACTTTTCGATTTCATTCATTCATCTTTGTATATAGCCTTCCTTTTCACTTCCCTATACCTAGCACGAGTTATGTCTTCTTCATCGCTCTTGACTCTGAGGACATCGTTCGAGCTAAGTATAGGGGGGTGTGTATATATTTCATATATACTTTAGCCATAACTCGTACTTTGTGTGAGTGTGTTAATAAATAAAATGGCTAAAAATCACAAAAATTAAAAATTTTTCATGTACATAAACTTCTTTTATTTGCACATAAATAGCTAGTGTACAAATTATTTTTGTAAAAAGGATTTCAAAAATCTTTTGTGTAAAGTTTGTGTAAATATTTTCTTACCAAAATTATGTATACAGTACAAAATTTTTCCAAAATGTTTTGAAAATTAAAAGTTTGCAAAAATCTTGTGTCAATTTGTGTAAATATCTTTTTGCAAAACTTGCACTTCATGCATCATTCATACATGATTTCAAAACATTTTTCAAAAATTTTGCATGTTTGTAAAATTTGTGTAAATAAGCATCTTTTGTACATATGTATATAGTCTTTCTGGATGATAGTTGACATTTAAACTAGCCTGGAATCAAATTGAGAAATGGAGCTTGATTAAGATCTTAATCCACCTAACTTCTAAGAGGAACCTTATAAGGCTTAGGTGTAAGGCTTTTCAGGTCCATGGTGACTTAATTCTTTGAGTCCACTAGGCTATGATCACATGTCATCTCAATGAGCCTAAGTAGAGCACTTAACAACAACACATGACTCATATAGATTATGGCTTTACTTGGACACCAGCACTATGCACCGAGCTCTCTACGGATGAGGTGGTGAGGAGGCAGTCTTCCTTGACTTGGGGTAGCATATGAGGGTAGTACTTCTAGGTGGAACCTATCTTCTTCTTTTAGTGAAGGAAGTGCGTCTCAACTTGGTCTGGTTGCCATGAGGTCTAACGACGGGAGTTGTGGGTTGCGATAAAGCTTCAAAAGAGGGATAGTCTACTGGCTCAAGAGGAAAAACTCCTTGTATATATGCTGCACATGTATATGTTGTATAGATGCACTTGAAAAAAAAATGTGCAAAAAGAAAATAACTCCAAAAAAGTGGTGGGTCTGAGAGAAAATGATAATCCCATCGGAGTATGTATATAGAGTGCAATAAGCAAAGCTTGGTTTCATGATCCACCTGATGTAGCTTGCAGCAGGGAGACTTGGCTACACTGGTCAAGCTCCCAAGGGTACTTGGCTACACTTGCCTTGACCCATTCTCTTCTTCCTCCTCTTCTTGAGCCGGTTGAACTTGAACTTAGAAGGGAATACCCCGCTCCTCGAGGAAAGAGTGGCCAGATTGAGGTCATAGAGTTACCTTGTTGGGGAGGGTTGTCAAGTTGCCATTTCTGAGGTGGAGAGCTTAGACTTCACATTCACAGGATAAGAAAAGATTCATGGTCTTCAGGGTTTGTGATTGATGACTTGTTCTGATCTGGAGCATTGAGGAGTCTTGGTTATAGAATAGTGGAACTTAGAGGCTGTTGAGTTTTAGACTTAAGTCCAAACAAGGTTCCGACACATTAATAATTTAAAGATCTGATCGAGCTCCATACCTTAATTTAATGAAGGCAAGTTTAATAATCAACCTTGATCCATGTACATTCTCTTTTTCTTTTTCTTTATCTCTTTCTTTCTTTTTCACTTCTTTTTCAAATAAGTGTTTGCTAAGGGACTAGCAAAGTTAAGTATAGGGGGGTGATGAATACTCATTCATCACTCTTTATTCTTATATTTTAGCTACAAAAACCTTTGCAAATGTATGTAGATATGTGTAAATAGAAATAATTACCAAAAGCATGCATTGTGTAAACACCTATAATTAGCATGTTTTTGTGCAAAAATAAAAGAATAAAGATTAAAAAGAAAAAGAGGGAAATATTTAGAATAAATATTGAGCAACCTAACCCAAGGGAGGGCTCAGCATGGGCCTGACCGCATAAAAGCCAAAGTAGAGGGAGATAGGGGCTCATGTGTGTAAATATATATGTAAATAAAATAAAAGTATTTTCCTCACAAAAATAGGCTTGTAAATATTTGTATATATTTATAAATATAAAATCAAAACAAAAAGATAAAAATTAAAAAGAAACTAAAAATCTTATTCATGTACATGATTACCTTGTACATAGTTCCATCATCCCTATTTATTTAGCCTTATAATTAAATAAAATTATTTTCCAAAATTTTTGTAAATATTCTATATTATATAGTGTAAATAAATAAAAACAATTAAAACAAAAACAACATAAAAATAACAAAATTAAAAACACAAAAATATATTGCAAATATACCATGTATATATGTATTTATTTCACCTTTGTATATAATTAAAATAAAATAGAAATATCTTTTTATTCCTTATTTTATAATGAAATAAATAAAATATAAAATAGGAATAAAATTGCATAAAAATAATAATTAAAAAATCAAAAATTAAAAACCCTATATAGTGTACATATACCTATATATAACATATTATGTATATACCTTATTTTTATTTTGAAAAATTAATTAAAAATCACTAAAAAATAGAAAAAATTAAAACAAAAATATTTTATGTTTTGACTTTTTAATAAATCGGCCATTTACTATTTTTAAATGATTTTACAAATCATTTCCAAACGGCCTCTTCTCATTGGTCCATGGGGATTGTTGACCGCCCGGTCAACTCCCCCCTGTGGACCACCTCCCGCGGGTCTGGTTTGAGAACCCGATTTCCTCCATTTATTACCGCCAGACCCGATCACCATTTAGCCTGACCCAGGGTCCTAATCACTCCCCAGGTATCCGGGAATCTCGCCCGACATAGATCCTAGGGATCCGTGCTCCATGGAGCCGGACCCGAGCCATCTTTCCTGGACCTGCACCCATACATAAGCCGAGCTCCGCCACCCTAATTCTCCATCTTTGGTCATTTGATTCCACCCCCAGTGAGCTCCCGTGAGTGCGCGAGAGTGACAGCTCGCGTCCGGTGCTGTCGAAGCGAGGAGAGGGAGAGAGACCACTGATCCGGCGAAGCCTCGCCGCCTTGCTCCGCCACCTGCAGGAGCATCGAGCCTCGGAGGGAGACGCTCCTCGAGGCGACGACCCAGAGCTTCCTTAGCTCATCCCTAGTCTCATCAGCCACCCAGGTACCCCTGTCATTCATTCTTTTCCTTTAATTTCTAGTTACCCCCAAATCACCGCTCCGCCGTGTTACTTCGATTCCGACCACTCCATAGCGATATTCGATCATCGGAATCCACAGTCATCTTCGCCTTCCTCCTACGCGCCTTCTCCATCCCTCCATCCAACCCAGCTCGCACAGGAGCTGGGATTCGAGCTCCACCGTCCCCCCTTCGCCGGAGCTCGTCCATATCGCCTCACCGTCCACCGTCACCCCGCCTAACCGGGTCGAGGCAGTTTGCCCTCGACCCGTGAGCCTTCTGGATTGTCTTGCAGGTTGAATGAAGGCCATCTGAGGTCCTTCGACTTCAAGCCAGGAGGCGCAGCTCCGCCGACCTCGTCAGAGCTCCTCCGAGCTCGGCTGGGTCATCGGAGACCCCCATCCGACGCGGAGGCCCACGCCAGACCTTTTCCGATCACTAGCGCCCCACGAGGAGGTCAGGAGCGTACGCACTAGGCCGGCGAAGTTCGCTGGCAACCTGTTCTTCCTCAACCTTCAGACGCCGTCCGATCATCCCTCTCGCTCCAGGTTCATCTGGACCGTCTGTGCTGGAGCAGCAGTCGCCGTTCGATCTGGAGGAGGAGAGATCTGGACCATCCGATGCTCGAGGGTTAGCCACCTGCGCCCTACACCGTCCGATGCACCACGTGGACTAGCCCCCGCCGTTGGATTACCCCGAGGAGCGCAGCTTTGGAGCCCCTGTCGTTCGCCACCGTTAGATGCTACACGTGGCATCCATCCAGCCGCTCCATTAATAAATGGTAAACTACCCTTAGGCCCTTCTGTTTATTTTCTTTCGCGTTTAGTCCTGTAATTAGTTAGTTTAGTTGTTTAGTTTTTGGGATTATTGCATAGAGGACCCCGTACTTTACTTAGTTTGCATTTATGCCCCTGTGTATGGTCTGACACGTGCATCGACACATGCTTTTTGGCTTATTTGCATTCCATGCCCCTGTAGTTCTGATTGTAAATGATTGAATGAAAGTTTGTGTTTATTTGCATTTATACCCCTGTGCGTATTTTATTTGAACATGTGCGAATATTATTGGGTTATTTGCAGATAAGCCCCTAGGCTTTTGGTACCTGTTACCAAAAGGCCCTCGGAACTTATTTTCTTCACATTTAGGTCCCTGAGTGCCTCAGGCACGCGCGATGTGCGTGACTTCCTGGGTTAATTGCACCAGACCCCCCAGACTCTTGGGTATTTGCACTTTGGTCCCCGTGCACTGTGCCCCCTCTTTATTTTTGAATAAAATAGCAAATTACCTCCAAATCCAACGAAAATTGGACACATGGCTCCTGCCATAGTGTAAAATTTTCGAGGATTTTTGAGGACATTTTTGTTTTCATTTGATATTTTTAAAAATTCAAAAACCTCTATTTTCTTCACTGTCTAACGTTAAAAATCATAAAAAAATATTAAATAGTGTCTAAAATTATAAAAAAATAGTCGACTGTCTATTCCGTTGTGTTTGATTTTCTAGCCAATTTTGGCTATTTTTCATTACTGAAAACTACTAAAAATTGAAAAACACTTAAAAACTTATAAAAATTCTAATAATTAAATCAAAAAACCAAAAATAATAAATTAGGTGCCTAAATTTTCCTTGATTTATTTTCTTTACAGGAAAATTACCTCCCAGCTATTTTGGGGCATTTAGATATTTTATCTAGGCCCTTTTAGCTCGGCTGGATAGTACCTACTGTTTTAGCTACTTTTTAATTTTTAGAAAATTAAATAAACATAAAAAAATTCTCAAAAATTCACCAAAAACAATAAAAATTATAAAACACATAAAAATATTTTTGTTTGAATTTTTGGTTGATTTTTAATGCTTTTAATAAATCGTTGAAGTGTGTGTTTATTTACTTTTCTTATTTTCTTAATACATTAAAAATCCAAAAAAATATAAAATAATTAAAAACCACCAAAAATATTTGCTTCTTTTATTTTATTTCTCTTTTTGACTACTTCGTAGGCCGAGAGGCCAACCCGTGCTCCTTGAGTTCGACCCTGGTCGCTATACTAGGTTAAATTAATAGCAGGACCGCTATTTTGTGTTTGATTGATTTTATCTCTATTGGTGGTCTACTTTTTCTTGATCGACACGATCGAGTGACCGAGGTCGCGACGACCATCGTAGAAATACCTGATTACCTTAGTCGCTCGGTTTTTCGTGTCATCAATGGTCGACCCAGTAAAGGGCCTTGTCTTGAAGGCTGAAAGAGAACGCGGTCATCTTGATCACATCTAGGGGGACTCTGGGGTAGTGAGCAGTGGAACAGATGCGGCCAAACTTCTTGAGAAAAATATATGGTTCTTCAGTGGTGTTCCCATGAAAAGTAGGAAGCAATGACAGAAACTGCGGCTTTAGCTCGAAGTGAGCATGCATCCGTGGAATTTGAATCCACTCAGTGATGCGCCCTGCGCCTGGGTTGTATGTCTCCTTGAGTGTGGGCTTGGGCTGCGGTGGATCTTCTTCTGCTGCTTCATATTCGGGTCCCACTGAAAACTCATCATTGACTTCATGGAAATTGGGATCAACGTTCGGATCATCCTCCCGTCGGCCGTCTCTCGCATCGGCCCTCCTCCTCAGATCGTTCAGCATGTCCTGGAAGGCTGTCTGAGCCAGGGCCTGATTAGTCAACTGCTGCTGAATGGCTTGAATGGAAGCCAGCAGTTGACTGTTAACCTCACCCTGCATGATATATTGTCCTTCCCCTGTATTGGCTTCAGGCTCCTGCTGGGGCTGTGGTCCTTTTCCTCTTCCACCTGCCATCTCAGACCGTACTTGAATCTCTAACTCTTGATCGGGTGGAGGATCTGCATGACGGAATGAACCCTGATCAGTATCTTCCTCAGCACCTGCTATTGAGATGAATCTGGGATTAAGGTCAATCCCAGAATGTTGTGAATGGAGCATATGATATTGACTGAAATCGACCTCCATCCACAAGGGGTTATTTCGGGGACAAGAGTAATCCCGGTTTATTGGAAGGGGAAGAGCTAGTTCGGGATGCGAGTCCATCCCAAATAGCGGGTTAATTGGAGAAAGGCAAGTATTGAAAGAGGCGAGAATAGGGGAGTCCAAGGAGACATCCGCAAGATCCGAATTAACTCTTCGGAGATCACCCCTCTTTATTGAAGATGTCGATGGCACGGAATCGATGTGGGTGTCGGCAAGGTCCCGACTAAACCATCCGTGTGACGACATCTTGAGAAGATCAAGAGGAAAGGATGTTGGATGAAGAGCACGAAGGTAACAAGAAATAAAGAGGATTGCAAAACAGTAGAAGGCTCACAATGAGCAAGGGTCAAATAGAAGGGGAACAAAATTTGTGCAAAGGCGCGATATTTTTGATCTTTGACCTAAATGTAACTAGCAACCAAACACCAGACAAGAGAGTTCACCAACTCGACGCGTGAAGCCGTGAAGGTTCGGCTTTTATCTTTGTAGTTTTTATCTTGATTTTAGGAATTTATCTTTCAACGAGTCCTTAGAGCGCTACGCCTATAGGAGCGAGAGTACTGCCGGAAAAGTATTCCCGTACTTGTCCTCCTCCTGTGTAACCTGTAACTTGCGCTTTTTAAGGTCCTTGTAACCCTTCCTGGATCCCTACTCAGCCAAAGAAATAGAGAGAGGAAGCCGATAGGCGAAACCGATACTTCGGACCTCGCTCGCAATGGAATCACCCGTGAGCGTGCAAGATCCTACTCGGACGTAGCCGGTGAGATAGACACCCCCATGAAGGCGTGGCCTATGCTCGGTACTTCGGACAAGGTTGATGCTCACACAATAGTGAGTCACCAATGGCGACCAAGCCCTACTCGACTACGTACGATAGTAGCGCCAATACTTCGGAAATCCAGGCGATACACAAGGCAGCCACAAGTTGGGTTTTTGGCTCTAATCCTTACGACGCGCTCACCTCACTTGGAAGGAGACCTTCCCATGCAACCTGAAGACAAGTGAGGGTGTTACTCTCCCCAATCAATGAGTCCAATTACCAATTTTATTTAGGTCAAAGTTTTCTTAGCAGTCCCTTTTTTAATTAATTTTTTTTGTGTTATCGCTTCTTTTGAGTAGATTAAAACAAGCGCCTAACGATTTTGTATTTTCTTTATCCTAATTTATCCAAAATCAGAGGGAGAAAAGAGTCGGGAAAAGCCAATGCAAGTCGGCACCAAGATGGAAATCTCACCTTTGTGCCTAAATGATGGATGCAGAGTAAGAAGACTTACAGCGAATCCCAGCTCTCTCCATGCGGGATGCAAGGCAGAAATTTATAAACCTAATCTATATGCCGGTATGCAATGCGGAAATCGTCCGAAGATAGGCAACTGCTAGCGTGAAGAACCACGAGTTAACCGCTAACTCCCAATCCTAATGTCCGGTCTAGGCTCACTCCTCCTCTGCTCAACACATTTGAGTTAGGAGAAAGCGCTTGTGTGGAGTGAGCTCGCGGCGTGCGGATCGAGAGCCAATGATCAACTACTTAATTAATCTAAGTCCAAATACGAACTATAGGAGCATGCAAGAGTTATTAGGGTGTTTGGACCTAGTCTAATCGAATCAAGCAGGACCTAAATCTAAGAGCTCAATCCACAAAAGAAATGAAAAGGAAAACAAAACCGGAAAACGACAATCGATAAAACACGAGAAAGCCGCGGTGATCCCCCGGGTGAACAAACACCCGGAACTTAGGCCCGAAGTGTCCAAGTCCTGTATTATTACAAATTAGATAAATAACTCTCTCTCACAAAAAGAAAAGCAACTATCTCTCTCTCTAGTTCTCCTGCTCTCTCCTGCCGGCTAGGGTAGAATAGCCGGCTCCTCCTCCCAAGGCTGCACAGGATACCCTAGGCGATCCTCCTCGGTCAGCGGTCCCTCGCAAGAAAACAAAAGAGATGTCAGACAGTTCCAAATAAATGATGCACAAGAGACAAATAATCAAACATGACTAAGTAAATAAAAGACCCAAAAGGTACTCTACAAGCCGATGCTCCTCAGCAACGGCGCCATTTGAAAAGCGAAGAAAGCGAGAGCCGCTAAATAGTGGTTTGACAAGTCAGACTCACTGTCGCTGATGCGACTACTCAAGCCTCCTCGATCTTCAACAATTAACCCACACAATCAATCAAGGAATGAATAGAAAGGATTAAAATTTATTATACCTTACTAAAAATGTACAATGGCAAGCAAGTAGGGGTCGAGCTTAGGAAGCAAGTGTGTAAAGCATAGATAAAACTCCAAACCTAGGTCTAATAAGCCACTTAGCCAATCTAGATTTTTTTGTGGGTTTTTAATTTTTAAATTTTTGTATTTTGATTTTTAATTTTTAATTTTTGTATTTTGATTTTTAATTTTCTAATTTTTATAATTTTATATTTATATTTTTTTCTTTTTGAATATTGGAAAATAAAAACAATGGAATAAAAGACAAGGTAAAATATTTATAAAAATAAGCAAAAATAACCAAAAATTCAGAAATAAAATGTTTTTGATATTTTTAGGATTTTTTACTGTTTTGTGATTTTTGGGTATTTTTCAAGGTGTTTTTGGTATTTTTAAATACTGAAATAAGAGAAAACTGTGACAAAGTTGCTGGCTGGGGATAAAACTGGAATTAGAAATAGAAATTAGCCACAAAATTTGTCCACACTATTTTTCAAATAAAGAGGATAAAATCTAGAGCAAACAGAAACTGAGTTTGTATTTTTTGGAGTTTTCTTTGATTTTATATTTTTTTTTGAAGTTTTAGAGTGTTTTTAAATTTTTAGTGTTTTTCGTTTGAGATTTTTAGTGATTTTTGGATTGACACTAAAATATGATAAAATAGACACTAGGGAATTTTTTTGGAATTTTTGGAGGTATTTTATATTTTTTTTGGCATTTTCTAAGCTAGACAGTAGAGAAAAAGCATGTTTTTGATTTTTAATAAATATAAAAAAAATAAAATTAAAAACTAAAAATATGGCATAAGAGTAGAAGCAAACAGGAGCTTAAACCTATTTTTTTTAGAATTTTTAGCAATTAAATGAGGCGTGAAATAAATAGGCTAAGCACACAAAAATCCTAAGCCTGACAGGGGTATAAATGTAATTATAAAAACATCCAGGGACTCAGATGCAAATTTCACCAAAAAGGCACGCACAGATCACGTGATATGTCATTCACAGGGGCATAATTGTAATTAATGAAAACCGGCTGGGCATACATGCAATTTCTCCAAAAAGATATTTAATTAACTACACACAGAGATATAATCGCAAATAACTAAAAGTTCCGGGCCGAACATGCAAAATACCCAGAAGTCACGCGCCCCAGTCACGTGCGGTGACGTGGCGTGGACTAAAGTGCAAATAGTGAAACTGTGAGGGCCTGAGTGCAAATATTACAAAACTTTTTAAACTTCAAACGAAAGTTTTTAGACTAAAACGTAAATACAAAAAGTCGTGGGTGGAAGATGCAAAATACCCACGGGCTCAATCGTGCGGCCGATGGCGTCCCACTAATCCACGTGGTGCGCATCCGACGGTGCGTATCCCTTCGTCCTGGGCGGCTGAGATTAGGTCTTCAAGGATCGATCGGACGACTGGATGCGCTTGATGATCGGACGGCAGAAATGCGTCTGGAGGTGGCCTCTGATCCAACGGCAGGGGGAGGTTCACGAAGAACACCTCCCCAGCGAGCTTCGATCGGCGATTGCGGCCGACACACGGCCGCTCCGGCCCCCGGATCAAGGGCAAAAGGATCCTGGGGCCCTTCCGCGTCAGATGGTGGCCTCCGGCGAGGCGGAGGCGGCGAGAAGCGGACGGACAAGGAAGGCGACCTGGGCGGAGGAGCCTGGAGTCGATGACGGTCGATGGAGCCTCTCTGGGGCTCGGACCTGAAATGTTAAGTGCACAAAACCCAGGCGAACAAAATGCTGGGGTCTGATGGGTCAGCTGAGGCGACAAGTGGTGCGGGCGGAGAGCTCCGGCGAATGGCGGAGAACGAAGCTCGATCGACTCGATCTGAGCGAGATCGAGATGAGTGAAGGGTGCTGCGTGATGAAGGAGTGAAGGGGAAGATAATGGAGGGGGTCTGAGGTCGAGTCGATGCGTTGGGTGGCCGGAAATGATGGGCGGAGCTCAGCTCCGCCGTGGGTTCGATCAACGATTCACGGCAATTGGATGAACGGCAAGCAAAGCTGTTACTTAACTAACCTAATCTACGCTACAACTACAAGAAAACGAAGAGAAAAGAGGAGGAGACTCACCAGAGGCGACGGGCTGTGAAGCACGGCGGAGCTCCGGCGAGGGGTCGAATCGCTTCGATTCAACACCAAACAACGCAAACCCCGGGTCGATTCGACTCCTACTGTCACTAGGAGCACGAAGAGGTAGAGGTTTTTGGTTGAAAATGGCGGAAGAAGGATTAGATTCAAATTGAAGTCGGGGGGTTCTTTTTTTAGTGTTGACGATGGGCGTGGAAGACGAGGGCGAGAACGCCTCGATCAGTGGTCTTCAGCCCCAGATTTCACTAGGGCGTGAATCACCATTGATCGAGGAGCAAAAATGCAGAAGGCATCTTAGTGGATTGGTGCAAGGTGGAGCCTAGGAAACGGTGAGAAGAAGAGACAAAACGTCTCTGATAAGGCTGGAGCAGAAGGTCAGACAGTTGACCTAGGTCAACTGTCAGACCAACCTGGTTGGTCCAACCAGGAAAAATCCTCAAAAAACATTTTCAAAAATCGAAATAAAATAGTAAATAGATGAATTTCAATTTGGTTAAAAAATAAAAATTGTTTATTAATTTATGAAGTATTTTATTATGAATTTTATTTATTTTTATGAGGCTTATTTTTACAAGTTCACTTTTTACCCCTTTATAGGTATAATACCTATACATTTTAGCATTTCATTTTTATTCTATGTATTTTAATGCTATTATTTTTATTTAGTATTTTATAAAATTATAAGATATTTTTATATACATAAATATATTTTTACTTTATTTTTCTGGTTTATTTTGTATATTTAATAAAATATGAATATAAAAAGTATAGGTATGATACCTGTATATCCTATATGTGTTTATTTTTATTTTAAGTTTTATTTAGGTTTTTATTCTAATTTTAGTGTACATAATGATTATAAGGAATATTTACAACATTATAAAAATATAAAATATAAAAATAATGAACAAAGAATAAATTGAATATTTTATGCAGTACAGGTATACAATACGGGTCCAAAATTCAACTTTCAAACCGTAGCTCCACCAAATGCGAAATCACCACCATTAATTAGATTATTTTATGCTATATACAATTAAAGGTGAGTTTGCTACATTTGGAGTTGTTAGTTGTGAGATGCGGGTCTGGGAAGTTGAGATTCTGGATTTTTATTCAGACCATAACTTTTTATCTGTGTAACATTTTTCTGTGAAATCAATTTTGTATTTTTCTTTATTTAATTATCTACAACTTTCATGTACAAAGTTTCTTTATTTGATGTATAAAAAGTGGAACCAAAAATAGGTCTCAAAATGAATAAAGAATGAATTAATAATTATAGGTATTTGACCCTTATCTCCCCCTACTTTATTCCTTGTCGACCTATTCATCAAGATGCCTAGGTCTCGGGGGTTTTGGGTCATAAAATATTTACAATATTTTATTCTTTTTCTTTTATTTATTTATTCTATAATTTTGGCTTTAATTACTGTATTTTATACATTTAATATGATGCACATGCATGGATGCTAAGATGATGATTTTAATGCTTTTTACAGGTATTTGCTAGGGTTTTTGGTGCCAAAATGATAGAATAAAGATGATGAAATGTGGATTCATCAGTGTGGCTGCGCTGACATAGGTGGAGGAGAAGGGGATGTAAGGAGGATGCTGAGGGGGAAGAGGGAAGAATGGCATCTTTTTATAAAATTGCTAAACAATGAGGTCAACACACACACACACACACACACACCTCTTTTTAACGGAATTCGGTTAAATTTAATGGGTAAATGGATGGGAGTTAACCACAGGGTTTGTGAGGCAAGAGTTAACAAGTTTACAAGGTCAAGGGGATAATAACGATGTTTACAAGGTCGAGAAGGTAATTTATAAAGATTCTAGGGTTCGTGGGTAGAAATGTCTTTTATTTATTTCCTCGTGATTCTTAAGTTTCATATTATTTTGCAAATACCCCTACACTACTATATTAAATAACTACTTGATAAATTCCTTATTAAAAAATACCATTATTAAAAATAAAATAAAGGGTTTTTATCACTTGTGCCCCTCTGAGATATCGCAATTTTAGTTATGCACCTATCTTTTTGGTAATATCACTTGTGCCCCTCACTTCTTTCTCCGTTATCACTTGTGCCCTTCCGTCAGATTGACGTCAATGAGTTGACTTAACCATGTTTTTTTCAATCCTTGGTGCAGTTAAGAGGAGTATTATTGTCTAGACTTCTTCTTCATCTTCTTCCTCCTCCAATTGTTCTTCTTCCTTTCTCTTCATAATTTCTCTCTCTTAGTGACACATTCATGCATCCATCTAATCTCTAAAATTTTTGCATTTTCACATATATATCACTCATCACGGATCAAATGGTGAATTTTATTGAATTTTTGATGAATTTTTATGAATCAATTAGACAAAAATTTATCTTAATTTAACAAAAATTAAAAGCTCTCCAGTTTCAGCCATACAAGTGGAGGAGGAGGGCGGAAGGGGGAGGCACGGGGGAGGGGGAGGCATACGAGGTGGGGGTGAAATGGGGCGGGGGCGGAGGAGCGACCTGAGGGCGGGGGTAGTGGGGGCAGGGGGAGGCATAGGGGGAGGGTGAGGCACGAGACAGAGGGAAGGGGAGGTGCAGGGGGCGAGGGTGACAGGCCAGATGAGGCGTAGGGGGCGAGGGCGACGGGGGGAGGGGGTGCGGGGGGCGGAGGGGGGAGGTGGAGGGGGGTGTAGGGGCGGAGGGCGCACCTCGGGGCAGGGGAGGAGGCGCAGGCAACCTGGGGGAGGTGCAGGGGTGGAGGGCGCACCTAGGGGCAGGGGAGGAGGCGCAGACGACCTGGGGGAGGTGCGAGGGCGGAGGGCGCACCTGGGGGTGGGGGAGGAGGCACAGGCGACCTAAGGGAGGTGTGGGGGCAAGGGGAGACGCGGTGGAGGTAGGGAACCAAGGAGCTCGGACGCGAAGAAGCAGGGGGAGCTCAGGGGTGATCAGAGAGGCGTAGGGGCGGAGGGAGGGGTTGGGGGTGGTCAGGAGGAGCCGGTGGAGGAGTAGGAGGCTATAAGGAGGAAGAGAAGGGGGAGGAAGACGACGTGTGAGGAGGAGGAAGAAGTGCTTGGACATTTCAGTCCAATTTTTAAGAGTAATTCCTATTGTGTCCTTAAAGTTAACGTCCGTTTGTGTTGGGGATGGACGACAACTAACCCGAGGGGCACAAGTGATATATTAGCAAGAAGTTGGAGGCACAATTGATATTCCCAAAAAGATAGGGGAATAATTGATGTTGCAATATCTCGAAGGGGCAGAACTGATAAAAATTCTAAAATAAAAATGATACTAAGTACCAAATAGTATACTATAAATATATTAAATCAGAAATAAAAACATTTAACATTTTTAACAAATAAAAATTATTTTAAAAATTATTTTCAACCATAAAAAATCACAACAATTCAAATATACCTCCTAAACATTCACAACAAATTATATAGATATTATTTTATATTATTACATATACAAAAACCACATCAAAAAATCAAAAGAAAATAATAAAAATCTAAATATCTTCTAATAATCCAAATATCTTCTAATACTTATAAAAATCATATAAATCTAGAAAAAATGTAAAAATACTACATACCTTGTTTTAAAGCTATTAATATTCCTATTTAATAAAAGTATACAAACAAAAATATTTACTAATGTTTACTGTTTTTAAATTAATAATAATTGATCTGTGAATATTCAATTAAGTATTTTCCAACTTTAAATCAACATAAAATAATTAAAAATAAAAGAGTTCCAAAAATAATTAAAAACAGTATATAATAATTAAATTACAAAAAAAATCCCCTAACCTTGAACATTTTCCTTGTATTTTTAAAAATCCATAAAGGCTACTTTTATTTCATTTGTATATAAATTTAATACCGACTTTATAAATTAAAAATCAGTAAAAAAATAAAAAATCAAATAAAAATCAAATAATATAACAATATTAAAAATATAAAATATATAAAATATATAAAACATGTACATATTTGGTACAATAAAAACAACATAAAAAGTATAAAACATATAATAACAAGACAAACATTTATAAAATACATAAAAATTATAAAACCCTGAACTTTACTATTTGTCCTTGTTTTCAGGGGTTGTCTTCTTATGAGCGGCACTCCCATACTTATTGCTATACACATCAAGGAGTATAAAATAAAATCAAATAATATTTTTAATTGACTCGTTCTTTACAACGACACTAATCTTTTTTAGAGTAGTGGAGTGAGCAATATATCAACGTCCTTTGGCCAAAGAGAACAGGAGAACTTATTATTTGCAAATCAGAATAGGATGTGGTTTTCCATCATTACAGCACTTCTCCAACCACATCATTGTCCGATTTTTTCCAAGTCATTGGTGGTGTGGCCAACCATGTCAACTTGACCCATGCTTAGGATGATGTGCCCTTCCGAGTTGCACATAAGGAAGATTGGGATGGGGTGAGAAACTAGATTTTATGATAACACCTCTCCAAGTTCCAACCACATCATTCGAATTTCACAAACTCACCCAACGCTTCACACCATATGAAAGACTCGCACCATCCCAACCGACCCCACTGCTATAAGAAGCCAAAGGCCACATTGAAGGCAGAAGTGAGAGCATCTTCTTACATAGGCAAGAAGAAGCCATGGATGCTGCAGAAGGCTTCTGCTGGTTGCGTGCACGAGGGGGCCTGTGCCGTTCTTTATGCAGGAGGTGGAGGGAGAAGAGGGCCAAGTTCTATATCCTCCGCCGCTGCGTGGTGATGCTCGTGTGCTGGCGCGAACAAGGTGACTCCTGACATGTCTCCTCTTGCATGTACAGATCAAAGCGTGGGAAAGGCGAAGCAGACACTTGCTGATGAAGGTGGAGAGCAGATGGTCTCTCTTTCTTTGTCTGCCTCTCTCTCTCTCTCTCGTGTGTCTCTGTTCAAAGAAGTTTTAAGGTGCTGTAATAGCGAAACATGTACTTGGTAGTGCTTGATGTGCTCGACTTCTAGTATGTTGACAGTAGTTGTTTGAGGTTAATTATATATCTTTTTGTGGTTTTTAAGGATCATGTAGCTACCCAGAGATCGGTTGATTAGCATACGTTTCTCTATCTACGATTCAATCTCCATCCCCCATAGTCTCCTATTTTCCTCCCATCTCATTTTTGAAAGAATACTCCTGAAAAATTTTCAATGCGCTTGCTTTCTAAGAAATATCTCTGAAATCTCCAAAACTACTGATATAATTACCAAGGAGAGAGTCTTCCCCTTCCACAACATAAGGAAAGCAGTATATGCGTATCGAAAACATTATCATCGATAAAAGATTTGTCACATAGAACATCACACTGATCAAAGATTGACTCAAGGGCGACGACAAGCATGAGCTAGTAATTCCTATAATACACAAATACCTTTGGACAAGATCCCAAAATCATATGCATTACGCATCCAGCTCAACTGATAAGCACATCCAACAGACACGAACAGATCATGCTAAGTGAGTAGGCACTGTTCTGATTGTCAATTATCATGGTGGCATATGAACTGTTGGGAATATATGTCAGTGCTTTCACGAGATCCCCCAGCATCCACTCACCAGTCTTATATATGTTCAACAAATCATTCATTGCCTATGATAATGTCACAGATCAAGGGAAGATTTTAGTTTCTCGACTGTAATCAAAATGGGAAAATCATATCTAGTGGCTCCTGAACCATATTATATATATGCAGTAACTCGATAAGCTTGATGCTTCACCAGTCCCAGTGACCATCTTTATTCTATATGCACAGAGGACTACGGATCAGCTGAAAAGTTGTTTTTTTGGTGGGTACACGAGGAAGTGGAGTTTATTAAAATCAAACATTAATCTCGCAGATACCAAAATAGACCGGCAACACAATAAACAAAGAGAAAAGAGTACCGAAAATAACCGGTATAGATAGAGATATCCACTGGCGACGATTGACGCGGGGGAGGATGGGCGATGGGCCCTCGCTAGTGGACAATGGTCTCTGTACCAACAGCAGAGGCTGAGAGCGAGCGCACCCGTGCGGGTATAGTGGCGGGTCCGACCCCCCCACGTGCGGCCTCTCTTTCTTTATGGAGTTGACGCGTCCGTACAGTTGCTCGGTCTCTTCGGCCAAAAGAGATGTCAAAGGTGCCTGTCCATAAAGATGAGATTCCATTTCCTTTGTGATGTCGATGCATCATGGATCCTTGGGTTGCTGTTTTTCGAGATCTTATATGGGGATTTTGGATAAGAAATGATCGATAAATCTGCGTGGAGTATAGCTTTAGATGGATGTGAATGGGTCATTTAGTGGCCGTTCGGTTGGTGGGTTATTCAGGGGTGGATAACCCGTTTTTTTGGGAGTGTGTTTGGTTGGTGGGTTAAGGGTTGGGAGGGTTTGTGTGATGTGATTGCATTGGATTTTGAAAAAGTTGGTAGTTATTATGCTATGATTGTATTGAAATTTGAAAAAGTGGGTGGTTGTTGTGATGTGATTGTATTGAAGTTTGGAATAGTGAGTAGAAGTTGAGTATTTTATGATTTTTAGATGATATGATGGTATAATATATATTTTTTTTGATGGGGAAAGGAGTGGGCCCCACTAGTGGGTTAAAAGAGAGGGTTTTGGGGGGTTACCCACCCAAAGTGGGGGGTAACCCCCCAACCGAACATGGCCTTAGTGGTAGGTAGGAGAGGGGTCATGGAGAAGGAGCTCATTAAAGGAGGTACAACGCATCACTTAGCTGGAACACAGAATTAGCTATCCAAAGATTAGTTATCAGATCATGGCCACATAATCTATTATGTCTCCATCTACAGTACGTACCGCTTATCTCTTAAACCAACGAAACACGAACGAGGGATGATTCTCACTTATCTCATATTCCACCGTATTTCTAATGCTTCATCTAAACAGACCTTTGATAATTCATTGCTATATCTTTAGATATGTTACATTTGTAATAACTAATATTATTTATTGAGAAATTTTCTTTACTTCTTAAAATTTACAGTGAATTACCTATTCGCAGTTTGATGTGTATATAGAAACGATTATCCATTGACATTTTGTTAAATTTGTATTAATCATTGCCAATTTAGCAATGATTTGAAGATTTTTTTGAATAAATAAATAATTGGTATTATATGATTCGTTCTACACCATTCATTGGAAATTTCATTATTATAATATTATATGAGAATATGTAATAATGAATTATCAAGGTCTCGGCTATACGTCGATTCTCATTTAGGGACCTCAATTTTCAAATGTAATAAAGCGGAGCCTAATTGATATATAATGTCCACGACTATAATGTCCACAACCATGACGATATATAATATAATATAATCAAATTTCTTTATTACATTGTAATCATCTATAAAGTGAAACTGAAAGAAAGTAAACTCAATTGGGCCTTAACCTTAGTGATGCTTCTCAACTAAAACATCAAACACAAACACTCTTTTCAAACTCCTCATCTTCCTCTATTGGATTTTCAAGAGACGCAGCTTGTAAGTCAAATGATTGAATATGGGGATAACAAATTTTCTAACAAGAACAACAAAATACCACACTAGTAACTAAGTTGTCTATAGTAATGTTTCAGAACTCTAGCAATTCCTAATACATTTTATATAATTATTTTATTTTCTATTACATTATTTTGTTTAATCTTCATTTATCCATTTTATCTCGGATTCAATCATCAAATTAGAAAATCTATAATAAAAATGAATCATGGCCGTGACACATTCAAGAAATAAACCGAAACACATATTCAAATGCTAAGTTTCAACTAGGTTGGATGGTAATACTCTCTCTCTCTCTCTCTCTGGATATGGGGCATGTACCTGGAGAAACCATGCGTAACTAGCTCTGTTGATAAAATCAGACGGAGGGATTCATGCTTCCCCAAAAAAGAAGTGGATGCAGATTAGAGATACATAAAATGCACACATGCATTTTCAAAAGTACCTACCACTATCCCACTATTTGATGCCACTCAATTAGGGTTGAATAACTATAGATTTAACCTGACCACGAAGTTTACTCACCACCTACCTTGAATTATTTATCTTGTGTTCTATGCATACATTATTTACTTTATTCAAAAGTATTTATTGTTGGGACTCACAATGGATTACATAAATCAATAATCCCATCCATTTAATAAATCAGTTCCTCAGACAAAATCCAATTCACTAGTATCGCATTCTACAATCCAAGATACCTGCAAGTATCTTGTACAGCACACAATGTATTAGGTCTCATAAATACTTAAGTTGCTAAACAATGATCTTCGAGAACCTCAATATCAAGCTAATTAGAGCCTACTTCCACAATATTAAGCTACTTATATTTATGCATGATATCAAACTATTTGTAACTTCATTTGACTTACCGAGGGCATCCAATACCCACATCGGTATAAAATCTGCCTACACTGACATAACTCAAATACTAGCTTTCACATTCTATTGCACTGGTACATAAAGTGGGTGTACCGATGTGGCTCGATTCTACAAGGTTGCTCTAGACATTCCCCCAATAGTTGCACCATTGTACCGAGACTTATGCTGGTACATTGTAATTTTTAATTCTTCAACAATATGCATCAAACGGTCCTTCACATAGATGCATCAATGCACCAAGTCTTGCATAAATACATCTTGTTCTCCAAGCATTAAAGTTGTATGGAACCTATGGTATTTCACTTAGTAGTCCCCTTGAATTCCCAAACTAACAAGATTGGCCATGATCCATGATCAGTATGACTTTATAGCACACCCGTATAATACTAGAAATATGATAATACTCATTCTAATCATTAAGAAGAATAAGGCAACCAACATTAAGGGGCAATCCTTGAGGTAGAATTAAATCTGACATGCGTATCCAAAAGTTAGCAATCTTCACATGAGGGTTGATCCTGTGAGAGTCAAAAACTATGAGAGTATGATAGCAGTGAATCTAGAGAACTAAATTATGCTCTTCTCTCTCCTCCTGCAATCAATGAGGAGAGAGATGACAGAATATAGTGGTACAGAATTACTGCTCTCATGCTTTCACAGTTTTCATGCAAAAATTATAGGGAGAAGGTCTGAGAGACGCGAGTTACGCATGAGAAATGCTCATGTGTGCCTTTGGTCCTTGTATCATGGTTCCTTCCTCTGCATGCATCATTACTCAGATCAAGGATCTAGTGGAGATGCCTTTCCTTTTCAGTGGAACTCCTCTTCCTCTCTTCGATGTGAAATTTCCAAGCTCCATTGTAAATCAAGGAAGAAGTCATTCTCCTTTCATCTCTCTAGACAAGAAGGAAGGATAAGGTGATTCTGGTAGGACTTACAGATGAAATGGGGAAGTTACATGGTAATTAACGATGCTTTAAAGGGGTAGTGGACGTTAGACGATGATGTTTTTCTCTTCCTCTCGAGTGGAGTAATTCCATTTCTGTAACCTTTAATTCTTGTAATTGTCAATATCTCAGTTCTACTAAAATGCTCGTGACTTTTCCATCCAAACTTGGAATTTCATATTATTGGGCTTATTGAAAAGCTTCAACACTTCATTTTAGAAATATATTTGATAAGTATAGAGACTTTTTAGAAAGATAATTTTCAAGACGTATCATAATTCTAAAAGGCAAATTTTATTTCCAAAAGTGTTTTAGTAATCTATTTTTGTTTGTCGTAAATTAAAATTTACAATAAATTATATATATTCTTCTATTTTATCTATATTTATAGATAGTCTCAAATATGGAAAATGCTTGCTAAAATTTCATGTGATTTTGTAACCTATATATATATAATGTTCAATTTTGAATTAGAGATGTTAAATTTGATCAATCGAAAATGATTATAATCCGTTGTCTTACAAGATAACGATGTGAGTTTGATTCCCACTCCTTACTCCAAATCGCATGTATACCTCTTATAATATTACAAATCAATCTATCTTTGATTTGGATACATGTATTTTCTCCTACACATGTAATATTGTCCTCGAGACTTAGGAAGAAAGGTAACAACCTTTAACAGTTTAGCCCCATGAAAAATCGACCGATCGAGTCGTCTAAAAAAATAGACAACTGTCGTTATGTTGTCCGCTTGAAATTCACCCAATTTTTTTATTATTTATACTCCTAAACTAGATGTGTATAGTGTTAGCATGGGAGTGTCGAACTAAGGAGGCAAACTGTAAAAGACTAAGATAAAATGTTAAAAAATCTAAGGTGTATGGGTTTCCTAATTTTTTTATTTAATTTTAGGGATTTTCTAGATTTTTATTTGATTTTATGAATTTTATATTGTTTTTATGGTTTTAATATACATATGTAAAAATATAGTTATAATTTTTATGTTTTTATATTTGGTTTTTTTTTGAAGTTTTTATGTATTTTAAATATTTTATAATTTTTATGTAATTTTAGAAAATGTTTTGTAATTTTTATTTAGTTTTTAAAGTTGAAAACTATTTTTTATTGAAAATAAGGTTTTATTTTTTATTTTAAAAAATAGTTGAAAATAAGAAAATATTATTATTTTATTTTTATCAAAAAGTAGAGGAAAATACCTTTAACATGAGGTATTATACGTGTTTATATGAATTTTATTGAGTTAGTTATGTACTTTTAAAGTTTTTATATATTTTATATTTTTTTATTGATTTTAATATTCAATTTTATTTTGTTTTTAGTTTATTATGTAAAATATAGTAAAATTTACTATAGGTAATTTTTGTAGTTTTTTTAATAGTGTTTTTATATTTTTATGTATTTTGAAGTTTGTTATATTTTTTATTATTAAATGATTAATTAAAAGTAGACAATATTTTCATTTTTTTAAAATATTGAATATACTGTATAAAGTATGTTATATAGCATTTATATATATTTTATGCTATTTTAATATTTTTTATTTTTATTTATTATGTATATAATATGTATACAGTTTATATACTTAATAGGGGTATGGATGTAATTAACTGGAAAATTTATGCGCGTATGGAAATATTAAAACCTGTAGGGGCCTTTGCGCAAAAATCACATGAGTCACGTGGCTAGACTGATTCAAGATCTGGTGAGTCGCGTAGGTGAGTGGTAAGCGTAGGAGGCGTGCCCGAAGGGCAGCGGCTGCAGTGTGGTTTCAGGTGCTGTCGCGTCATTGAGATCTGCAGGGTGGGTGGCGGGGACTTCGACTGACCCCAGGGCCCAAAGCAGTGCATCCCGGCCAAATCAAGGATTTGGGGCTTCTTGCATGACCCGCGATAGCCGACTAACTAGCGCGGCGGGTGATTGATTTAAATAGCATGAGGGTGATTTATTTTGAGAAGCTCTCAAGCAATGCCCAACGAGACTTAGGCGATTTCGCTACTATATATCTATATATTTCAAAAAGTCAAGGTAATTATATTCGAAAGTCTAGTTGAGTCGAGAGAAAGCGACGGAAAGAGAAGAATGAATGAACGATCAAAGGAAAGGTCAGAGGGAGTGAGCGAAGGATCCTTATGAAATCCTGGAGAAGAAGGAGAAAAGACTATGTTACATCATTGAGGTATCTACCTTTTCCAAATATATAGTGAGTTCTTTCCCTGATTTCCCAGTTTCCAAATCTTCACATTGGCTTCCGCCTTAGTCGAAAGCCAAGAAGCGGGTGGTGCTGACCATGCAAATTCTACTCGTTCGGAGGGCTTTTTGCAATTTCGCCAAAAATTCTAAGCCTGCGCACGCGCGATCACGTACGCCGCTTAAGGGTTAAGCGGTGGGACAATGAATCACTTTAGAGGCCGACGTGCGTCACGTTGTAGATCGTGCGATCGAAGCTGATCGAATGGCTTTTGTAATCTATGGAAAACACTGTCATTTTCCCCAAATCCGAAGACGATGCATCAACCGTAGCAGCATGGGGTGTTCTCCCCCAATCTTCAAGCGTGTATGGTCTCGACCAGGTCTTGATCTCCGGAGGCAGATGGTCTTCCAGTGGCTTGTGGTTGATCGAAGAAGATGGATGTGTGAGATCTGCAAGAGATGCTCTATCTACCAAGGCTCTCGAAGGTTCCTCGGGCGGTTGTGGCTTCAGATCAGATCTCCAGAGCGTTCCTCATTCGGAACTCGATCGGAAGCAGATCTGCTACTCTTGAATGGATCGAATGAGTGCAATTATGCTACTCCACAATTATCAGATGTAGCAGGGGTTCTTCTTCTACGCGCGCTACTCGATGGCTTCAGATGATAGCTTCCTCGATCAGGTGAGGGCTTCTTCGAGGTGTAGAGGAGATCTCAGATTCAGATGTGTTCTCCAAAGTCTTCGACATGCAATGGTTTCTGATGACTCGAGCACAAGGCTCGATCCAAATTGCGACAGAGAAGTGTGAGTGGATGGACGATCCTGTGCGGATGGGGGAAATGGATCGAAGCTTGAACTTGAATGAATACGAGATGATTAGTTGGTGATAGGAAATGGAGAAATGGATCAAGCAGAGTCGGAATGGAATGGAGTCGACGAGGATTTTGGTTGAATTAAGTGTCAAATTGAAAAGAGAATAAAGGAGAAGAGCGAGAAACCCATGAGAGAAGAGAAGTATGAAGGGGGATCAGAAGGAGAACCTGGATGTGCGGAATAATATCGCCGGTGGTCTAAAGCGGAAGATGGAGCCTATGAAGATGGAGCTCGGAGGAGCTCCACTGGTGATTGCCTCGATGCCCGGTGGAGGCAGAGGCTTCGCACAGCGGAGCACAGAGCTACAACGTTGGCAATGGTCACACCACTCCTCTCTCTGTCGTTACAACTTGACGATGGAGGGAGGCTCTGTTACTGCACTCGACTCGCTATCAGAGCTCGGGAGGAGGAGGGAAAATGGCGGATGATCGGAGCTGCAGGGGAGTTGGGGCTTTTTTTTTTTGAATGATGTGATCATTCATATATGATCCACATTATATTATTCAATGAAGTTACATAGGAATTGATGAGAGACGGGCAACAAGCTGCGCCGCCAATCCCTTTTGAATGGCAAATCCAATTCTTCGTTAGCTTGGGGAGCATGCCGTCGGGTGTGGTCACCTAACAGTGGCTTCAGTCACCAGTGGGTAGTTAAGATATCGGTATAACTGCCAGATATTGGAGGAGGGCGGAGGAGAAGAGGAGAAAGGAGGAGGCGGCGAGTGCAGGGACAAGGAAGGGGAACGGGGAAGAAGGTGCACGAGAGGAGAGAGGAAATGGAGTAAAAAATAATTAATAAATAATTAACTTAATAATTAAATTAAATAAATTAATAAAAAATACGAAATAATTAATTAAATAATTAAAGAAATAATTAAATAAGTAGTTAAATAAATAACTAATTAAATAATTAAATATATAATTAAATAAATAATTAAATAATTAATTAGTAAATAAATTAGTAAAATAATAAATAAAATTTTATTTATTTTGATAAAGCATAAAAATATAAGAAATAACCTTCATTAAATAAGATAAAATTAAGATACATCGTACATTTTATACCAATAGGGTTTTGGAACCCACTTTTTGCATATTAACTCCGATTTTAATAAAATCGATTTCATTTGATAGATAATTCTATAAAACAAACTTTAAAAGTGATTGCGCCTAATTCCGAGTCCATATGGCCGAGTTATGTGATCTGAAAAATTAGGGCCACAACTTTGTGGCTTCAGGATTTATTGGTATTTTTTAATAAATTATATTTCTGTATTTTCTACTAATTTTTAGAAACATATTAAAAAAACTATTAAGTTAAATGGAGTTCAAATTAATTAAATAGAAAATAGGGAAGATTATACATATAGTATATATAGACAAAGGGGTCCAAATGCCAAAACTCACCCGTTTTATTCTAATATTTGATATTTTTAATAAATAGCATTAGTTATAAAATGAAATTTAAAAGTGAGTTTGGTCAATTCGGAGTTTTCTATAAATAGTTATGAACCTTGGAATTCAACTTTTATGGCTTTTTCGATTCATCATGATTAATTATTTATTCATTAAATAATGATTCTGATTTTTTTTTATAAAATAGTATATATTATTGTGAACAACTTTTGTGAAGAAAATATTTTAATTTGAAGTGATATTGTTGATAAATAAAATAGGCTAAATGTAAAAAATGAATTTATGTATATTTGTGGTCCTCATTTTCTCTATTTTTATAAATTAGGATCCTTATTTCTCCCTACTTATTTATTTTGTTTACCACGTCAATATTGACCTGGTCTCGGGGTTAGGTCAGTCTGTATATATTACATATCTGCATCCTTCTTTTCTTTTATTTTTCTTTTTGTCTTTATTATTTTATTTTGGATAAAATAAGTGTTAAATATATAATATTATCAAATGTGATTAGAATGTTATTAGTGAGAATTAGTGAATTTACATGTATTTTACTAAGGATTTTAGCTAAATGAAAGAATAAATGCGATGAATCATAGATTCATCACCCCATTGTGGAAAGTAATGACAACTCTAAAAGGTTCTAACTTTTCACCGAAAATGATCATAATTTTAAAATAACTAGCTTGGTGTTAAGGGATTACCGTCAAATAAATGCATATAGTATGGTTGCAAGTCTACCGTTTGATTCTCGAGTGATCTCCTCATAGTTTTGTTGTTGCCATAGGATCTTCACCAAAGATATTTATGAGAGTTTGCATGCGCTGGGGGAGGAGGGATTGGAATCCCAAAGGGGTAAAAACCAATGATCCAGAATCCCATTTTAGGATCCCCTTCGCTCTCTCGATGAAGCTCGCTTCCACTATTCCAATGCTACTTGAAACCAACGGTAGCAAACAACCTTCTGTACATCTTATACTCATCTTTGGACAACTCCCAATTGAATATTTTTTCTCTCTTAGAGAAAGAAGTCCACAACTCAAACACATGTGTACAATATACTGAACTAAAAAATAGTACACACTTCTAGCGCAGAATCTACTCAAAAATGTTGAAGATCGCTATTGAGCATAGAGAGCAAAAACAAGTCCAGTAGTTAGAGAGCTTGGGATGGAAGAGAACTCGAGCGTACATAATTACTGAAAAGAACGTGAATATCTCATAATATAACACTCTTTTCTTTTTAGAATAGAGAATGTTTCTAGTTGGTTGTATGTCTCAAACAATGAGCCATAGAGTCTTATTTAAAGGATTAAGCCTCAAGTAGCCATCGGTGATGAAAAATGGATATTCCAAAGTTCTTATTTTCAAAAATCAAGAATATATTGTTCATGCAAATGGATTGATCGATCATGGACGTTCGATCATATCATCAAGGTAATTGATCTGATTATTAAGGTGTTCGCTCATTTTATGATCGTTGACCTGTAATTTGAAAAGTGATCGATCATGACCAAAGTATGGTCATACATTGATGATTGATCAAGATAAAAGTGTGGTCGATCATGTCAAAAAATTAACCAAGGATTTGATCGATTAGATCAGAAATCAATCAATCAGTGGTGATCGATCAAGATGTTAAGGTGATCGATCATATGTCCAAAATTGATTTTGAGAAATTGATGATTCTTGCATAGTTTTGCTTGTTGATTAAGAATATGAAAAAACTTTAAGAGTTTTTTCAACACAATATGCAAATTGTTTGACTTGGCAAATCTTGTAAAAGTGCCCCTAAGTCTTCTTTACTTATCCTTGAATTCCAATGTCTTCAAATCTTCTTTAGAAAAGCATTTGAGATTTTGGAATCGAGTCTTCAGCTTCTAAAATCCAAATTCTTTTATTCGACTTCATAACTTCCACAAAGCTTAAACCTGAAAAGTCAATCAAGCTACATAACAAATAGACTACAAAGTCATTAGAAAAATCTAAGACGCTAACGATCTCCCTCTTTTTATAATGACATGATTTATACTTACTTTTAATGCTTTCAATTGTATTTATTTTTATTTGATTTAGTCCATATTATTTCAATAATTATCTACTTATCTCCCCCTTAATTTTTGTTTTCAATCTCTCTCCCCTTTTTCTCCATTCAGTAAACTTCTCCCCCTTTTTGTCATTATCAAAAGATTTTTCTCCCCTTATCTAAAGAGTTCTTGTTCTTTAATTTTCTCTTTCATTTGTCTAGGATAAAAGGTTTTCTCACATCTGTTGCTTGATATGAAAGGATTTTAGGAAAATTAATTAAACTCCCCCTTTTGTAAAACATTATTTTAGAGGAAAGTTCTAGAAATGTTAGTAGGTTGGCATAAACCTAAGTGTCTTCTGAGATAGCAAATCTATCAAGGTTTAATGGTTTGGTGGATATATCAGTAAGTTACACTACTATAAAAGACGTGATTGACATGCACATAGTGGCTTGCAATGTGCATGCCTATGGCATGCCAGGTGCATGCGAGTGGGCCGAGTGCTCGACTCGGCCTGTGTTAGCTGATTGTCTAGTCGTAAGGGAGAATGTGGAACATCCTAACTACCGAGGCCATTAGAATGTTGGGAGGTGAAGAGAAAAGAAGAGGAAAAAGGAAAGAAGAAGGAAGGAGAAGAAGAACATTCGAAGGAGGAAGAAGGGGAATGAAGAAGAGGAAGGTTGAATATCAACCTTCCCAAACAACTAATCAGAAGCCACCACATGGTAGAGAGAGAAAAGAAGAAGACAAAAGAATTATATACATGGTAGAAAATACAATGTAATTAAATAATAGTAAATTATTTTTAATAAATAATATAAATATTAACTATTAAAAAATTAATTAAGAATTTTATTATGAAATTTAATTAAATAAATAATTTAATTTAATTGGTCAAATAATATAAATACTATAATTTATAGGTATAAACTACTAATGTACATTAATTTATTGATTTTTAATTACTTTTTTAATAAATAAGATATTTATTTTATATTTATATTTTACTTTAATAAAGTGATTTAATTGGTTAGATAAATATTAATATGTATAATATAGATATATTATATATATAATAAGCATATACAATTATCTTTAATTCATTTAATCTTTAATAAATTTTATTTTTATTATTAAGAATTATTATAAAATACAAGGAAAATAATAAAAATGTAGATATTGGAAAATTCAAAGAATAAAATAATAAATAAATAATATATAGTTGTACATAATACCATAGTACCCCAAAAAGATGACTTTTGCATATTAACTCTGATTTTAATGAAATTACTTTCATTTTAAAGATAATTTAATGATTAATACAATGAAAGTGAGTTTGACAAGTTTTGAGTCTATATGGAGTAGATATTTAGCTTTGAACGTTCATTTTACAATTTTTTGGTTCTTTGTACTTTGTTATCTATACAGTAACTATTTTTCTTATATTTTTATAAATTAATATACATTATTATAAACAACATTGAAGAAGAAAATAATTTAGTTATCTGAATGATAATAGAATAGATGAATATATGTACAAGGTGAATAATGTGCATATTTACATTTATGATATACATTTTATGATATTTTTATAGATTAAGATCCTTATCTCTCTCTACTTATTTGTTTTGTCAACCACGCCAATATTGACCTAGTCTTGGGGTTAGGATCAGTATGTAATATTTACATCCTTTTTTATTTTTATTTTTATTCTTTTATTTTGGATTAAATAAGTGTTAAATATGTAATATTAAGAAATAGAGATAGTATGTTAATTAAGGAGAATTAGTTGATATTTACTTGTATTTTATTATGGATTTTAGACAAAATAAAAGAATAAAGAAGATGAATCATGGATTCATCATGATTATGCATTGAATATCCGATAATCAATTGGGATGCATAATAATTTGATTTCAATAAGTATGCAAGATTCTGCATCATTCTCATGTGAACAACTGTGTATAATTAAAGATGAGATATGTACTACCACATATTATAAAATCGTTATAGTAGAAGACACTGGCATAAAATAGACGATTAACATATTTGCTTAAACTAAAGATGGTGTTAATGTATTCATCAAAATTATCAATACCTATTTCCTTTACTCTTACCTGTCACAATGAATAACTGAGAGTGAGAATCAATTTCGATCCAAGTCCTCTTAATGAAATTCTACATATTTATTATACAATTAGGAATCATTTAAGTTTCACAGAGAGATTGATGGGTGACAGGTAACAAGCTGTGCCATCAATTCCTTTTGGATGGTAAATCCAATTCTTCTAAACACAACTCCTGAGAAACATAACATTATTATGTAGATTTTTTTGGACCCACTTGAATAGTTCTACTGCTTCAGTTGCCAAGAACCCAAAGGTATCAAAAATGAAAGGGATGAAAACATGTTGATTGTCAATACATGCCCTCTCATGCTTAGCAACTTTAGTTGAGACTACTTTCTGTGCAATGTATCCCGCCATAAAATTATCCATTATCAGGCCCACAAATGGAGAAACTCCAGTCAAAGAAACACATATGTGTTCCTCTCCAACCCATCGAAAAATTAAAACATCTACTGATATAAGTGTCAATCTCCCATCTTATGGATCCGTCAAAAAGTTCACATGTGCTTCATTCTTAGAAGCAACCCCAGCATGCATGATTACATCATAATGGACATCCCTGATAAGATCATGTCTATATTTAAAACATGAGAGTTCATGACAATGGATTGCATGATCCCCAAAAGCGTTTAGGTAGGATTTGCGGCGTAGTGGGCATGCCTCATCTGCTGGGAGTAGAGGAATCATAAGATAATATTTTGAATGGTAAAATACTCAATACAAAGTGACATATGCATTCCAAGTCCATCAATAGGAATAACAAGAAGGAAATATTGAGCATGGTTAATGTGTAAACAATGAAATATTACCTTTTGTCCAATAGTCATGCCAAACTTAACCTCCATATCTTTAACAATTTTGCTAAAAAGGAAACTCACCAAAGCCTTCTGGGATTTAGGGAGGACGATATCCTTGTTAGTAAAGAAGATAAGATCGAGAGATGGAAGTGTGACACGTACACACTCCAAAGCATATACAAAATCAGAATCCATACCATGCATCCCATTGTCTCGTAAAATGTGGTCTTGGAGCATCCAAGATTGTGCTCTGTAAGACACAAAAACATATGAAGAAGCCTCAATAGATGTCTGCAGACCCAAAGCTAACGCTGATGGGTAGGGACGCCACCCATTATTGAAAGTTGCCAAAGAAGGGGCCTCCACAAATAACAATATCCTCAATAGATCCACATAGACCTTTGTCAAACTGCGTAGCAGCTCGTTCCATGTATGCAGGCTGACATGTCCTTAAGTCAAACATGAGCTTGGTTGAATCCATACAAGACCATAACAAAATAAGCTCACTTTGTGTATCATCCAACTAAGGAAGTAATGAATCCATAACTCATCTCCTTTATTCATTCATTTTATCTAAAATTCCTAGTAAAATACATGTAAATATCAACTAGTTCTCATTAATTAACATACTAACTCCAATTATTAATATTGCATATTTAACACTTATTTAATCCAAAATAAAAGATCGAAGAGAAAAATATAAAGGAAAGAAGTATGGAAATATTTAAATATGTACATATTGATCTAATCCCGAGACCATGCCAATATGGACTTGATCGAAAATATAAATAAGTAGGGGGAGATACACATATTAATCTATGAAAAGATCAGAAAATATATATCACAAATATAAATATACATATTATTCACCTTGTACATATGTACATTCAGATAAATTAAAATCAAAATATTTTCTTCTTCGAAGTTGTTTATAATAATGTATATTAAGTTATAAAATATAAGAATAATCTAATGTATAGATATAAAAGTATACACAGAATAAAAAAAATGTATAACTGTTTAGCCTAGAAATACCAAGGAGAGAGTCGTCACACAAGGTGGGAGCAAAGTTATAGAAGTGACTCCTCACGAAGAACTCTAAGCTAAGCAATAATCAATCCACACAATGAAGGAATAAAGCAATCAAATATGCATGTGTGTGAATCACAATTTATTATACCCTACAAAACAAGTATGTATAACGGACAAGCAAGTTGGGGTCGAACACAAGAAGCACGGGGATATCGGGTATTATTTAAATGAATAAATAAAGCAAGTGTATACAAGTATGCACAAAATCACTAAATGTGTACGTGGGTTTTAATTAAATAAATAATCTCATTTTTATTTAAAATTAACTTAATTTAAATATTTTTTATTTTTTAATTTCCTTTATTTTAACAATATAATTAAAATATATAAGGATATATATATATAAAGGAATAATAATGATATGTATACAATATAAATAATATATAGTATAATATATAATAAATATGTAAAAATAAAAAATAAATCAAAGAGAAAAGTACTTTTTATTTTTTAAAAGTTATAAAATAATTATAAGGTATTTATAAGAAATAATAATAATATAAATTATATACAATGATATAAAGATATATTCGGGCTATATAGGGTATACCATATCTAAATATAGATAAAATTAGTTAAAAATAGCTAAATAAAATCTTTTATATTTTTCAAATAATTTTCTATTTTTATGGATTTTTTAGGATTTTTTTCTGCAAATTTTTTATATTTTTAAAGACTGAAATAAAGTAAAACATGGACTGTTTAATACGACCGAATTGATTTGAGAATTAAAAAAAATGAAATGGTCTCAAACTCTCTCCAAATCAATTGTGATATGTAGATAATAATATATGTAAAAATATACATTAGAAACTAATATTTTTGGATTTTCAAAAATATTTTGCAAAATTTTTAGGGTTAGCAAGGGTTTGCTAATTTTAATAGTACTTTTGAGATTTTTTTTATGATTTTTAATCTAGAGTTAGAAAATCTGGTAATAAAAATATCTTTTTTTTTGAAAATTTTTAGAAAAGGCTTTCTATTTTTTTGTATTTTCTAAGTCAAACAAGGACTAAAATAACTCTAAATGAATTTAAATATTAAATGCATGCAAAATGGCAAGAAAATAAAGCTTGGATCAAAAGCTAAACATGCACATACACCTATTTTTCTGAGAATTTTTAGAGTACAAGAGCTATTATAAATAAAGAGGAGTGCAAAAATAAATTTCATTTAAGCCGATCGGGGAATATTTGCAAATAAAATAAAAGGCAGGGGTATATGCGCAAAATATCCCAAAAGTTTGTACTTCAACTTGTTTTTTCAATATTAAATAGCAAATATAAAAACTAGTGGTGCCTCTTCGCAAAATGTCCCCTCACATGGGAGTCCAAGGAGGTGACCCGACATTGGATTAAAGTGCAATAATGAAAAGACATGAGGATTCTTTTGCAAATTATCCACAAAATTTTAAACTACTTTAAATAGTTACATGACCAATTATAAAATACAAAAGAGTGGAGGGTTGGCTTGCAATTTTTACCACTTATCAGCTCTTCATCCAACCATCATCCTCTCACCATGTGTCCGATCCAACGCACCTCGTCACGCACCCCTTCGAAGAGAACGGACGACCCAGATTAGATCTGTGTTGCATTCTTGATCTAACGATCGGGGAATAGGTTGGAAGAACTGCAAATGAACAACATGCTCCAGAGGTCCCTTCTTGGTCTGATGGTAGCCTTAGCTTCGTGCTCTTCCTCCGCATGCAGTGGTACACTCCGGAGACAACGAGGGGGCTCTGAGTGCTCAGACATATCTGAGCACCTTGTGCTACTCCAGGTGATCAAAATGGCTCTAGACGCGTCTTTGGGATCATGGACTTGCTCCAAACCACTCCTAGGCACGAGGGTTATTTTCTTGACCAGGTAGTTAAGCAAAAAGATGGGCAGGATGGGATGAAGCTGGGGCTCCGGCGATGGGTGATGGAGGGAGCCTCGACTCCCTGATTATCCACGATGGATTAAGGGGGGATATGTGGTGCAATCGATGGAGAAATTGACGGGGAACGAAATGGGGTGAAGATCGAGGGAGATTAATGGTTGGATGATGATGATTTCCCCTAGATATCAAGCTCTAGGGATTTGGGGACTTTGCAAATTAGGATTAAAGACGTGATTAAGCTAAAAATTAACTACGAGAAATGAAACTATGACTATAATATTACCTAGGAACATAAAAGAACATGCCTCAAATCGACCGTAGGCCGATGAAGCAGAACCAGTTGGAGCTCTCCTCTGACGATGGTGGATCTCCTACTCCGTCGCTCCTCCTCGCTGCAAAGGCCGCCTTCCAATTGCTATCGTCAAGGGAAAGGAGTTGAGTGGTCTCTGAGGGGATAAGACTCGACAGAGAGGGATCAAAATGAGAAAGATGGCTGGAGGGTTTATTTTATAGACAGAACGAGGGACCGACTTGTGAGGTAGATGCTGCTCTGCTCGATGGAGATCGACCAGATCTAAGTTGTGCACGGGAATTATGGGTGTTCAATCTCCAAGAATCAAGCATCACGCCAAGATAGGGCATCATGAAATCAATGGGAAAATTGGAACTAAACTCGGGTTCTGACATGCCGAAGTACAAGGAAGAGAGAGGAGGGTCAGTAGATCCAGGTCATAGTTCTAGTTGGTCCACGTGGACTAACCAGAAAAATCCTTGAAGGAAAAGATTTATAAAATCAATAAAATAATGATTTGATTGATTTTTTAATAATACATAAAAAATGTTTATAATTGAATGTAATATTTTATACATATTTTTAATTATTTAATGAGGCTTTTTATCACAAGCTACTATTAACATGTACACTCACAAGTATATTTACCTATATATTATATATATATATTATTTTTATTTTATATTTTAAATTATATTATTTTATGCATATAATTTCTATATTTATAAGTTATTTAAATACACTCAAATATATTTTTATTTTATTTTTCTAAAGTAATTTGTACACTTAAATAAATAGATGTATTTATTAATATGCATATGAGGTAGATCATCTATGTATTTTAGTATATTATTTTATTTCATTGTTTTTTTATGGTTTTATTTTATTTTAGTTATGTTCATATACACTAATTAATATATACAAAATTATAAAATTGTAAAAATATAAATAATAAATAAAATGAATATTTATTCAAGTATATTTTATAATAGGGTCCAAAATCTAACTTTTACATCTTAACTCCAAATTAAAATAAATCACCTTTATTAAATAGTTAATTACAAGTTATATATAATTAAAGGTGATTTTGACAAATTTTGAATTCATATGGAGGAGATGCAATATGTGAAGTTGGGATTTTGAATTTTTATTCTGAGTTTAGAAAAGCATAATATGTATTATTTTTATGTGAAATAATTTTTGTATTTTTCTACATATATTTCTATATACAACTTTCATGTACAAAATTCATTTATTTGAGATATAAATAACAAAGAATAAAATATGTCCCTAAAATTATTTATAGATGAATTAAAAACAAGGGTTTTCAAGTCTTTTCTCTACAATTTCCCTGCCTTATTCCCCCCTACTTTATTCCTTGTCGAACATTTTATCATGATGATTGGGTCTTGAGGTTTAGGGGCACTCAATATATATGATGTCTCATTTCTTTTTCTTTTCTTTTCTTTATTCTTTTTTGGAAAGAAATACATTTTTATACACTATTTTGCACATCATTTTATGCAATTTATATTGTTTATTTTGACAAATTAATGATATATGCATGCAGTTAGCTGGGGATCTAAGGCCAAAATGAAAGAATAAATGTGATGAAATGTCGATTCATCAATAACATAAATTCAAAGCTAAATATCTACTCCGTATGAATTCAAAACTCACTTTCATTATAATCAAAATTAAGTTATCTTTAAAATAAAATCGATTTCATTAAAATCAAAGTTAATATGTCAGATTTTTGATGGGTATCATGGTATATGTACAACTGTACATGATTTCTCATTATTTATTCTTCTTATTTTATTCTTATTTATATTTTTATTTTTTTCTTTATATTTATAATAAATATATAAAATCTAGTAAAAATTACAAAAGTTAAAAATAAAAAAATAAATGTATATACTTATTAGGGAAAAGGACCCTACACCGGTGGGTGTAGGAAACTCCCTTCATCCGGCCTAATTTTTCAATTTTTTTTGATTTTTTTGAAATTAAACCTTAGGAGATTTAAATCACCATGTATCACTATGTTGTCATTCCAAATTCAACTTAATTTGAGACTGCTATCATCTCCATCAAGACTACCAAATTTTAACAGTATCAAATTTCTGAAATTGATCCTTTTTAGATGAACATGTTAGGAATGTTTATTTTGCATGGAACTTAAAACACTTATTCCCCTTAACATACTAAGTAAATCCCCTAACTTTTAATTCAAAAAAAGTAAAAAATAATCGAAAAATGGGGGTGGGTGCAGGGAGTTTCCTACACCCCAGGGTGCAGACTCCTAGGCACGAGGGTTATTTTCTCGGCTAGGTAGTTAAGCAAAAAGATGGGCATAATGGGATGAAGGTGGTGCTCCGATGATGGGTAATGGAGGGAGCCTCAACTCCCTGATCCACGATGGATCAAGGGGGGATATGTGGTGCAATCGATGGAGAACTTGACGGGGAACAAAATGGGGGTGAAGATCGAGGGAGATTAATGGTTGGATGATGATGATTTCCCCTGGATATCAAGCTCTAGGGATTTGGGGACTTTGCAAATTAGGATTAAAGACGTGATTAAGCTAGAAATTAACTACGAGAAATGAAACTATGACTATAATATTACCTAGGAACGTAAAAGAACATGCCTCAAATCGACCGTAGGCCGATGAAGCAGAACTAGTTGGAGCTCTCCTCTGACGATGGTGGATCTCCTACTCCGCCGCTCCTCCTCGCTGCAAAGACCGCCTTCTAATTGCTATCGCCAAGCGAAAGGAGTTGAGTGGTCTCTGAGGGGATAAGACTCGACAGAGAGGGATCAAAATGAGAAAGATTGTCGGAGGGTTTCTTTTATAGACATAACGAGGGACCGACTTGTGAGGTAGATGCTGCTTTGCTCGATGGAGATCGACCATATCTAAGTTGTGCGCGGGAATTATGGGTGTTCAATCTCCAAGAATCGAGCATCATGCCAAGATAGGGCATCATGAAATCAATGGGAAAATTGGAACTAAACTCGGGTTATGACAGGCCGAAGCACAAGGAAGAGAGAGGAGGGTCAGTAGATCCAGGTCATAGTTCTAGTTGGTCCAAGTGGACCAACCAGAAAAATCCTTGAAGGAAAATATTTGTAAAATAAAAAAGAATAATGATTTAATTGATTTTTTTAATAAAGCATAAAAAATGTTTATAATTTAATGTATATTTTTATACATATTTTTAATTATTTTTATGATGCTTTTTATCACAATCTACTATTAACATGTACAATCACAAGTATATTTACCTATATATTATATATTTTATTTTTATTTTGTATTTTAAATTTTATTATTTTATGCATATAATTTATATATTTATAAGTTATTTAATTACACTAAAATATATTTTTATTTTATCTTTCTAAAGTAATTTGTACACTTACATAAATAGATGTATTTATTATATATGCATATGTATAGATAATTCATCTATGTATTTTAGTATATTACTTTATTTTATTATATTTTTTATGGTTTTATTTTATTTTAGTTATGTTCATATACAATAAATAATATTTACAAAATTATAAAATTGTAAAAAATGTAAATAATAAATAAATAAATATTTATTCAAGTATATTTTATAATAGGGTCCAAAACCTAACTTTTGCATCTTAACTCTAAATTAAAATAAATCACCTTCATTAAATAGCTAATTACAAGTTATATATAATTAAAGGTGATTTTCATGAATTTTGAGTTCATATGGAGGAGATGCAATATGTGAAGTTGGGATTTTGAATTTTTATTCTGAGTGTAGAAAAGCACAATATGTATTATTTTTATGTGAAATAATTTTCGTATTTTTCTACATATATTTTTATACAACTTTCATGTAAAAAATTTATTTATTTGAGATATAAATAATAAAGAATAAAAAATGTCCCTAAAATTATTTATAGATGAATTAAAAACTAGGGTTTTTAGGTCTTTTCTGTACAATTTCCCTTCCCTATTTTCCCTACTTTATTTCTTGTCGACCATGTTATCATGATGATTGGGTCTTGGGGTTTAGGGTCACTCAATACCTATGGTGTCTCATTTCTTTTTCTTTTCTTTTCTTTATTCTTTTTTGGCAAGAAATACATTATTTATACACTATTTTGTACATCATTTATGCAATTTATAGTGTTTGTTTTGACAAATTAACGATATATGCATGCCGTTAGCTAGGGATTTAAGGCCAAAATGAAAGAATAAATGTGATGAAATGTCGTTCATCAATAACATGAATTCAAAGCCAAATATCTACTCCGTATGAATTCAAAACTCACTTTCATTATAATCAAAATTAAGTTATCTTTAAAATAAAAATGATTTCATTAAAATCAAAGTTAATATGCAAGAGTCGGATTTTTGAATGGTATCATGGTATATGTACAACTGTACATTATTTCTTATTATTTATTCTTCTTGTTTTATTCTTATTTTATATTTTTATTATTTTCTATATATTTATAATAATTATATAAAATCTAATAAAAATTACGAAAGTTTAAAATAAATAAAAAAATAAATGTATATACTTATTAGGGAAAAGGACCCTACACCGGCGGGTGTAGGAAACTCCCTACATAAGGCCTAATTTTTTATTATTTTTTGATTTTTTGAGATTAAACCTTAGGGGATTTAAATCACCATGTATCACTATGTTGTCATTCCAAATTCAACTTAATTCGAGACTGCTATTATCTCCATCAAGACTACCAAATTTTAACAGTCTCAAATTTCTGAAATTGATCCCTTTTAGATGAACATGTTAGGAATGCTTATTTTGCATGGAACTTGAAACACTTATTCCCATCAACATATTAAGTAAATCCCCTAACTTTAATTCAAAAAAGTAAAAAAGAATCGAAAAATAGGGGTGGGTGCAGGGAGTTTCCTACACCCCAGGGTGCAGGCTCCCTGCCCCCTACTTATTATATATGTATAATGTATCTATATTGCACATAATACTATTTATTTGACTAACTAAATAATATTATTAAAATAAAATAAAATATATTTCAAATCTTCATAATATATACTAGATTAATAAAATATAAAATAAATAACTTATATGTGAAATTAATTAATTATCAAAAAATCAAAAAAATAATGTATATAAGTAATGTATACCTATAAATTAACCTTTTTTATATTATTTAACTAATTAAATTATTTTGTTTAATCAATTAAAATTTATAATTAAATTATTTACAACTTTATTTATATCATTTTTTTAAATTAATTTATTGTTTATTATGTTTAACATTGTATTTAAATTACTTTGTACATAAGTGTTTTGTCCATTTTTGCTTTTGTCTTGTAGTGAATGTCACGTGGTGTGAATCTATTGGGGAGAGAATGAGTTTGAGTCAACCTCATTCTTCCTCTTTCTCTTCTTCCTTTCCTCTGCTTCTTCCAGCACCTCCTCCTCCTTCCTCTTTCTCCTTCTTCTTCCTTCGTCCCCAAGCAATTCCGTTAGCCCAACGATCACCGCCGTGACCACCTCCTTCGCTCAACCACCTCTCTCTCTGTGTAACCGCATGTTTGTTTTGGAGAAAAATTCAAAACGGCTTGGACTTCTTCAAACCAAAAAAAAAATAAATTTCAAACATTATCTTGGATTAAATGAATTTAAATAATCCATTAAATCATCTCATTAGCATCAATAAAACCCCAAGGGTCCCCATGCCTCACGTCATTGCCTTTTTGAGAAAGAGAGAGAGAGAGTTAGAGAGGGAGAGGAAGGTTATCTTATCGGCACCGTTCGTCGTCGCAGGAGAAGACGACGTCGAATCGGAGGAGGAAAGCAGCACGGATCCGTGACCGAAAGAAGGCGCGACGATCGCGACGAGTGGAGTTAAGCCTTGGATCGAGGTATGTATCGGCTTTAGGATTTCGATTTCCAAATGTATGTATCGGCTTTAGGATTTCGATTTCCAAATGTATGTATCGGTCTAGATTTTCGTATAAATATTGATTACATAAATGTATCTCTTGTATGTATCGGTTCAGGACTACATATAAATCAAGATTATATCCAAAATATGATATGCGAATATACGTGTTGGTTTCATAGGGTATTACGTATATATCGATTTGAACAAGACATCTCATTATATACTACAAATCAGCAAGATTACCCTAAAAGTTAATTACCGTAACACATTGAAAGTACTTATTGAAGAACGATCATTTGGATCATATGAGTATTTTAGGCCTTACAAGTATACGGCTTCATCTTGTTCACATAGACAGGTTATTGCCCATGTCTTAAATCTTATCACAACCTTTTTATGTGACGCAAGCTATGTTCGTTTTGGTATAAAATATTAGGATTATCGTATTATAAATGTTATTTTAAAGACAACCTGCATTGACAACTAGTATTATTAATCTTTTTATGTGATTCTGTCTTGCATGAATTAAATTGTGAATAGTTTTTGTCAGTGGATTTCCCCATACACACGATCAGGAATCAAAAATATAATGAACCTTTGCCAGGTAATCGGATTGGTGGAACTTGTTGGGTAATAAAATGATGATCACAATACAAAAAGTGTAAAGATATAATTATATAGATATATATAGAGGGTACCATTATCGTTGATGATACAAGTGTGCGATAAATACGCGACTCCATCCGGCAACTGAGACAGATTTATGTTATTATGGATATATGTTTTTAGGATAATAATAATATGCATGTGGTAAATAACATCTAATCAGGAACAATCTACACTGGATAAGTTAAATTCGTGTACATATTCCTGCTAGTATATAATCTACTGCATATTTCACATTAATTATTCAGTATAGTGTGGATATATGCTTAATGGTGGCCTGTAAACAAAAAAATGGTATGTTATGTTGATTCGGAAAAAAAATGCATATATAAATCAGGCTATTATATCACTCTCAACAAAGAGGAAAAAAAAAGAAAAGAAAAGAAAATGAGAACAAAGTTATTTCACTTCACCACATAAGAGTTAAAGAAGATTTAAGGCACTTACTACATGGACGACCGCAAGGGGTCGTATTTGCCGCAAGGGGCAACGCCGCAAGGGGCGTATGGTTGCAAGGAACCATAGAGGCAAAAGCTAAGTCCTCTACAGTTGTAGCTACACTGTCATGTCATGCCATGGACCGCAAGTGCCAGCGGTTAAAAACGTATAAAAGATACGTAAATGAATGTTGTGCAAGAAAATGGTTTACAAAGGAAAACCATCATGAAAATGCAAGGAATTGTTTAATAAGAGAATGAACCATCACATGTTAGGCTAAAATTGGTTTAAAAAGGTTAAACCATCAAGATCATGGGGGCTAACATGTAAAATAGTTTATATGTTTTGTAAGTATGTAAATTGCCTAGTATTTTATGAATTATGCCCACAAGTAGAAATAAATGTTGTCATGCCTACTTATGCAATTTACCTACTTTACATATATACCCATGTTTATGAAAGAAGCCAAACTAAACATGATAGGGATCGAATTTAGACATGCATGGGAATTATCTAGGCAGAAATGATGTGTATGCATGAAAATCCAAGTATATAATTTTTTAACAAACCAAGGACCGTTATAATACCCATGCATGGACCCCGATGCATACTGGGCATTAGGCTCATCCAAATTATGTTTGTCAATTTCAGGTGAAGAACAGGGTTGATTGCATTTTCCGGATCGTGCTTCAGGCTCATTGAGATTTCTGACGTGGTACGATCTATCCGTGAAGATCTAGTGGATATTTGTATGCCCACAGGAACCATCGAGTTGCTATTTCTTTTATTTCTAGAATAGTTGAAAACATTTTCCCAGTTTTAGAGTTGTAATAATGGAACTCTAGTTTGAGTAGACATTTTATGGAATGATATTTATCTCTGCTCATTATGTGCCATTCATTTATTATTTTGGTAACGGTTCGGTCGTGCGATCAATTATCGCATGCTTCCGCCGATGGTCGACGCGACCCGTTCCGTTACAAATGGTATCAGAGCCAGGTTCCTCTGGGCATAGGATATCCACAATTCTTAGTTATCTAAGATTTATAGATAGAGAGATTTAGTATCACAACTCATTGACCTTGTCAATTTTGAATCAGATGGCTCCTCGACGTGCAATTGAAGCCATTGCAGACCGTGACTCATCGACGAGCCAAGAGGCCGTTATGGGTATGCAGAGGCAGATGCTGGAGTTAATGACACTAATGACCCAGCAACAGAAGAGTCAGACGTCTAACTCGGGTGGACTGACTCTAAAGACCTTCATTCAGCACGATCCGCCCACTTTCAAGGGTGAGCACGAGCCGGAAAAAGCCGAACATTGGCTAAGAGAGATGGAGCTGACTTTTGAGGCAACGGATTGTCCTGAGGAAAAGAAAGTGATCTTCGGGACATTTCGTCTGCGGGACAATGCAAAGGAGTGGTGGACTTCATGCAAGGGAATCCATTTTTCGGAGACTCCAGTCATTAAGTGGGATGACTTTGTTGAGCGCTTCACTGAGCGTTACATCCCCGAGCATGCTAAGGATGCTAAGCGTCAAGAGTTTATAAATCTCCGACAGGGAAATATGACAGTCGAAGAATATGCAGCAAAATTTCAAGAATTGGAGAAGTATGGCAAGGGTATCTGCTCCAAGGAAAAGCAACGAGCTAGAAAGTTTGTTGAAGGCTTGAATGCGGGACTGAGCATGAAAGTGCTGACTAGAGGTCCCACGACCTTATCTGAGGCGGTTGCAGCAGCAGTGGAGATCGATGCAGCATACCGGAGGATACAGCAAGCAAATCCTCGGAAGCGCCCTCACAAGCCGAACTTCAATGACAAGAGGCATCACACTGCAACGAATGCTAAGAAGACAAAGACTGATGATGCACCAACAAACAGGAAGTACACATTTGAAGTGTGCCCGCATTGTGGTAGGAGGCATCCAGGAGAATGCTACATGCTAACCACTACTTGCTTTAATTACGGAGAAAAAGGTCACTTCAGGAAAGATTGCAAGAAAGATGTCAAGGATCAGAAGAAGCCATTCGAGCAGAAAAAGAAGGTAGCAGGAAGAGTCTTTGCTATCACTCCTGAGGATGCAGAAGGTGCCAACACGACAGTGGAAGGTACTCTACTAATTGAAAATCATTTATGACATGTTCTTTTTGATTCTGGTGCTACGCATTCCTTTATCTCGAATGCTTGTGCGAGAAAGTTAAGTTTAGAAGCTGTTGAGCTTCCTTATGCACTTACAGTTTCTTCACCAATGGGTTATATTATTGCCACGGGTATGTACTTAAAGGACGTACCTATTTTGATAAAAGAAGACACCCTAACTGCCAATTTGATATTATTACCCATCACAACCTATGATGCCATCTTGGGAATGGATTGGTTATGGGAGCATTATGCAGCGGTCTATTGTCGAGAAAAGAAGGTGGTCCTGAGTAGACCAAATACTGAGGAGATAGTTATTCGGGGCACCTGTAAGGGTGGAAGATTGATTATCTCATCCTTGCAAGCAAGCCGATTACTAGCTGAAGGTTGCATCGCATTCCTCGCTAGTATAATTAGCACTGAATCATCACATGCACGTCTTGAAGATTTAGATGTGGTCAGAGAGTTTGCCGATGTCTTTCCGGACGATCTTCCTGGACTACCTCCTCATAGAGAGGTTGATTTCTCAATTGATGTGATCCCAGGAACGGCTCCGATTTCCAAAGCTCCGTACAGAATGGCACCTGCAGAACTTGAGGAGCTAAAGAAGCAGTTACAAGAACAACTGGATAAGGGATTTTTACGTCCCAGTGTTTCTCCGTGGGGAGCACCCGTTCTTTTTGTGAAAAAGAAAGATCGGTCTTTTAGACTCTGCATTGATTATCGAGGTCTAAACAAAGTGACCGTGAAGAATAGATACCCGTTATCTCGCATTGATGACTTATTCGATCAATTGCAGGGAGCCACTGTTTTCTCAAAAATTGATCTGTGTACGGGTTATCATCAACTCCGAATAAAAGAGGAGGATATACCAAAGACAGCTTTCTGGATAAGGTATGGTCATTATGAATTCTTGGTCATGCCATTTGGTCTTACTAACGCTCCTGCAGCTTTTATGGAGCTAATGAATAGGGTATTCCGAGAATACCTTGACAAGTTTGTCATCGTGTTTGTGGATGACATATTGATATATTCATCTGATCCGGAGCAGCATCGAGTACATTTGCAGATTGTATTCGAAACCCTAAGGCAACACCAGCTTTATGCGAAATTCTCCAAATGTGATTTTTGGTTGAATAGAGGAGCATTCTTTGATCATGTGGTATCTAAGGACGGCATTGAAGTAGATCCAACCAAGGTAGAAGCTGTGATGAATTGGAAGCAACCCAAGAATGTTTCTGAGATCCGTAGTTTTCTTGGCTTGGCTGGTTATTATTGACGATTTATTCAGAATTTCTCAAGGATATCACTACCGCTAACAAAGCTCACTCGGAAGGATGTGAAGTTTATATGGTCTGAGGCTTGTGAACAGAGCTTTCAAGAATTGAAGCAGAGATTGACTACAACTCCAGTATTGGCCTTACCATCAGGCAGTGGAGGCTTCGTGGTGTATACTGACGCATCAGGCACGGGACTCGGATGTGTTCTTATGCAAAATGAGAAAGTCATTGCCTATGCCTCACGACAATTAAAACCACAAGAAAGGAACTACCCGACTCATGATTTAGAGTTAGCAGCGGTAGTCTTTGCTCTAAAAATATGGCGTCATTACCTCTACGGTGAGCAGTTTGAGGTGCTCAGTGATCATAAGAGGCTCAAATATATTTTCTCTCAGAAGGAACTTAATTTGAGACAGCGACGTTGGCTAGAGTTCCTAAAAGATTATGACTTCGCCATCAATTACCATCCGGGGAAAGCAAATGTCGTAGCAGATGCACTAAGCAGAAAATGGGAAGGTAAACTGGCTAGTTTAAAACTTCAGTGGAAGATGATGAAGGATTTTGAAGATTGGAAGCCTTTCTTGAGCGAATCGAAAAAGATATCTTTTGCAGCACTCAAGATTCAACCAGAGATAATTGGAAAGATCTTGACTGCACAAACAGTAGATGCCGATCTTCCTAAATTTATAGAAGCATCTAAAAAGGAAGGTTCTGATTTCACCATCGGAACGGATGGAGCTATAAGGTATCGCAACAGATTATGGATTCCAAGTGATACTGAGTTGAGGCAGGAGATTCTGGATGAAGCACACAGATCGATGTACACTATTCACCCAGGTACAACGAAAATGTACAAGGATCTACAACGGAACTTTTGGTGGCCAAAAATGAAGAATGACATCGCAGAATTTGTTGCTAGATGCTTGGTATGTCAGCAGATCAAGATTGAACATCAGCGGCCTGCAGGACCTGTTCAACCCTTGGAGATACCTGAATGGAAGTGGGAGCACATAACGATGGACTTTGTCACCGGTCTACCCAAGACCACAAAACATCGTTATGACACCATATGGGTGATTGTTGACCGATTAACCAAATCGGCACACTTCCTACCTATCCGCTTGGATCAGTCGACAGATAGTCTAGCTGAATTATATGTGAATGAAATCATCAGCCTTCATGGTGTTCCTGCATTAATTGTATCTGATCGGGATACACGATTTACCTCTCATTTATGGAAGAGTTTTCAAGATGCTATGGGCACTCAATTGAAGTTTAGTACTTCATTTCATCCGCAGACGGATGGTCAGTCAGAAAGGACCATCCAGACACTAGAAGATATGTTGAGAGCATGTGCTCTAGATTTTGTGGGCAGTTGGGATAGACACCTTCCATTAGTGGAGTTTGCATACAATAATAGTTATCATTCGAGCATCAAGATGGCACCCTATGAAGCATTGTATGGGAGACCTTGCAGATCACCTTCATGCTGGAGTGATGTTGGCGAGAAGCACATTCTAGGACCGGAACTTGTTCAGACAAGTAAGCAGGGTGTTGATCTAATCAGAAAAAGATTATTGGCAGCACAAAGTAGGCAAAAATCTTATGCCGATCGTCATAGAAGAGAGCTGAGTTTCGCGGTTGGGGAACATGTGTTCTTAAAGATCTCTCCAACCAAGAGCGTCTTACGATTTGGCAAAAGGGGAAAGCTCACTCCTAGGTACATAGGACCTTTTGAGATTCTACAGCGGATTGGAGAGGTGGCATATCGTATTGCATTACCACCTCAATACTCGAAACTTCATGATGTATTCCATGTGTCTATGCTGAGGAAGTACACTCCTGATCCTTCACATGTGATCGAGCATAAGGTCATTGATATTCAACCAAACTTGACCTTTGAAGAGAAACCCATACGAATCGTCGATCGTAGAGATCATCAACTTCGTCGGTGTATAGTTCCGATGGTCAAGGTTCTCTGGCAACACCACCAAAAGGAGGAGGCTACTTGGGAGCTGGAAAGTGAAATGCGGGAGAAGTACCCACAACTTTTCGGTATGTCCCTCTACTAAGAAATTTCGAGGACGAAATTTTTTTTAAGGGTGGTAGATTGTAACGGCATGTTTGTTTTGGAGAAAAATTCAAAACGGCTTGGACTTCTTCAAACCAAAAAAAAAATAAATTTCAAACATTATCTTGGATTAAATGGATTTAAATAATCCATTAAATCATCTCATTAGCATCAATAAAACCCCAAGGGTCCCCATGCCTCACGTCATTGCCTTTTTGAGAAAGAGAGAGAGAGAGTTAGAGAGGGAGAGGAAGGTTATCTTATCGGCACCGTCCGTCGTCGCAGGAGAAGACGACGTCGAATCGGAGGAGGAAAGGAGCACGGATCCGTGACCGAAAGAAGGCGCGACGATCGCGACGAGTGGAGTTAAGCCTTGGATCGAGGTATGTATCGGCTTTAGGATTTCGATTTCCAAATGTATGTATCGGCTTTAGGATTTCGATTTCCAAATGTATGTACCGGTCTAGATTTTCGTATAAATATTGATTACTTAAATGTATCTCTTGTATGTATCGGTTCAGGACTACATATAAATCAAGATTATATCCAAAATATGATATGCGAATATACGTGTTGGTTTCATAGGGTATTACGTATATATCGATTTGAACAAGACATCTCATTATATACTACAAATCAGCAAGATTACCCTAAAAGTTAATTACCGTAACACATTGAAAGTACTTATTGAAGAACGATCATTTGGATCATATGAGTATTTTAGGCCTTACAAGTATAGGGCTTCATCTTGTTCACATAGACAGGTTATTGCCCATGTCTTAAATCTTATCACAACCTTTTTATGTGACGCAAGCTATGTTCGTTTTGGTATAAAATATTAGGATTATCGTATTATAAATGTTATTTTAAAGACAACCTGCATTGACAACTAGTATTATTAATCTTTTTATGTGATTCTGTCTTGCATGAATTAAATTGTGAATAGTTTTTGTCAGTGGATTTCCCCATACACACGATCAGGAATCAAAAATATAATGAACCTTTGCCAGGTAATCGGATTGGTGGAACTTGTTGGGTAATAAAATGATGATCACAATACAAAAAGTGTAAAGATATAATTATATAGATATATATAGAGGGTACCATTATCGTTGATGATACAAGTGTGCGATAAATACGCGATTCCATCCGGCAACTGAGACAGATTTATGTTATTATGGATATATGTTTTTAGGATAATAATAATATGCATGTGGTAAATAACGTCTAATCAGGAACAATCTACACTGGATAAGTTAAATTCGTGTACATATTCCTGCTAGTATATAATTTACTGCATATTTCACATTAATTATTCAGTATAGTGTGGATATATGCTTAATGGTGGCCTGTAAACAAAAAAAATGGTATGTTATGTTGATTCGGAAAAAAAATGCATATATAAATCAGGCTATTATATCACTCTCAACAAAGAGGAAAAAAAAAGAAAAGAAAAGAAAATGAGAACAAAGTTATTTCACTTTACCACATAAGAGTTAAAGAAGATTTAAGGCACTTACTACATGGACGACCGCAAGGGGTCGTATTTGCCGCAAGGGGCAACGCCGCAAGGGGCGTATGGTTGCAAGGAACCATAGAGGCAAAAGCTAAGTCCTCTATAGTTGTAGCTACACTGTCATGTCATGCCATGGACCGCAAGTGCCAGCGGTTAAAAACGTATAAAAGATACGTAAATGAATGTTGTGCAAGAAAATGGTTTACAAAGGAAAACCATCATGAAAATGCAAGGAATTGTTTAATAAGAGAATGAACCATCACATGTTAGGCTAAAATTGGTTTAAAAAGGTTAAACCATCAAGATCATGGGGGCTAACATGTAAAATAGTTTATATGTTTTGTAAGTATGTAAATTGCCTAGTATTTTATGAATTATGCCCACAAGTAGAAATAAATGTTGTCATGCCTACTTATGCAATTTACCTACTTTACATATATACCCATGTTTATGAAAGAAGCCAAACTAAACATGATAGGGATCGAATTTAGACATGCATGGGAATTATCTAGGCACGAAATGATGTGTATGCATGAAAATCCAAGTATATAATTTTTTAACAGACCAAGGACCGTTAGAATACCCATGCATGGACCCCGATGCATACTGGGCATTAGGCTCATCCAAATTATGTTTGTCAATTTCAGGTGAAGAACAGTGTTGATTGCATTTTCCGGATCGTGCTTCAGGCTCATTGAGATTTCTGACGTGGTACGATCTATCCGTGAAGATCTAGTGGATATTTGTATGCCCACAGGAACCATCGAGTTGCTATTTCTTTTATTTCTAGAATAGTTAAAAAAAATTTCCCAGTTTTAGAGTTGTAATAATGGAACTCTAGTTTGAGTAGACATTTTATGGAATGATATTTATCTCTGCTCATTATGTGCCATTCATTTATTATTTTGGTAACGGTTCGGTCGTGCGATCAATTATCGCATGCTTCCGCCGATGGTCGACGCGACCCGTTCCGTTACACTCTGTGCTTCCCAAGCCCTCTCCTCCTCTTATATAGGTCGCCCACCTCCCTCCCAGCTCAATCATCCGCCATTTTACACCTCATTCTCGTGAGCGGTGAGAGACGGCAACAGTGACAGCATGCCCTTCTTCCGCCGTTGCAGAGAGGAGGATCGAGGTTCACCAGCACGATCTCCGCCAGCATTACAGCAGAGGTCTACCACGTCGAGCCTCCTAGTCGTTGGTCGAGGCGAAGATCCTCGATCGGAGCCCAGGCGAAATACTCCATTCATTCCATCGATCATCCATTCCGATCATCTAGAATCTAGGTTAGATCTCATCCTCAGTTCTTTTCCTCCTCATCTCTTCATTTCTATCAAATTCAAAGAAAAAAAAACCTTCAATTCCGTCCATTACACCTCAATCCGACAGTCAGTTCTTTGCATCCTCTTTTCATCTTCTGATCATCTCAGATCGTCTAGATCTGAGCTTCATTGATCGACCATCTCCATTTCATCGAGGATCGAACCTCCATTCACCCCTCCATCAGTTGGATTTTCGACCGAGCCTTGTGCTCGAGTCGTGTCGATTATTTCAAGGAGGAACAATACCACAACACCAGTGAATATCACCTGCAGGAGCGCCATATCGAGGGCGTTAGAACCATCTGGAGGTGACAATCATCTAAAGATCCATCGTGTATCATTCGAGCAGCTGCAATCGACCTTCGTCGTGAAGCATCACATCATCGATCACCTGAAGCACCAGGAGAAATGATCATCAACTGACTGTTGATCTGGGAACGAGATCTTCACCACGAGCATCTTACGTCTGAACGAGAGCAGCACCTGGAGAAAGCACGAACAACTTCGAAGGACGTGGAACGACCAGATCAAAGCATAGCAGCGAGTCAAGCACCTTCGATTTAGAGAAATGAACAATGGAGTAGCTCCGACCATCACCTGCATCAGTTCGCCTAGTCTACAAGCATCTCTATCGAGAGATTAGATCGGGAGGTCGTGAACAGAAGCATCATCACCGGGAGTTGAATGTACATCGCATCTACAGCTGTGGAGTCAAGCATCGGAGATCCACATGAATACCATCGCCTGGAGCATCACACACATTTGGGGATTAATTCAGGCTACAGCTACCGTACGATCGGGGTCAGACGAATCTGAGCCGCATGCCGCCTAGCAATTATTCACGCGCGACTCACATGATTTCAGAAGATATTTTGGGATGAATTAGCATATTTGGCCTTGCCTCTTTAGCTATTCATGCATTGATCCGCTACAGCTGCATCACGTGACCACCAGGTGATTCTGAGATTTTTGCAGATTTTATCCTTGTTGTTTTCCGTATATCACAAACAGCTACTGCTCGAGACTCTAGCACGTGAACCACGTGATATCTTTGGGGGGTTCTGTGCATTATATCCTCAATGTTTTATTTCTTTCACCACACTCCCTGTACTTTCTGGTTATTAGATAATAGTCCTTTTATATAGTATATTAAATAATACACATATAGAATATATATTAAATAATATACAGAATATAAAAATCAAATAAAAATCTATTAGTATACCTTATACTATACCCCCATACATGTTCTGAAAATTAAATACATTTACTATATTTAATAATTCAAAAAAGAAATAAAAAATACAAAAAATACAAACAACTCTAAAAAGTTGACAAAAATTACATTGGTTATATTTTATTATATTCTAAACTTTAAATCAAAAGGAAAATAAAAATAAAATATTAAAATACTTAAAAAATAAAAAAACATTTAAAAACTCATAACTAATTCATTAAAAATCTTAAAAATACGTACAGTACCTTGCTTTAAAGGTATTGTCCTATTCTACACAGTAAAAATAAAATCAAAACATTTCCTTACTGTTTGATATTTGTAGAATTCAAAATACTTCCCTATTTTCCATAAAAACATTGATTTTGCACTCAAATCCGATTCAAAATCAATAAAAATTAAAAAAATTACATAAAAATCACTAAAAAGGTAAAACAAATCGTAAATATAAAAAACATTAAAATTAAAAAATCATATAAAAATATAAAACTTATACATATACTTCTTCATTTATAGGTATATAAAACGACATAAAAATAATACAAAATATTAGAGCAAATTAAAAAGGTAAAAAATAATTAAAAATCCTTAAAAATTCAGAAAAATAATATATCTTTGTCTACTTTACCTTAGTTCATACAGTTTGCCTCACTGAGTTCGACACTCTCGTACTTCACATTGTATACAACTTTAGGAGTATAAATAAAAACATACAAAATTTCTTGTAATCTCATTCGATCGACATAGGGACGTTGTCTATACCTTTTAGACAACAGACCGACCTCGTATTTCAGGAAGTAGATGAATTAGGTCAACACCTTTGGTGACCCTCCTCATAGTCATGTCTTCAACAAAATCTTTGTCCTTACTCACTGCACCTCCAAGTAATCTCACTCCTAGCACATGCCTCCTAATATCGTGGAATAACTATTGAGTCTTCGTATCAACTATTATCGGGCATTGAACATGCAATAACTATTTTTATCTTGATATTAGGAATTATAATAGGTGTATTAGTAATTGTATGGTTAGAAATTTAGAAAGAGAAATTTCAGTGGGGATACAATGACGTATTGGACCTGAATACACATGCCAATTAGGAATTCTTCATGCACTAGGAAATGGAACAAAACTACTTTTTAAAGAGGATATACTCCCTTATAGAGGAGTTTTCGATTATTTAGTGTAGGATCCACTATAGCATCATATCAATCCTACTAAGTTATTTAGTATTCCTTTTGGATATAATCTTATTTTATCCGATCTCAGTATATGTGTCTTTATATGGATCGTCATTTCTAATATTCTCCGATTGCGCTTCTTATGTTAGGATACGTGCCGAATATTAAATATTGTTTCTCAGGTGGTCTACGAGCCGACGCTCAATCCATTAGTTATGAAATACCATTAACTCTATGTGTGTTATCAATATCTCTATGTGTGTTTCACTAAAAAATGGACTTTCCAACTTTTCTTTATTTATAATATAGAAAAATATTGAATGTATTGAATAAGTATCTTTATTTTTTATTCATCATTCGGGTGGATAAGTTAAACCGGATTGTTATGAGTGAAACAAAAAAATAGCTTAGTTACACGGGAAACATTCTGTTTGCCTGCATTATTGCGTGTTCACTGCATAAACAAAATTGAGCTATAGTGACGCCTTTTTCAAAATACGTCACTAAATTAGCCGTTGTTAAATATATAACGACGATATTATTCGTTGCGAAATGAGTTTTCGTACTCGAAGTTAGCAACGAATATCATATCTATCGTTATACATTAGCAACGGTCCATATAGCGACACTTTTTCGTTGTTATGTTTCAAAATATCAACTAATCGTCGCTATTATTTTAGTTCAAAATTTAGCGAATATTAATGAGAAGTTTGAAAAATAGTAACGGATAAGCATCGCTATGTGGACCGTTGCTAATGATATAATGACATATATGATATTCGTTGCTAATTTCGAGTACGAAAAATCGTTTCGCAACGAATAATATCGTCATTATATATTTAACAACGACTAATTTAGTGACAAATTTTGAAAAAATCGTCACTATAGCTTAATTTTTTTGTAGTGATGCCCGGCAACATTTGATACGAAGACTCAATAATTAGGAAGGTTGGATTTCAGAGAGCAACGTAACATAAGGGAACCGAATATCTCCAAACTCGAGACAGATCTTATTGTGGAGAGGTTAATGTCTTCCAGAATGATGAACTTGAAAATGCCACTACACAAAAATTGAGCTATAGTGACGTTTTTTTTCAAAAACAATCACTAAATTAGCTGTTGTTAGATACATAACGATAATGAGTTTTGGTACTTGAAATTAACGACGAATAGTATATTTATTGTTATATCATTAGCAAAGGTCCATACAACAACGCTTATGTGTTACTATTTTTCAAAATAACAACTAATCATCGCTATTTATTAGTTCAAAATTTAGCGACAACTAGAAATTTGAAAAATATCAACGGATAAATATTTTTATTTGGACCGTTGCTAATGATATAACAATAGATATGATATTCATTGCTAATTTTAAGTACGAAATTATTTTTGCAACGAATAATATCGTCATTATATATTTAACAACGACTAATTTAGTGATAGGTTAGAATTGAATGGTGCAGTGTGCAATAAAAGACAATTCTACTCATGTCAGCAGACTGCATATATAAACTTCCATGCATCTTTCCCATAAAATAAGCAGTTACAGGTGGAAATATACCCTACACGCATCAGAAAGAACTAAAGTTAATCTGGAAACACATCACATGGAAAATATCAACTTGACTACAGATCGTGTATCAGATTAACTGCACAGTGCTGCGAGATCAAGAAGAGAACAGCAGTCACATATAGCGACAGGTGGTCACTTGAATTAGGTCACATATAATTGAGAGGGACGAACTGGGATCCCATCAAAGCTGCATGGAGCCGACACCTCGTACGATGGGCAGGTGCGTACTGGTTGCCATTAGGGGGCTGTTTCTCATGAATTGCTTCTTGCTGTTCGGATTAATTGGACACGGACCACATCTCCATTACTGCATCCATAGATCAGAGGGGCCGCCACTGGCAAAAGTGGAAGGTTTGTCATGACCTTAAACACGGAAAATACATGAACTGTTCCTGTGGTAGTTCACATGGAACGAAATTACAACATATTTCTTGTTTCTTTCTTTGGTTATAAATACATAGTTGTTATATTTCTTGTACGTATCCCGGATAATATCCAGCAATAGATATACCTGCGGGTGCATGTTTATTAACTACATGTATTAATGGGTGTGGAATAATGTATTACTTCATCCAGTAATTGCTATTTTACTAGCTTATTAACCCGTTAATAATGACAAAGTTTTATTATTTTAATAGATGTTATATTGAAATAAATGATTTTGTTAGTGGCACGGTCAATATAAGTTGCGCATTTCAAAAAAATCAAACTGCTTTGACGTTATCTGTAATTTAGCGTTTAAAAGAATTTATTGAGAATCTTCAACTTCTATCTTTAACATCTAAATAGCACTGAGACATATTTGATCAAAGTTTCTTCAATCAATACTAGAATTTCCTAATTAAATCGCTATTAATTGGGTGCTCATTAAATTTTGATATCGTATACAATATTATTACATGTGTAAAATTCCCTTAACCATATAAGAGGAAAATGAGTTCGCCTTTCAAGTAGCATTAATCAGATAAACTTTTGTAGAAACTAAAGAAAGGTGAAAATGTTTACTTGTTACAATATAAATGAGTTATAGGAATAAACTATACGTACCTTAAACAAATATATGATTAAATTATAAAGAATTTCCATTAATGCATTATATACTTTAGTATTTACTTTTAATCATGACTCATTATTCGTATAAAGTATATATAGATATATAAATTTGTTAGTCTCCTAAAATTTATTGAGGTGACATGAATATGTATGTACCAAAGAGACCAAAGAATACATATTAATGTGATCAACGAATCTACAATTTGATCATCTCAATATCATGTGGTTTGATTACTTTTAACCTTAAGATATTTTAGCTTTACTCACTTATATGTCATACTTACTAAGAGTAATTCATTTATATACATGCATATACATATACATATACACATACATATACACATACATATACACATACACATACATATACATATACATATACATATACATATACATATACATATACATATACATATACATATACATATACATATGAGTTTATTGGGGCTGCCCCCGCGTCATTTTTGGAGTTTTTTTAATTTTTTTGAAAAATATTTACATGTATATTCATCCCTATATCCCTCCTATATGCCATTCGAATTTCGTCAGAAACAGAGACTCCTACGACCTTCATCGAGACAATCATTTTTTAACGGTAACAGGATTTTTTAAATCGACACCATCTCGATGGAGGCCATAGGAGTCTCTGTTTCTGACGAAATTCGAATGGCACATAGGAGGGATATAGGGAGGAATATAGATGGCGATATTTTTCAAAAAAAATAAAAAAAATGCCGAAAAAGGTGCGGGGGCAGCCCCATTAAACTCTCTCTCTCTATATGTATATATAAAGCTATATTATAAAATACTTTGTAAATATACTTACAGTATTTGTACTTTAGGATTATCATTATTAATACACAATAAATACACAAAAATATGTCATAAATACATATATCATCCAACAGTTACTCTCTTATTATGTAAATATCATTTGTCTTGGCACACTTTTAACCACAATATAGTTTAGAATGTACTTGTTTATACGTTATATACTCCAATATTTGCTTTTAAATATAAACTCTTTTAAATCGTAGACAATACTGACGTGATCATAAATGATTAAATATAATTAAGTATAATTATTTTGATTTTGATTCCATTTTTGAAATTGTAATTATTTATGATCATTTATGATCACCTCAATATTTATGACTAACCTAGATTGTTGTTTGTTATTTTATTTGATGGTGGCATTAACGGTTCTTGTGATCTCTCTCCTTCACCACATTGGTAGTGAGATAGCTATTCAATTGATATAAGTTTTGTCAAAAACAAAGTTAAGATTTGTAGGATGTAAGGTCTTCGAAATTGGCATAAATTTTGTGATAACTTTGTTGTTGTGATGTCATAACACCAATTTATTTGACTTTTTTTTATAGATTTTTAACATTTATATGTATTTTTATGTTTGTTTTTTATTTATAAAAGTAGTAAATGTTTTTTATTTTTGACAACTTATTTAACATAGTATAGGGTATCTTATTATGTATCTTTTATTTTACATATTTTATTTAATATAAATTATTTGGTATTTAGTATTTAATCATTTGTACAAAGACTTAATCACAATTAACTAAAACATGAGCTAAGCACGTGCACTCAAAAAAGACATAGGGGAATAATATGCAAATTATCCAGAGAGACTCTACGTGGCCATACTCGTGATTTCAGCTATCCATGACATGTTCGTAAGATATAAAAAGTTTGTGTGTGTATGTCAGCAAATGTCTCAATGCACGTACTTCACACGTGAGCTGCGGAAGGTCAGCTTGCGGTATAAGATTGAGCGGTGAACTCTGATGGATGGTACAGATTTATTCATATGGACTTTGTATCTCGGCTATCAAACATTTTGATTTACTTTGCTTGGACTTGATCAAAGCCGTTAATCTCTGATGGCACCTGTAGCTTCTCGTGTATGCACTTTGTTCTTCCCAAATACTAGCAGCTCCAAGCAGTGATGACTTGATCTCGTTGATCAGATCTAGTGATGGCTGATCGTCATCTTGGATGTTCTTGGTGAAAAATATGCTTCATGGTTTGAAGGATCATCTATAAAGATCTTGAACTCCTAGAGGCATCGGTGAATCGAATTAGATGATGCACTTCAGGTACTACTGGTCAAATCGTAGATCTCTAGCAAAAAGCTATTAGTTGTTCATCGCAATCCTCCAGATGATGACTACTCAACCAAAGGTTTATTGTCCTTGGTGTTATTTTGAGTTCACATTCTAGGAGATTGATCTTCAGTGATGGAACTTGATCTCTGATGAAGGATGACTAGATCTGATGGGATGTGATGAATCCATGATTCATCTCCTTTATTCCTTTATTTTGTCTAAAATCCTTGATAAAATACATGTAAATATCAACTAATTCTTATTAATTAACAAACTAAGTACAATTGTTAATATAACATATTTAACACTTATTTAATCTAAAACAAAAGCATAACGAGAAAAATAAAATGAAAAGAAAGAAGTATATGAATATGTAAATATGAATAGACTTATCCTAAACCTCGAGACCATGTCAATATTGACTTGGTTGATATATAAATAAGTAGGAGGGGGGGGGTGAAAACTAGGGTTTTGCAAGGGTCTAAAAATTATCCTCACTAGGAAGCGAAGACAAAAGTGTCGTTGAGGCGACTGCTCATGCAACACTAAGTAATTCAACAATTAACCAACAATATAAATCAAGAAATGAAAAATAAATGTGCAGAGTTAAAAATTATTATAACTCTACCACAAAGGTGTGAATAGGTGTAAGTATTATGTAGAGGTCAAACACAGGGAGCAAACGGTAGATTTTGGGCAAGTGAATGTGCAAAATTTATGTTCTTCTTCTTGTTTAAGTGTTTTTGGTGTGGGTTTTTTATTTTATATTTTTCATGCATTTATTTATTATTTATTATTTTTAATTTTATATTTTTAATTTTCTTTTTATATTTTCTAATTTTTAAATTTCTTTTCTTTTTAATATCTAATATAAGACTATATATATATAAATATATATAATATAGAATAATATAATTATAGATACTACTTAAAATAATCAAAATATAGAAAATAATTTTTTGGATTTTATATAGTTTTCTACTATTTTTACGATTTTAAGGAATTTTTTTTCTAATTGTTAGGCATTTTTAAAGTAAAAATATGCCAAATAAAGGATTAAATAAATAGGTTAAATTATTTTGGAAACTAAAAATATTAAATAAAGCCAAAATTTTCCAAAACTATTTTTAATTAATAATATATAATAAAAAATTATAGAACAGAAATAGATATTTTTTGAATTTAGGGGATTTCTTATATTTTTATAAAGGATCTTGGATCTTTTTAATTTTTACTTTTTTTCTATTTCTATTTTTAGGAATTTTTAGTATGGAGTTAGAAAATACAATAATAAACAAAATATATTTTTTGAGGAGTTTTTCAGAACATTTTTTTATTTTTTTTAGAAATTTTTTATTCAATCAGGGACCAAATGTACCCTTTTTTATTTTTTATAAATGGTTAAAATGACTAAAATACAAAAAATAAAAATATATAGTAATTGTAGATGATAACATGCACTTAATCCTATTTTTTGAGAATTTTTGGAGCACAGATGTAATTTTAATAAATGAAATACATGCATAAAAATTAATGAACTAGATACGATATTTTGCAATTAAAAATAAAGTCGAGGGCTACATTGGACATTAAATATTAAACTAATATTTAAAGTTTATAGACTAAACATAAAATACAAAACCATTGAGGGTTTAAGTGCAAAATCACCACTTCACAAGGGACCACACATGAGGTGACATAGACCAGACCTGAATGCAATATAAAAGAAAGATAGGGGGTTTCATGCAATTTTCAAAAAATATTTTTTACTAAAAATATAAATTACAAGACTAAATATAAAATACAAAAAGTTGGGGGATGCGTTTTGCAATTTACCCCCTCAATGATGCAATCCCATGACTAGAGTTGATTTACTTGAACACGTAGCAGCACGCAACGCACGATACCCCTTCGGCGATCAACGCATGAGATGTAATCGTGAAGCTTCATCAACGGTCGAGGGTTGCTGAGATTGGACGACAGAGATTAAACTAGGGCGGCTCGTTGACCGGACGGTCACTGCTTTCCTGGAAGAACTCAGATGAACATCCCCTAGAGCTCGCTCGATTTGGGTTATCTCCCTCCTCCGTCCTCCTCTGTCGCTACTATAATGGGGAAAAAGATCGTGAGGGATATGAAAAAAATCCTTAAGCACGTCATGGAAGCGTGAGAATCACATTATGCGATCGAGAGCGACTAGTTGTACTAGTCGCTCGAGGCAACATATTTTTTTAAAAAAAATTGAACGATGAAATCACATGATCTAGGAACACTTCTTGGATCATTTCATCTAAACAACAGACAAGTATTAGGTTTACCTCTTTAAACATGGTTACGATCGAGTCTCTAAATGAAGAGACCTCCTGTCTCAAATCTGATGCGCGGAGGAGACACTTGTGAGAGCGCTGATGAAACACGTGCTCCTCGCAATCCATGTTGATGATCAGAGTGGAGAATCTCCTGATGTCATCTCATGAGATCTGACGTCTTCTTCATGAGTGAGGTGCATCAAAGGAGGTGGAGATCCATGGGTAAATAATTCTGCAACAAAATGATGATGTGGCAGCGACTGTGACTCTCTCTTGGGCTCCATGGTGGATGGCCACAATGAGAGAGAGAGAGAGAGAAACTTGGTGTATAGAGAGAGATAGAGAGGGAGAGAGCATATTTTCTATTGTCTAGAGAAGAGCTAGGGTTGCCTCTTCTTATATAATATTTTGGAAGTTCATGGATCCCAATCCATAGACAACACAAATCCAATGGTTTACATTGATTTGTGTTTCTTTTAATGGCCATGATTTTGTTGTAAAAACACAACAACAATTAATTTAATTTAATTTAACATATATTGAATAATAATCAATATAAATTAATTTCAATTAAATCAATTATCTATGGAGATAATAGGAAGGAGACTAGCCTCCTTCCATGGGGGGGAGGGGGCGGTCACCCATTCCTAATAGGAGTTGGTGGTCGTCCACCCTTCTTTTAAGGTAGGTGGCTATCTCCTCATAATCCATGAGATTGCATTATCCCATGAAAATCTTCAATATTTACAACAACATCTGTTGTAAATTATTTTACAAAAATAATTCATAATTATTTTGTGAACATTGCAATTATGCCATTAGAAATTTGTGAAACACATTCACAACCCAAATAAAACGTAGATTACATTTTCAGTTAATTGTCCAATGTGAATCCAATTCACATCAACATTTAAATTGTAAATGTTATTTATAAATATCTCTCTCTTATATATTATAAATCACATTTATAATATATATAAATTATATGGATAGTTCTATCCATATTATTCATATTCTTGATAATTAAATCATATTTAATTATCTAAGATCTTAAATCTCATGCACTTATATATTATGAATCTCATTCACATTATTCATGATAATTAAATCATATTTAATTATTTATTTCTCATGTGCCCAAACAATATGAATCACATTCATATTATTCACAATAATTAAATCACATTTAATTATCTATTTTGCTCAATGCTTAGATATAATATCAACAATGAAATTATTCTTGAACTCTTTCAAGAATAATGCGCTTTCTCAAAGGATACTTGGAGATAATGACAGAGCGATTATACGTTTCACATGTAGTGAATTGGATATTGGATATTGAGATATCTCAAATCCAGATCTCGCAGACCTCCCATAGATGTTCTGATCAAATCAAAATCGTAAATCTAATCTTTTGATTGCATCTGAATCACATTCAGATCACTGTCAAACATTTGGACCAAGATCGGTTTACTCTATTGAGAGGAGTCACTAAAATCCAAACTCGTTTCATCACTCCCTAGGAATGGAAGCATCATGGTTATACAATCATTTATGATCACATCACCCTTAGGTATTCATAATACATGTACATCCTGTATACTGGAAGACCTAGAATAAACCCGAAGTTTTAGATCTATTTAGACTGTCTACTTTAGCGCTTTATCATTAAGTTTCTCATTTGATCATTGGGATTCGGTGTTGATCATATACTTTCCAAAAGCATATATCATACTTAGGTGTTAATCATATACTTTCCAAAGCATATATCTAACCTACAAATTCAGTAAAGATTTCAAAGTGAGACGATTGTGTGCGGAATTTGATCCCAATATCGCATGAGTGAGCTCATGTCTTTCGGTTCAATAAATGAACATGTATGATCTCTTTGAGAGATCATATTACTCTTATGCCTTGTATGCACACCAGTGCGCCGGTGTATAGACCTTGATTAGGCCATCGACCTATTAGTCTGCCAAATTTACATACTTAAACACATAATAACACATCTATCTCCGATCAGAGGATGCGTGCCTATATCGTGATAGCATACGACATAGGTCTTTGGTTATCTTGATCTTGTTAAGTCAACTTTTTGATCTAACTTATCTAACAACTCTGAATCTCTATTCCTATGCAGAGGACCTACATCAAGAGGTCGGTTAGATATCAATCCATGAGAGAAAAGGGATGTCATCTCATACTCAGACTGGAGATCATCTCTTAATAATCATTTGATGGTGCTTGATGAGTCCTCAATCTAACTCTTTAGATATTCATCCAAGCACCAGTCTCTATGATTCAACAATTGAATCAACAACTTTATGATCATCAAGATAGCCATGGTACATAACCCTAATTATACTAAGGGACCTATTATGCAAATTAGTTATTCTTCATTTCAGATCAGGGAATGATTTGCAATAACATTTATTGCATAATGGCTCGCGTGGGCTCGCATATCCAACAGTCCTCCACTATCCCAGAGAGCCATTAATGGGCAAATCTTTAAACCCACACTCATATGACAATCATAAGCTATTTAATATAGCTAGGTAAACTAATCAGTCACTCTGTTCTGAAGGACTACGTCAATTCCTTTTACGGTACTTGCATATCTCCTAGTAACAATGCTCGCATCCAATGTGAATGTTGCATCTTATGCAACCAATTCTCAATCTTGAAGAAGTTCTAATATCTTTGACACTACTACTCAATAATTGTTATAACCGGTATGTAATTACTATTATCCTTATCATAACACCCTTATTCCCAGAGATCTCTATCTCTTAAGACTAAGACCCAGTCATATGTCTTATTAGGCATCTGCAGTTAAGAAATTTTAGATCAATATCTATAAAGTCTTAAGTTCTTGTAGATAAGACTTTGAGATCGCTACCTCAAAAATCTTGTCCTCTTTGAAGATATTGGTATTACTGCAATTAAGTTTTGTATCTCCATAGCAGGATTAGTAACAGTTTACTACTCTCAGTACATGGTAGACATCTGACTTTCATACATATCTAACATACACAGAGATTCCTAACTAATGCACTAGGGCATGTGTCTTTGGAATTCACATCCTCATCTCTTTGAGGTGCTATCCCTTTAGAAAAGTTAGACCATATCTTAAGGGAAAGAAGAGTTTCTTGGAATTTTTCATAAAAATGGAACTTATCCAAGGTGTACCACTTATGTGATCGTCCCAATACCCTCTTCTCTTTGCTTTTGAAAAACTTCAGAACTAAGATATAAGAGGTATCCTTGAGATATTTCATCTCAATGTATGGAACAAGCAGATTATAAAATACATATTATCATCCTTATATCATTTTAAATGATTAGGATATCATCTACATTTAACATGATGAACACAGTGGCACTCCCACTAAGCTTCACACGGTTCATCAAAATTCTATCTAAAATCATAACCTCTGTGATTTCATCAAATCTGATGTTCCAACTATAAGAATCTTATTTGAGTCCATAGTTGGAGTTCTTCAGCTTGCACACATTTCTTTCCTCAACTATGAAGCCCTGTGGCTACTTCATATGAATGTCCTTAGATAGGTATTCATAGAGGAACGCAATATTGACTTCCATCTTGTAGATGTCAAAGTCAAGTTGTGTAGCTATAGCTAGCAATATTCTGATGGGTTTTGGCATGATCACTGGAGAGCAAGTCTCATCGCAAGCGATGTCTTCTCTTCGTTGTGTATCTTGTGGATACGAGCCGTACTTTGAAGGTATGTACCTTCTCATCAAGTTCCCTCATTCTCTTGAAGATCCATTTACACCTAACGGGTCTTACCCTTATAGGTGGATCCTCGAGGGTCCATATACAACACTTGTATATAAATTCTACTTTATACTTTATTGCTAACATCCATCTTTCCATGCCATGATCTTTAGAAGCTTCATCATATGAAGTCAGATCATTGTCAGACTAAACTGACACATGGAATACATCCTCAAACTCATTTGAAGAGGTACGAGTGTTTAATCTTTATTTGTCCTTTTACTTTCCGATTTTAGGAGCCTCGTTATCTTCTAAAGATTCAATGAGTTCCTTTGCTTGATTCTTATCGTGATTCTCAAGAGAGTCATCACCTAAGAATCATATCCTTAGAGATGAAATCTTTAAGAATCTCAAGGTCACAAAGTAGATGTCCAATATCATCCTTTATTTTTCTAATGAAGTAACACTCTCTGGTGCTAGATTCCAGCTTACTTTCATCCATGAGAAAATTATGGACCAAGCAACCCTAAATCCTCAAGTATCCAACACTATGCTAGGTTCCAAACCATATCTTATGAGGTTGTTCGGATTTGGATTTGCATGGAATCTTATTAAGTATATATATATAGTAGTCTCTCCTACATGTATACTTGGAAACTAAGAGGTAGTTATGCTAATATTCATCATTGATCAAATCATGTCACACATGATCCAATTGTATCTCCCTATAACTCTATTGAGTTTGGGTGCATTAGGAGGATTGAGGTGGAATGATATTCCTTTCTCTAAAAGATATTCCATGAATTCATCTAATAGGTACTGACTACTTAGGTTAGATAAAATTCATGCCATTTTCCTTCACACTTTGGTTCTAAACAAAATTGTGAAATCCTTGAACATTTCAAAAGATTCGAATATGAATTAAAGTAGTCTCATATCACAAAAATCAGCAACTGATCACATATCATTAATGTTTATTATGATACAGATGATCCACATACATCAATATGTATGAGATCTTAAATACCTTAGTATCTAACACCATTCCCAGAGAAGGGTGCATTGGACATTTTCTACATTGAATACAATAGTATGTAAAATTTGAAATTTCAGACACTCTAAAGTTTCATCTCTTACTTGTATATTGGTCTCATCAACAGACTTATGTCCAAGGCTTGATGCCATATCATTGTTAGATGATCTTCATCCTCCTCTTGATCTTTTAAGGTTTAATTTTCAGTATTTAGAAATATTAATGAACTATTCATTAATTTTCTAATACAGTAGAGTCCTTTAGATGTTATATTACTATCTAAAATATATCCATCATAACTCTTTATGATAGGTCTATTCCAGAATATATGTTCATTTCCAACATTTAGAAATGAATGTATTCTAATATCTATGTCATAGAGACATTCTCTAAGACTAAGGGCTCTCCCACTGAAAATATGAAGTCTATCTATCCAATAGATATTATTGCAACAATTGCATCAATGTCCATGTGAACGACTATTAAACATTATGATCAAATTTTTCTAATCTTCTAAAACATATGCAACCAATTGCAAGTGTTATTAGAAGAATGAGGTACAATTTTAGACTTTGATCTTATCTAATAAGCAAGTCAATTTCAATGATTATATGTTGATGTATAATATCTCGATGCACTATCCAGATCCTTTTTTAAGGATCTTAGATAGTCTAGATAGTAACACTATTAGTACATCAGCTTATTGCAGTATTGGTATTTATCCAACTCTTTAGATGTCATATGAAAGTCATAGAAGTATAGTCAACTCTTTGACTTTCCTTCTTACTTGGGTCAGACCCATGCTTCCACTGTGCTTCTTTCATCTATAAACAACAGTTGCTTAAGACAAAGGATCTCTCAAAAGATTACAATATAAGAGCATTTCAACATTTATATATGCTTCATTCAATTCATACAATATGAATATTATGAAGCTTCATGAATGACTTGAGTATAGATAGTAGAATGATGACACTCATCGTATCTACATCCATCTAAACTCTAAAAGACTTTTGGCTCAGGTAGGTACTCAAACATTTTGAATACATCATCTCTTATAGAGCCACCATTCTGCATGATGTAGTAAAATGTGTCATTCATGATTAAATATTGAGAGCACATATTTATGTCAAAACATCTTCTTAGATTTTATAAAGATTATTTGACAATCATGATCATCATTGACATGATACTTCCAAAGCACACTTGATGAGTGATCAAGACTATAGAGACATACAAACTCTAGGTTGTTGTCTTATTGTCTATTTACTTGTCATTCCTCATTATTATGAGGAAACTTGCACATTGCAACTACATACATTATGTGTCCAACTACAAGTACAATATATTGATCATGGGTCTAATCCATGATAATTACTGGTTATTATTGAGTATATTTTTGAGTGGGTTTAATGTAGGTTATCTGAAAAAATGATAATTTGCACAAATATATAAATATATATTTTACTTTGGTTTAGAAATTTTTATATCAAAGTTGTCTTTCCTTGTGAACACTTAAAGTTCATTCCCTTAATTTTTTTCAATGTAAGAAATATACTTACCATTATACCTCAGCTAAGATCTGGGATCTCCTTTCTTACCTTTGTCACATCTCAATAATATGAGAAACTATAACTCGGATAAAAAGAAGTGGGAACTCATTCTGCCTTGCAAGTCCAACTTGCATTTCCCAATTCAATCTTTAACACCCAGGCCCACCACCCCTAAGGCAATGTTGACCCATCGTTAATTGAACCAACCATCAACAAGAACAACACTCACTATGCGCAATCCAATATTGCCCTAATAATACGAGGAACCGATAGTGGGATCACTACGCATACAAACTTACTCTTTTGAGAATCAAAGAGCCTGATCCAGATGCGCTTGTATGCAGGAGCTGTCATTTCGGTTAGGCATCTCCTACATACAATCCTTGACGATGGAACCCTTCACCTTGACAGAAGACCATGGATGTCATTTATGTGATCCTTTATATCATGTCCAAATTCTAACTAATTATTATGAATCACATTCACATAGTTAATTCTTCCAAGGGAATTACAACTCTATTTATACTAGAGTGTATAATTGGATCTAATTAATTTAATCATATTAAATCAATTATCAATCAACCAACAAATAATTTTGATTATTACTTGAACGATGGTATAATCTCAAAATACATATTATTAAAATTTTAATAATTAAAAAAAATACATCATGATCTCTTTAAGCATTATACTTTCCTTACTCGTTGTCATGGCCAGTACCGATGGGAGTGAGACAGACCGCTCATGGAGCAACCTGTTATCCCAACGATTCCTAACTAGACACCATATCTGCCTCAGGTCAGGATAATGTGATTTGATCATTTTGTATTTGAGATGTTAATCGGTCTATCAATCGAAGTTATACCATATATAATATACATCAAAACCTTTTTAATAATATTATAAGAAAACTTGCTAAACAAATTCCCATTCCTAGTAAAGTAACAATATTTGTTGGAAGGTTCATGTAATCAATTATGATTTAAATCATATAATCAATTTTGATTAAGGTAATGTCATTTAATGAAATAATAATCTTTGAATATTTCACTAAATATTTATCAAAAATTATTTTAGGAAATTAATTTAATTTCCACTAATTTATTAAATGATAATCACAAGGTTCTTGATTGGGAAAGTAATTTTCAGCAGTGACCCCTACTTATTAAAATTATCATATCTCAATCAACTTAAATCCAAATCATGCAAATTAAGTTTCTTTGATTTGCCAATTTGATTTATAAAAGAACTCAAGTATTGTTTGTGAATTTATGGGCATTTAAAACCATAGTTAACTCTTTAATTATGTCAATATTCGTCATCCCCAAAATAGTAGATATATGTTCACTAAAATGATCATAACTTGAGCAAACAGATTCCAAATCATGCAAAGTCAAGTTCCACAATTTTCTTATTTAATGATAAATATAATCTTAGTGATAATTTTGAGTTTAAACACATTTAAATAGGGAGAAAAATCACGAAAATAGGGCTGCGTGAACAAAATACGATGAAAGTTTGCACAACCAAAAATGCCCAAATCATCTTCGGTTTAAGGAACATATCCTAAAACTCTGACCTATATATCTGATACCACTTGAAGGATATGTGAAAAAGTCCTTAAGAGCTTCACAGAAGCATGAGCATCGCATTGTATGCGATTGGGAGTGACTAGTTGTACTAGTGGCTCGAGGCAGCGGAGTTTAAAAAGATTTTGAACGATGGAACCACATGATCTAAGGACACTTCTTAGATCGTTTCATCTAAATCACAAACAAGTATTAAGTTTTACTCTTGAAGCGTGGTTGCGATCGAGTCCTTAAATGAAGAGACTTCTTGTCTCAAGTCTAATCCGACGGAGGAGACGCTTGCGAGTGTGTTGATGAAACAAGTACTCCTCGCAATCCATATTGATGATCTAAGTGGTGAATCTTCTGATGTCATCTCACAAGATCTGACGTCTTCTTCACGAGGGAGGTGCACTGAGATCCACGAGCAAACGATCCGAGAACAAAACGGCGATGCGACGGTGATGGCGACTCTCTCTAGGGCTCCATGGTGGATGGCCATAATGTGTGCGAGAGAGAGAGAGTTAGCGTGTAAAGAGATAGAGAGAGGGAGAGAGAGAGCATATTTTCCATTGTCTAGAGAAGATCTAGGGTTGCCTCTTCTTATATAATATTTTGGGAGTCTATGGATCCCAATCCATAGACAACACAAATCCAATGGTTCACATTGATTTGTGTTTCTTTTAATGGTCATGCTTTTATTGTAAAAACACAAAAATATTTAATTTATTAAATTATATATATTGAATAATAATCAATATAAATTAATTTCAATTAAATCAATTATCCATGGAGACAATTGGAATGAGGCTAGCCTCCTTCCATAAGAGGGGGGGGGGGGTGACCATCCATTCCTAATAAGGTTGGTGGTCATCCGCCCTTCCTTTAATGTAGGTGGCAATCTCCTCATAATACATGAGATTGCATTATCCCATGAAAATCTCCAATATTTACAACAATATTTGTTGTAAATTATTTCATGAAATAATTCATAATTATTTTTGAACATTGCAATTATGCCATTGGAAATTTGTGAAACACATTTACAACCCGAAATAAAATGTAAATTACATTTTCAATTAATTGTCCAATGTGAATCCAATTCACATAAACATTAAATTGTAAATGTTATTTACAATAGCTCTCTCTTATATATTATAAATCACATTTATAATATATATGAATTATATGGATAGTGCTATCCACATTATTCATATTCTTGATAATTAAATCATATTAAATTATCTAAGATCTCTAATCTTATGCACTCAAATAATATGAATCTCATTCACATTATTCATGATAATTAAATAACATTTAATTATTCATTTCTCATGTACCCAAACAATATGAATCACATTCATATTATTCACAATAATTAAATCACATTTAATTATCTATTTTGCTCAATGCTCAGATATAATATCAACAATGAAATTATTCTTGAACTCTTTCATGAATAATGTGCTTTCTCTGCGGATACTTGGAGATAAGAACATGACGATTATACTTTCCACGTATAGTGACTTGGATATTGAGATCATATCTCAAATCTAGATCTTGCGGACCTCCCATAGATGTTTTGATCAAATCAAAATCGTAAATCAAATCATTGCATCTGAATCACATTCAAATCACTGTCCAACATTTGGACCAAGATCAGATTACTTTTCAATTGAGAGGAGTCACTAAAATCCAAACACGTTTCATCACTCCCTAGGAATGGAAGCATCATGGTTATACAATCATTTATTATCACATCACCTTAGGTATTCTTAATACCTGTGCATCTTGTATACTGGAAGACCTAGAATCAACCAGAAGTTTTAGATCTATTTAGACCATATTCTTTAGGGTTTTATCATTAAGTTTCTCATTTGATCATTGGAAGTCGATATCAATCATATACTTTCCAAAAGCATATATCATACCTAGTGTTGATTATATACTTTCCAAAAGCATATATCAAGCCTACAAATTCAGTCAAGCTTCCAAAGTGATACGACTGTGCACGGAATTTGATCCCAATATCTCATGAGTGAGCTCATGTCTTTTAGTTCACTAAATGAACCTATATGATCCCTTTGAGAGATCGTATTACTCATATGCCCTTGTATGCACACCAGCACGCCGGTGTATAGACCTTGATTAGGCCATCAACTTATCGGTATGCCAAATGTACATACTCAAACATATACTAACACATCTATCTCCAGTCAGAGGATGAGTGCCTATATCGTGACAACATACGACATAGTTCTTTGGTTATCTCGATCTCATTAAGTCAACTCTTTGACCTAACTTATCTAACATCTCTGAATCTCTATTCCTATGTAGAGGACCTGCATCAAGAGGTCGGTTAGATATCAACCCATGAGTAAAAAGGATTGACATCTCCTACTCAGGATAGAGATCATCTCTTAACAATCATTTGACAGTGCTTGATGATTCCTGAATCTAACTCTGTAGATATTCATCCAAGCACCGACCTCTCAACAATTGAATCAAAGCAGTATGATAATCAAGATAGCCATGGTACATAACCCTAATTGTACTAAGGGACCTATTATGCAAATTAGTTATTCTTCATTTCATATGATGGAATAATTTACAATAACATTTATTGCATAATGGCTCACCATGGGCTCTCATGTCCAACAATCCGGCTGGTCATCCGCAGATACGAGTGGTGCTTAGAAGCTCTAGGACCCATCGATAGGGTCCTGGCATGATGAAGGTCCTGGAGCACCTAGAGGCATACTTCCTTATTCAATTGGCTCTCAAACGAGCCCTTTAGGACCTGTAAAATGGGTTAGAAAACACGACAAGGATCGGGCGACAAGTCTTGGCTATTATTGGCAGAGGATTGACACGAAATGAGCGAGGGTGGAGAGGCTCGACGGTAGGCGGTGGTGATGGCCTCAGGGTGCCAAATATGGAGTCAATTTGGGTGGATGGTTGGCGGAAAATGGTGGAGATTCGAAGGGGAAGGAAGTGAGGTGGCTGGTGGTGGTCGGAGACAAGTGTATGGAATTGAACGATAATGACGGAGCTTTAGAGCTCCGGAGTTGTTTAAATCTAATCCTAATCTAATGAAATAATTAAAACACAAAATAAAGATGCAGAATCAAAATCCAAGGCAAAAACCTACCTAAGAAGCTAAAGAAACAAACCTCAAGTGGCCAAGGGTCGTGAGATCTACCGCCGGGATTAGAGCTCCGACGATGGGGTTGGGAACTCCTTCCTCGACGCTCCTCCTCGACGCGGACCTCACCAACGGCAAGTTGTCACCTCGTTGAAGGTGTATGGATAGATCTGAGAGACTAAGAGTGGAGAAAGGGGAACCAAAAATGGGAGGAAGGCGAAGGGTATTTATGTACAGCGTGAAGAATGATGGAGGTTGACTGAGGAGCTACGCATGGATCAAGGATGATACGAGGAAGGGAATGGGTCCACGTGCGGGGTCATTGAGTTGTCAATCTTTTTCATTAAGGAGTTGAGGAGCCTCAATCGGTGTATCATGGTGTAGAAAATTGATAAGGAGATGGGGGTGTCGGTTCTAACAAGAGAAAGAGTAGGGGAAGGGGAGTTGACCGTAGTCAACCAAAACCCATCCCTGTTTGGTCCACATGGACTAACTAGGAAAAAGATAGTAAAAAATTATTTATTCAATAAAAAATATTAAATGAATTAATTAAATTTTAGTTATAAAATAAAAAAGGGGTTTTTACTCGATAGACCCTATAAACTTTGCCAATTACCCCCATGACCTCTGAAACAACCTAATTCCCCCCTCGACCCTGTAAACTTGCTAACTCTTACCCCACAGACCTTGTGGTTAACCTTTGTCCATTTACATGTTAAAATTAACCGGATTTTGTAAAAAAGGTATTGTATATTACCCTCTTTATTTAGCAAATTTACAAAAAATGCCATCCCTCTTCTTCCCTAACCATCCTCCTTACAGTCCCTTCTCCTCCAGTCCCCCACGACGTCCTCGACCTTACAACTCCCCTACACCACCGCTGAGCTCTCCATGCTGCCCTCGACCTCCCCACACTGACCTTGAACTCCCAACCCTCTCCTGCCCAATCGTCTACATCCCTCTCACTAATCTTGACCTCCTCTGCCTCGAGGAGAGCATTACACATTCTACCCCCCGACAACGTCTCTCTCTAGGACTGCCTCTCTCCAGGAACGCCTCTCTCAGTACCGCATGCCCCCTTGATCCTGCCCTCGCCCCTGCCCCCTCCCTCCCGGTGGATGATGTCTTTGTGCCCCTGCCCCTCCAAGTCGACATCGGCGAGCAGGAGGGGGCCTACAACGAGCAAAGGACCATCGAGTGAAGGATGGACGTGTTCTCGTCGACATCGCTAAGGGAGGTGGAGTCCGCGTGCTCCACGAACAAGGTGATTCTTACCGTGTGGCCAGGATGCCGCGATGGGGATGGAGAAGGGGAGGGGAAAGGATGGCAGGAAGAAGCAGAAGAAGAAGGCACCCGTGGAGGCTGCTGCGATGGGGTTGGTCTCTGATGTGATTGGGCGACGGGGAGGGGAAAGGGTGATGGGGTTGGTCTCCTGTGAAGGTGCCCGTGGACCTCGCGCACCTCGCCTGTGAGATCTCCCTATGCACCGAGTCCTTCTGCAAGGCATCGACAGGGAGATCGTCGAGGTGTGCATCCGTATCGTGGCGCTATGTAAGGTAATCCAAGTGCATGATGCTGACGTTGTCAACCCAACAAGGAAGGTACGAGAGCTCATTGTTGAAGTGGATTTTTCACGGGTCTAAAATACGTCTCGCATAGGGCGGAGACGCAGTCATTGCATCGACCCGCAAGAAATCCAGCTTCGAACAACAATTAACCCACAATGATAATTAAGCAATAAAAAGCAATGTGGAGTTAAAATTTTTTTATTTAACTCTACAAAATGTATGTATAGTGCACGTTTGTAGAGTGTCAAACACAGGGAGCAAATAACTAGATTGAGGTAATGAAGCACAAAAATGATTGTGAAGTTATCTGTCTATATTTTTAATGTGGGTTTTCGATTTTTGATTTTTTTAATTTTATTTCTGATTTTATATTTTTATATTTAAATTTTTTATTTTATGTTTTTATATTTTCTTTTTATCTTTTATATATTTTTTATTTCTTATTCTTTTATATATAAAGCTATATATATGATATATATACAATATATGCAATAATAGATATAAATACCAATAAAAATAATTAAAATAAGGGAAATAAAATATTTTTTAGGTTTTCAAACATTTTTTACTATTTTTATGATTTTAGGATTTTTTTATAGTTTTTATATATTTTTAAAGTAAAAAATACACTAAAATAGGGAATTACCTAGAATAAAAATGAAGGAGAAAATACCAAACAATATCAAAATGCTCCAAATTAATTTTAAAATAAAGATAATAATATAAGAAAATGATATAAAATAAAATAGTTTTTCTATATTTTTAAGGATTTTTTATATTTTTATAAAGGTTTTTAGGGGTTTTTCTATTTTTTTGAATTTTTTAATGATTTTTGGTCTGAAGGTTAAAAATGCATAAATGTACAAAATATATTTTTTGGTAATTTTTAAAAACATTTTTATAATTTTTGTGCGTTTTTATAAACAGGGACAAAAGAGATGCTTTTTATTTTTAATAAATAAATAAATGCTTCAAATTACAAAATAAAAATTATGGCGTGAAAGTACAATGCAATAGGATCTTAAACTATTTTTTGAGATTTTTTGAGTTTAAATGCTATCTAAAATAAATAGAGACAACAAAAGAAAACTACACTGCTAGCAAGGGTATACATGTAAATATCATAAAGTTCCAAGGGAAAGTGCAATTTCAGAAAGTTTAAACACGCATCTCAAAATATCCGACTAAACGACAACACACCAAACCCACGAGGGCCTGATTGCAAATAATCCACATTCTGTCGGCTGACCTAGACTTGGACTCACATGCAAATAGTAAAATACGAGGGTTTGAATGCAAATGTTACAAAACTTGTAAACTTGCAGATGAATGACTGAAGTTCGAATATTAAATAACCAAAATGCCTAGGTGGAAGTCACAAAATACACAGAACGACGCTGGAACGAACGACGGATGAGGAATCACTCACCACGTGTCGTGCTCCAAACGACCGATACCCCTTCGACGTAGACGGCTACGGTTAGAACACTGATGAATACTCATTCATCACTCTTTATTCTTTTATTTTAGCTATATATATTGGCAAAATACCATGTAGATAGCTGTAAATACAATAAGTTACCAATAAGCATGCTTTTGTTAAATATTAATAATTAGCATGTATTTGTGCAAAAATAAAAGAATAAAGAATAAAAGAAAAAGAAGGAAATATTTAGAATAAATATTGAGTGACCTGAACCCAAGGGAGAGCCAAGCATTGGCCTGACCACCAAATAAAACAAGTAGAGAGAGATAGGGCCATTCAACCTTGTGTATATTCCTTCTTATATATATATTATTTTCACAAAAATAAAAATAAAATATGTTTATATTCATTTGCATATATTTCTAAAAATAAAATGAAAATTAGAAAAATAAAATTAAAAATAAAAACAAAACTTTCTCTCTCTACCTTGTACATACCACATATATATATGTACCATACATCTATTTATTTCACATTTGTAAATAACCAATAAAAATAAAATAAACATTATTTTCCACTCCAATTAATATCTTGTAAATAAATAAAATATAAAATTGGGATATTTATAAAAAATAAGACAATAAAAATAATAATATAAAATACCTAAGTATTTTATACCTCTATATAATATAACATACTGTATATACTATAATTTATTTCTCGTAAAAATAAAAAAATCACATAAAAATAGCTTAAAAATAATAAATATTTTTTATTTTATAAATAAAATAAAATAAAATCATTTTCCGATTGTTGCCCGACTTTCTCCGAATTTTCCTGTGATGATTCGACCACCATCTTCATTACTCCACAGCCCCGATTACCGAGGAACGATCCGTGATTCACACTCGAGGATACCATTAGGGATCTGTTCCTCGGATTATGCGCCTTTGCTCCAAACTTGTCGGAGCTTGCTGAGTATATAGTATCCTGGAGCCGCATTTCCTGATTCATCTTTGGCCACCCCTCGTCTCCGATGACCTCCATCTCTTCGTCTGAGTGACAGCTTGCGTTAAAAAGTGTCGCAGCAAGGATTCGAGCGTTGGAGCCTTAGGTCCGGCGTACACTCCGTCGTGCTCCGTCACGAGGCGAGTTCAGCCTCTGGATCCATCGCTCCATCGAGGCAATGACCCCTGGAGGTCCCCGACTTCCAGCACAGACGACTTCAACTAGTAGGTAACCTAGATATCTTCTTTTCCGCCATAGATTCGAGTTTTGTTCTTAGAGCAGAGCTTCCCTTTTGAGCTCCGACCACCAGGGTTAGAGCACTATCTTGCCACTCCGACCACCTGACCACTTTCATCAGACCTCTCCCCACCTTCTCCGCTCATCCGTTCACCTCGGTTTGCCCCGGAACGAGTTACGGTCCTCCTCCGCCGTCGCTTCGCCGAAAGGCCCTGCCACACTTCCCCATTCACCCATTTCGTGTCTTGATGGGTCGAGGCACTTTGCCCTCAATCTCGTGTTTCATCTATACAGGTTCTAGCGTCTAAGGACCTCATCAAGAGGTTCAAACATCAGGGCACAACCGCTCCAGGACCTCAGCATCACCGGACCACTCCATGCGTCCTCGGCCTCATCGGAGCATCACCACAGCTGCGGATGAGTACCAACATCATTTCCCCTATCCAAGCAGCTCCGGAGGATGCCCCGGTCGCTCGTAGCAGTCGGACGAAGCTCGCCGACAGCGAGTTCTTTGCCATTCGTCCAGGAGGCGCCTCCACCATTGGATCGAGTCCCCTACTAGTTCTGATCGCGACCGTTCGTCTTTGGGGGGATCTCGACCATCCGATCCATATGAAGATCAGACTCCAACCGTCCATCGTCGAACCGTTATCCGCAGAGAGCCTAGCCGTCAGATCTTAAGTGGAGAGCTTTCGACCATTGGATCGTCAATAAAGAGGGGTATTTGCACTTAGGCCCTGTCTTATTTTGCATTTACTAGTTAGTCCTGTAAATATTTTTAGTCGTTGTTTTTATTTTAGATATTTTGCACTTAGGACCTTGTGCTTCTTTTATTTGCCTTTTAGTCCCTCTATGTGTGCATCACATGGTCTGTCACGTGATCTCTGGGGTTATTTGCACATTCCTGCCTGGATTTTATTGATGTTATCAAATGAAGTTTTATAAATAGGAATTACATTTATGCCCCTGCTTGCCTGGTTCACGTGCCGCCCACGTGCAGATTTGGTTATTTTGCAAATAGAGCCCTATATTATTCTGCATGTTATTGTTTGGCTGGATATTA